>OW026519.1:47514096-47956596 GCA_932274085.1 Protocalliphora azurea
GTGTGCTTTTGACTGATCCTAACGGGATTGCGACAGAAACCAATAAAGAGACATTCAGGCAGCAGAGCCTGCCCGGGCTAATTCGTCTGCCTGCTCATTACCATAGTAAACCTAGACTATAGTAATGCCATACCGTCGACTTAGTCCTAGCAGTACCTCTTTACACTGTCTGACTAGAATAGAGGTAGTTTTGGGAGATTTGAGCGATAGAATTGCCGCTTGGCTGTCAACAAATAAACCAATATTCCCTTGAATATTTCTATCGCGAATTAGTTTACACGTTTCCCTGACCGCTATTAATTCCGCTTGGAATACGCTTGCCTCATCAGGGTGTCTATATGAGTGTCTAATTCCAAAATGCAGCTTAAATAGAGTTGTTTAGTATATACATATATATATATATATATATATATATATATATATATATATAGAGAAAGAAATTAGTTTTAAAAAAGCTCTTGCTACTGAACTTTAAAATTAAATATAATTTGGTTTGAAATTTGTTAGGCTACACGCAGAGAAAAAACATGTTTACAGCATTATTACTACAACATTATTATGTTCTCATTGTTAATTTTATTGAACTTTAATAACTCTATGTTCACGATAACAATAATTTTGATTTAATTTTGTCATCTAATGTTTACACTCAATAAGAATATTAATATGATTGACTGCAAAAATTATATGTTTTTAAATATTTTTACCAGAAACAAAATTTTGTTATTAAGAAACATATCATTACTTCTATAACCATTAAATATTTGTAGCCTTTTTCCTTGCTCTCAAACCATATTATGTTTTTAAACCATATTAATATTATTATTCCTATAACAATAATATGTTACAAATAAATATAATTCTTATTATTTTCATAAACTCAGTGGAAAACTTCAATACTTGTTTGTTTTTAAATACATATATTTATTTTAATATTTGTTTTCTAACTTTAATTTAATTCTCATTTAGTTTATATATGAATAAATATAAATAGACCAGGTCTGGTTATAATCGGTGTGATTGAAGCAATATAAGATATCTTGCCCAAATGAATGTAACTAATAATATATGATAACAGGAGGTAATAATATGATAAAATGTAATCATAATATGACAATGGGGTATAATAATATAATAAGATTGCTCAATTATATGCAAAACTATAATTATAACATGAAAAAAACGAACCATAAAATCGGATACAATATGACAAAGTGGAATTGTAATAATTATTACTCATAACCATTTTTATTTTTCACTGTGATCATTTGATCCAATCATAATATATTGCTCTTAGATTATGTTCACTACAATTATATTTTTTTTCTGCGTGTAGATAAATATGTATGTATGGGTATTAGGTTGCATCAAAACTTACCGAATTTTAACAGTAACTCCCCCTAAAATCGTTCATTGGGTTTTAAAGATATATTGTTGAAAATATTAGTGAAATCATATATCTTTAACCCAAACCGTATCGGCCATGAAGTTTGTAGAGTGCTTTTATATGGGAAAAATTTTAAATTTTTAGAGTTTTTAAAAACAAAATGTTGGCTCAACTGAGATTAGGTACTTTGATTTGTAACTTGATGTGAAAAAAATTGTAATTTGTATATAATTGTCTAGCAAACAAGATATAAAAAGAAAAAATCGGTTTGAAAAAGTTAAAGTTATTAGATATCCCCAAGCCTTTAATTAGACTATTTCTGCAAGGAGTGTACAAACAAAAAAATTAAAAATATTTTTTCAGAAATGTACCATAATTACTGAAAAATAAGTATTTATTATTTTGCATACTTGGTTAAGAAAATTAATTTCAAACTTTTAAAAATTTTGTTAAATTAGATTCAAAAAACCAAGCAATGCAAGTTTATGGACAAAACTACGCAAAATGAATTAAAAACAGAATTGGGCTAATAATATACAGAAGTAAGCCATACCTGTGATTTCAATTTTGTCGATTTTGGCAAAACGGTATTTTTTGCAGTGTTCTTGTTATACAGACACTTTTTTTGAACTGATATTCAGCCTAAACAGAATTATTACAGAATAATACAAACCATGTCTCGAAAAATGTATTCGGAAATTTTAAAAAGAAATTGAACAAGTATAATCTTTAAAACACGAAGATCAAAAGTCAAAATTTGGAATATTTGAAAGTTTTAATGAAGATATATATATTTTTATTTATATTTCGATAAAATTTTATGAAAATATAACTGAAATGCTGTTGTTGATATTAGAAGTAAAAAAAGGTAAATTTAATCCTCAACTGAGCTTAGGATCAGCATTTTTTAAACTCATTCTTTGCAAAGTAAAGTTTATTAATTAATATCATGGACAAATAAACTGACAATTGCCTCATTCTGACAAGTAAATTCTTGTTAAACCATCATAACAGAAAGCATTGCATCCAAATCCAGATAAAAGAGAATTTCGTGATGTTTTCCTAAAAAAGTTTAAATATTTAAAATATTAACCTTTGATCTTCATATTTTAAAGGTGATCATTTTCCAGTTTTATTGAAACCCAGCAAAAACTTTACTTACTCGGTAAGCGAACAAAAAGCGTTAACTACTATTAATTCGAGAGAAAAACTCATTACCTTTATATGGCGATGTCCACGAATTCATGGGTCCCCATTACTAAAGTACTTATTTTAAGAAATCAAATAAGTAGTTAATCAAATATTTGTAGTACAAAATTGCTAAAAAAAAAAAAATAAAAACAAAATGTTGGCTCAATTGAGATTTCAACTTAGACAAAAACTTTCTTTCTTGTTTTAAAAACTAATGCCTTACTCACTACGCCATATATATGTTGTATTTATATGAGTTGTTATTGGTTTTAAGATGCATATAGAAATTCAAATAATTTTATAAAAAAAAATATAAGGGCTTAGTTTGGGATTGAACCGATAACATTCTGAGTGCTACGCTGTTGCTCTAGCGAACTGAGCCATTGCAGAACTAAATGAACTTATTATTTACTGGTAACTAGTTATTCCACTACTTAAAGAAATGAGAAAAATAATGACAACTCATTACCAATTAATGAGTCTAGTAAGTAGTTGTAATTACCAAAAGTCAAAAAATATTTCAGAATATATATTTTGATATATGGTTTCCTTATTATGTAACGGTTTTGTTTAATCAAAATATCAGTTCAAAAAAAAAAAAAAAATATTTAATAATTGAAAGACTGTAAAAATGCCTTTTTGCCGAAATCCGCAAAATTCAAATCGCAGGTACGGCTTGGTCATACAAGCTATTGATATAATTCTTTCTGAAATTAATTTTGTGTACTCTTGTCGATAAACCTGCATAGTTTTATTTGAACGTTTTTCAAATTTGTTTAACAAACTTTTTAAAAATCCGAAATTTGAATTTTGAGACATTTTTTAACCAATCATGGAAAGGGGTTTGAATTATCCCACAGAAAAAAAGACTTATCTTTCAGTAATTTAAGTCAAATTTAATTAAAAATAGCCTTTTATTTAAACATTTCTCGCAAAATTTATAATTTGTTTGTACACTCCATACATAATTGGTCTAAAACACATTAATGGTCTGGGGAATTCGTAATAACTTTAACATTTCTTAACCAATTTTTCCCTTTTATATCTTGTTTGATGGATAATTATGTGTAAATTATGGTTTTTTAACATGTACAAAGCATTTGCAAAGTAAAGTATTTAATACCTAAATTTTTTTAAAAACTGTAAAAAAGCCATATTTTCCCATATAAAGGCACTCTACATATATCCGATTTCACTCAATATATTTTTTTAAATCCAATAAACGATTCTAGAAGGAGTTACAGTCAAAATTTAAAAGTCAATAAATTTTGGTGCAGTCTAGTATGCATGTTAAAATAAAAACTATTATATATAATTTATCTCAATTATTTCCTAAAATAATTTGCTACCAAATAGAACATTCAGTTTTATAAATTCAATACAGTAAAGAGCAATTATTCGACAACTAATTAACTGCAAAGGATATAAGAAAATTTAGTGCAATAGAAAAAAAATTAAATTTTATTTTATTTCCGAACTTTTTTTGTTATATCAAGACAAAATATTAACAATAAAAAAATCTTAAAATAATTCCAACATTTTTACTAGCCACTGTAAATGTTTATTTAACAAGCTCCCTGTATGAAAAAATCAGCTAAAATAACATGCTTGCTACCAGTGTAATATTTCTTTTAAAAACATCATAATTTTATTATGATCAATATAACATACAAATAATTATATACGAGTAAGTATATGTCGGTAAGTCATTGTGTATGCTTGTGTATAACTACCCAGCAGGAAAATATGTTAGTGCTTCATCCTTGCAGGCATTTGTGAATGCCTCCATATTCTCCGAAAATTTTAACATATTTCACTTTTCCTTCTACGAAAATTCCTCAAAGAAAGCCTTTAACAAAATTCCGCTACTAATTCTTGTTTCAGTTCCATTAGATGCGATGAAATATTTTTAATTACGAAACTTGCAAAGCTCAAAATCACTTAGTCTTAGCTTAAGTGTCGTTACTGAAGGCAGTCCACGTGTCTTGTTTTTTAATTTAATTTCAGTTTGTTTTGTAATAGCTTGGCATATAGGAGAGCATATTTATTTAAGAGTCCTTGCCTTCTCGTATCTTTTTGGAAGGGAGAGGGTAGGCCTTGCCTCCAATGACACGCCGCGTAAAAAAGAAATAATGTTGGAATGCGAGTGTAATGCCTTGTGGATCCCACATAAAGCTTTTTAGAAGGTCTCTTCAGCTCTTCTTTTTCCGGCAGGGTAAGTATGTTTATCTCTGTACATGTTAAAAATTATATAATTCTATTTATAATAACATGACCTCAAAATTCAATTAGTCTGGCAGAAATTTATAATAAAGTTTGGGATTTTTTTTACGAAACGTATTTTTGCAAAAAACATTTTGTAAGTATTCTATTTCTATGGCAACATGAAAGTACGTAGAGCAGAGACGACTTTATAATGACCTACATTTATGGATGTTTAAAGAAAATAATTAAAATTATTTATTTATTATACTTAGAGTAATATATTTTTGAACATTTGTAGCAATATCACAAGGATCGTAACCAAAAAGAACTTTTTAATTTAATTAACGAATTTATTGCTACTTTTTTTCGCTGGTTTTCTAGTAAAACTAATAGATTTAAAATTTCTTTTTCAAGTTTATATTTTTTTTTTTGTAATTAGTGTTACCATTCGAAAATGTAGGGTATTTTGTATACAGACAGAATTTCTACGAAAACATCAATCAATATATATCTGTTTTACTATTTGTTATTAATGAGACTAAGACTTCTCACCCTGTATGATTTAGTTAGTATATTTTTATATTAATCTTAAAAATATTTATTTACTTAGTTATCTTTTCTGTAAAAACATTTAAAACAAGTTAGAGTACTATATTCCGCTGTGCCGAATCTTATATACCCTTCACCCGTGTTGAGACGTGTTATATGAAGATGAAATACATTGTATTCGATGTAATTAAAAATACATTAAGAACTTTAAATAATTAGAATTTTTATATAAAGTTGAAATAGACTCAAGATTTTATAAACGCTTACATCGTTATATAAATTATAAAAATGAGGTGTAAGTTTGTTTGTTTGTATATCAATCACGTCTAAGCGGCTGAACTGAATTTCAAGAAATTTTATATACAGATAGTACCAATGCCAGAGGTGGTTATAGACTTCATTAGATCTCGATTGGACATTACACTCACATTTTACGCATACTTTAAAAAATCTCTTTTTTCAATGTGATGCACAGAAAGTCCTAACACTATAGAATGTCATGTTAGATCTCGATCGGATTGCATGCCCATATTTACGCCCACTTTTTTAAAACTCTTAAAAGAATGAACCGATAAACTTAAAATAGAATGAATAGCAGGGGGAGAGAACCCCCCATATAAAGCAAGTATTCATTATGACATATTTAAGAAACTATAAGTATTACAGTGAAAGCCCTTAAATTTCGTGGGAACCTTTATCTATCCTATGAAAATAGGTTGGATAGATCCAGGGTGAGAGGTAACCCCCATACATAGAATATATAAATTTTCTTAGTGAAAGTCTAAAAAATGCAAATGTAAAAATAATATGGCGAATAGGTCCAGGGGGGTAGTAGCTCCCACAAAAAATAAATATTAGTTCTCGCATCAAATACGGTAGCGAAACGCTTCAGTAAAAGCTAGTAAATAACAAATTTAATACTTTGGAATTTTACAAAAGTTAGCACATATTTAAGGAAGATATAATCACTTCGGTACAGAACAAATATTTTATAAATGTTAGACAATATTAAATTATAATAGGCTATGGAAAAAAATTTATGGATGGATTTGACTGATTTAAAAAATCGAAATTCGAAAAATATATTAGTGATAGATTTATGCAAGAGTGAGGCCCATAGTTTATACAGGAGCTTTAAAAAAATGTAATAATGCGTTTTGGCCTATAATTAATTTATATAATAATTCAATTCCTATTCCGCTGCTACCTAAAATTCCATGGGAATTTCAAATTGCAGAATCTTTTATCTTTGGTATAGTTAATTTCACATAAAAATTCTTTAAAGAAATTCCGATTTTTCTGTGAAAGAACGAGGTTTCTAGCTTACATAGGTGCTTCAAAAAGTTAACAAAACCAAATATGTCTTAGTTTATTGTTGTTGTTCTTTTTCGGTACCGATGAAAACAACAACTATAAGGTAAGCAGACATTAAATAAGTAGAAAAACAAATTTACCAATAGCTCGTTTGTTTCTGAACCGATTTCGTTGATTCAAAAAACCGAAATTCGAGCATAATAATATTTGTGATCGATTTATATAAGAAACAAGTCCATAGCTTATTTAGGACTTGGATATCGGATATTTTATATATATATTTCTTTTTTTTGGTTTGGAAATTTATATTTTTTTTTTTTTGGAAATTAGTATTTTTTTTGTGTCATAGACCAATATTTTTGGGTGTTACCCACGTCAGCACCAGCGCATAATACCCTTCCTAAGTATTGTATTGTGGGGTATAACAAGCAGAGTGGTATAGAAAATACAAATTCCGGATGTATGAATGACATTTACAGATCATATAACAAAAATAGATAAATAAAGAAGAAAAACAAAAAAAGAAAGAAAAGATACTCATACATACATCATACGTCATGTATGTCAATGATACGGTGATTTATTTATGATTATCAGAGGAACCATAAATATTCAATTGAATGTTTTTTTTCTGGACGGTGAATGAAAATATTTATCTACTTCAGAACATATAAAGCATTTTGGCTACATTTTGTACGTGCATATTTTTGCATATTTTACCCTTAATGACACATTTTTGCTTTTAGTGATTTTTAATACATATTTATTTTATATTTTGTTTAACTCTTTTAGAGCATTTTTTTGACATCTTGATAAAAAATGTTTTTGTACCACATGCGATGTTTTTCAAATTTGATTTTATAAAAGAATGTAAGAAATTCCCAAAATATTTAAGTTTTTGAAATTAATTTTATTGAATCCCTTTTTTTTGCCAATGATCTTGACCTATAGAAACAAGATTGAAGAATTAGAAATAATTAATCTATTTCTTATTTAAATTGTCCAAACAATTCATAAAATCTACAGATAATACAAATATTAGTAAATAATCCTACCTTCTATTAAATTTTGCTATTTTTCTTAACTAATGGGTGACTCAAGTAGAGATACTTTTTTCAATAGCCTTTTTTTGACTGATCACGTGTGAGTCATGTCATATTGTCATATTATTTTTGTTTAGTACTGTTTGGCATTTCATTATGGAAAGACTTACGCCTGAACAACGTTTACAAATCGTTCAACTTTATTACGAAAATTCACGTTCTGTGAGGAATGTGTTTGGTGCACTTCGCTCAACTTATGGTCAACATAATCGGCCTACTGAGCGTACTATTCGCAACACCATCACCCATTTTGAGACCCAGCATTCATTATTGGATAATATTCGACCGAATAGACCACGTCCAGTACGCTGTGAAGAAAATATAGCGGCCGTAGCTGAGAGTGTACACGAAGACCGTGGAGAGTCGATTCGGCGCCGTTTGCTGCAACTCGGACTGATGTATGGAACGACTTGGCGTATTTGGCGTATCTTAAATTGAAAGCGTACAAAATATAGCTTGTGCAACAACTGAAGCCGCTCGACCTTACCAAGCGACATCGCTTCGCTCTATGGGCTCTTGAAAAGTTCCAAGAAGATCCGACGTTTTCGAGGCAAATTTTGTTCAGCGATGAGGCCCATTTCTGGCTCAATGGGTATGTAAACAAACAAAATTGCCGCATTTGGGACGAAAAGCAACATGAAGAGATTCAAGAACTGCCACTTCATCCAGAAAAAACAATGGTTTGGTATGGTTTGTGGGCCGGTGGAATCATCGGTCCATATTTCTTTAAAAATGATGCCGGTGCGAACGTAACCGTCAATGGCGACCGTTATCGAGCCATGATAACCGACTATTTGATGGCTGAAATTGAAGCTCGTGATCTCGGCGATATTTTGTTTCAGCAAGACAAAGCCACTTCCTACATATCGCATCAATCAATGGATTTATTGAGAGAACACTTCGATGAGCACATAATTTCACGTTTTGGATCGGTCGATTGGCAACCAAGATCGTGTGATATCACACCGTTAGACTTTTTCCAGTGGGGATATGTAAAGACTAAAGTTTATGCGGACAAACAAGCTTCGATTCAGGGCTTGGAGGAAAACGTGTGATGTTTTCCTCATTCGCCAGTTACCAGTCGAAATGTACGAATGAGTCATCGAAAATTGGACTCAATGGATGGACCATCTGCGACGTAGCAGCGGCCAACATTTGATAGACATAATCTTCAAAAAATAAATACCAAAGAATGTTCTTTCAAATGATAATAAACATTCCCCATTAAATTTGAATTTTTGTGTTTTTTTCTTTAAAAAAGTAGGGAACCTCGAAATGGATCACGCTTTATATGTGTGTCTAAATTTTATTGTTGGTTTTTTTCTTGAATAAATGTAAAAGGGTTAATTTATACGGTAATTAAAAAATTTCTCTTAATAAAGAACTAATTTGAAAGACTTTTAAATATTTATATATTTAATAAAATCTGTTTTCTAATAAAAATTATCGCGTGTTTTTTTCAATGCTATGTTGATTTTCTCATTTTTCTTTAATATGTATAGAATTAGTAACTTTATTAATATTTATTAATTATTTTTATCATAAATCACATTAATATTATAAATAAGTCTTCTAAACGACTGCTTTTACGCAGTTATGAACGCACATACAAATACATATGTTCTTTATATAAAAACATGCACAGAAAACAGACAAATTCTTTTTATCGCTATTGAATCAAACAAGTGGTCTTATATTATATGAGCGGTGACACTCTCATGTCTTATTGGGTCGTTATCATATTGCACATAGCATTTGCTCAGCACAAGCAGTATTTATGTAGATTTAAGTACGTGTAGAACAGTATTTAGTTCTCCGCTCACATACTGATTTAAAACATTTAAAAATTAACAATTGGCTTGCAATATCTTATAAGACATAATTTGCTTTATTCGGAATCATACAAGAACATACTGGTCTTCATTTCTAGTGTGGTATATTGACAACTGTTTTTCGTAGGGTATTTTAATGTATTATTTTGAATGAAAGCATATAAAGCATAAAGAAAGCATATAATTTCGATAATTTCTAAATAAATGGAAAGGATCAAGAACCTTTTGTTATCGTAAAAAAAAAATGTGGAATAAAATTCGACACACTTGATAAATTTCAGTTTTGTCTTATTTATAACATTAAAACATTAATAAAAAACTGTTTTAATTAAAAACATAATTTTTGTAAAAATTACAATAATTTGTTTGCTTTTCGCGTTTTTAGAGCATATTTTCCATTTTTTACTGCATATTTTATGCGCATAAAACCCTTCTTAGAGCATATATGTGGTTCCCCTGATGATTACAATTTGTACCATTTCATAAACTTATTGAGAACATTCATACATGCGTAAATATACACTTATAAAAGTATCTCTTCATGAATTAGTTTGTGTAAGTATGTGTCTTTTTTTACATAAATAATTTACTACTACATGTTCCTTATCCGGTTGTTTATTTGTCAGTTTCAAAGATAACGCTTTATTTTATAAATAAATATGTATGTGTGTATGTGTGTGTGTGTATTTGTGTGTTAGTGTATAATACTTTTAAAGATTGGGGGTACACACACCTCTTTAATTAGAATAAAAACAAAATGAACAACAACTACATGTATGTATGTGGAAAAGTGTTCAATGAACTCTTTTGTATTCATTGCACATTGGATATTTATATACTTTGATATAGGTGATATAAAAAAATACAACTGTGGCGTAACATTTAATTATAATTTAACTTTCTTACACATATTTGTATAAAACAAATAAAGGGAAGGAAAAATAGAATATCATTGAAATATAAATAGCATTTAAATTTGCATTAGTTATTTAAGTGAATTATTATTTAATACATAAAAAATACTGAAAAAATAGTAAAACTATATTTTATTGTATTGAATTTCTTTTGTAATTATATGTTTGTCATCTGACATTAAACAAATGACAAATGGCACTCTGATAATAAATTTTCTATTCATCAAATTATTCACAATTTTTTATATCCCACACCACCATAGGTGGTTGGGGTATTATACGTTTGTGCTGAAGTTTGTAACGCACAGAAAAAATCATCCAACACCCACCTTAAAGTATACCAATCGACTCAGAATCACTTTTTGAATCGATCTAATGGTGTCCGTCCGAACGTCTGGCTGGCTGAGCGGCTGGCTAGCTGTTCATGCAAACCTTTTGCACAAAGAAAATTCAATGAAATTTGGCACGTAGGACTCTCATGATAAAAGAACGAAGCCTATTGAAATTGGTTATGATCGCTCCATTATTTCACCTAGCCCCCATACAAATGTCCTCCCGAAATAGGTGTTTAGCAATATTTTAATGAAATTCGGTGTAAGGAAGTTTTGTATAAGTGTCAATCTTTGTGCCAAATTCTACGATTTTATCGGTCCACAATTGACCATAGCTCCCATATAAACCCCTCTTCCGAAAATTACTTTAATGTACATAAATCACATACACATATTAGTATCAAGTTCATATTCGACACAAATAAGTTTTATATAAGTAGAAATCATACTGACAAATTTCATAAGGATCGCTCCATAATTTACCATAGCTCCCATATAAGCTCACTTTCGGTAGTCACCCTAAAGTGAATAAATTCATATAAATGTTAGTATAAACGTAATATTATGTAATCGTGTATTTTATTTTACACTTAGTAAAACTATCGGTTCACAAATGTCCTCACCACGAATTTTGATGGTCATGCACAATGGTGTGGGGTATCACATGGTCGGGCTTGACTGATTATATTTTTCTTACTTGTTTATTTTGCATTTACTTATATTGACGTATTTGAAATGTTCAGCATGACTTGTAATATGTTGCAAAAAAAAAAGAGTTTATCTAGTCTTGTAATATATGATACCGAGTTTTAATACAAAAAAAAAAAAAAAAAAAAAAATCGTTGCTAAGTATTTATATACCTCCCATATGTTTTTATATTAAAAACAATTTTAAATATTCCTCAAAATTAGGCGAATAATTCTGAAAGTTAATCATTGATCCAACTACATGACTATAATTGTATTCAGTATAGTTTTTTTTTCTTTTTTTTTTTGAAATCGGAGCAAGGGGAGTTGTACCTGTCATTTGTCCTTTCTTGTAGTAGCATAAATATTCGTAGCAAATTCATAATTTTCTTTATTGAGGAGAAACCCATTAAACGGCCTTCTTGAATAAAGGCTGGTCACAAATAATCTTCAATGATTTACACATACATACATACATACATGCATACATACCTACATACATATATAAATAAATACACTGGTGCATATTACTTTAAACGCATAACAATAACTCGCGTTGTAAGAAATATTTGTTTCTTGCTTTTGTTGTTTTCTTTAATTTAGCAATCAGAACATATATTGGTGATCATTTCAGTGGAATATTCATATAAACGCAGTCGAGAAAAATTTGTGTAAAATGTTATTGCAAAAAAAAAAAAAAAATATTAAAAAATTTTAATAACTTTAGTTGCTTGTTTTACTTAAGGTAAGTTTCTGCTAACAACATCTCTGTTTACTGGAAATATTTTTGTTTTAATTGGGAAATTTCATCAGCTTAAACGATGCCCAAAGGAACTTATCTTACAGGCCAGGTAAAAATTAAAATTAAATTTTTTCGTGACCAAGGCTGTTCTAACAGAGAAAGTGGATGAAAATTTAATCGTTCGGAAGGAGTTATTTGAGGCTATCTTAAGAAGAATACAGAGTGCAGAAGCCTACAAAAGGTAATCTAAAATTAACAAAAATAAAAGAAAAAGCCACCCGCAAAAAACTAAAAACTTGACCTTCTTATCACTTCCAAACATGTTGCACACATTTTGCGAATAAATGGTAACATAAAATGAAAGAAACTAAAATGTAAGCCAATGTTAAAACAGTATCATAAGGAAAATCGTTTAAAATTTGTGCGCAAATTTATGAAATGGTCAGATGAGTTTTATTCCACTCTTTAATCTTTTCTGATGAAAGGAAATTTAATTTGAACGGTACCCATTCACATTCATCTCATTCCATGCCTTCATCTCAAACCATGCTAAGTTTGAGATGAAGGCTGGGAAGAATTTGGCAGTGCTTTCCTTCAAAAATTAGTCGAATTCAATTTTTTGAAGCTTTCCAAAACAAAGGTTTATCAACACATTATTAATAATGCTAAACTGGTTCATTAGTTTAAATTGTGTCTGTAGGAAAATTCCATAAAAATGGAATTAAAATACTAAAATTACAATAAAAAAAAAAAAAAATAATGTACATTTTAAGTTTTTTATTATTAACTTTTTAAGGTAAGTCAATAAATAAATTACAAAATTAATTTGTAGAAACTTAATTATTTTTTAGCCTCATTTCTAGCAAGTTGATTTAAAAAATTTATATACGTTTATAGGAATATGCACCAGTGTACATACATACATACAGACATACATACATATTTTTTATAAAATATTTCCAGAGCAATGGGTCTAATCATAAATAATCGCAATAAAACTTTATCTTCTAAACTACTGGTCGGATCGAATTGAAATGTATAGGAAAGTTGTTAAAAAGGAAGCTTTTAGAAAAATAATCGTGTGATCATCCTGTTATTTTTTGTTTCAAAATAGTTTAACAAAATAATATCTTTTACATATTTCAAAAGATGAGTCTTTAAAAATGGTTAAGAAAAAATTTCAATTTTATTGAGAGTTTTAGCCTACGGCCTACATGGGTCGAGATGGTGAATTTTATTTTTTTAAGACATTTAAAGAGAGATTTTTTTAAATTAAAAAAGAAGAAAAAATTATAAGTATATCAATTTATGCAGATAGCTTTATTTCATAACTGGTTCCCTCCCGGTGAAAAATGTGGGAGGAGAGTACATTATATGAATATTGTTAAATTTTTATTTTTTTATTTTAAATTATGTATTTTTGCAAGATAATAACTTAAGAACAAAATTTTTATAAAATTTAAAATTGAAGTTTTACTTTTATACCCAACACCATCATATATGGGGAAGGTATTATACGTTTGTTCTTGTCTTTATAACATCCAAAAATATTGGTCCAAGATCAACCTTAATGTAAACAATTCGGTTTCGAATCACTTTTTAAGGTTATTTGGCGATGTCACTCCGTCTGTCCGTTTAGGCAAACCTAGGACACACTAAATAATGCGAACTAAAAATGTGTTCAAACCAACCTAACACAATTTTTTTATATGCTCAATATCTTCGGAGTTATTTGGAAATTAGTGTCCGAAAATAATTATTTTTCATGCAAAATTAATTTTGTTACTTAATTTTTTTTTAAAGTGAAAACGGCAGAAATGATTTTGTTTTTTATCTTTAACATAAAGTTGGTAGTGCCGCGAATAAAATAAACCATGTACCATCAAAATTGATGCACACATTTTATTCACAGTTATGTGCAAGAAAGTAACCACGTTTAACTACGATTAAGTGAAGCAAAAATAAAAACCGGGGAATAAATGCAGGGAATACGAAATAGCTTTTCGACACGCTGATTAAGTCCATAGTTATGTATGGAGCGATAGCATAGTGGAAGGCTATGGAGAAATCCTGTTAAATTGGAATATTTGATTGAATTCAGTATAGTTCTGTGCTATTTATAATACGAGCGCTTCCATCGAAAGTCATATTTATTCTAATGAACAGGCTACCGATGGATCTTATGGCCAAACAGTTTGCCATTATGACGTAGATTCGGCCATGCGACCGTTCTAGGATTCCTTAATAGCATTCCTTGCAATATCGATTATTGTATTCATTTCTTTGCAAAGACTTCTCAGTATCAATCTCAACTGCTCCGGAATTAAGAGGTGTCTATATTCCCGTATATAAGAAAAACATCGCCTTCAAAATGCCAGATCACTGCAGCATTCTTTAAGCAGAGATCTCGGCCATAAAGAGGACAGTGAACTCGTTAATGTACTATAGGGTATTCGGGGTGGATATCCAAATCTGTACAGATAGCCAAGCCATGATTAAATCGCTCTCGGGTGTCTTTTCGATATTCAGGCTGGTACATGAATGCCAGACATTCCTGAACGAGATGGCGAGATATCCAAATCTGGAGCTGGTCTGTGTTAGGGGTCATTCAAACACCTCGGGTTATCTTATTGCAGATTAATGATGAGTGGCTCCCTTCTACCGCTACCGATTTCGTCCTGCAGATCAAGAATTTTGCGGAACTTATCGAGGCTTGTACAAGATAAATGGACAAATTAATCCACATGCTCAACCTCGAGGCAAATATGGCCCCATTATGATGAATCTCGATCTAACTTCATTATGGGACTACCGAGACATCGTTTACGAATTCTGGGAGCCGCTGACACAGGGCATTGGATTGTTGATGAGTATGCTAGGAGACTATGGCTCCCTTTTAATGAGTTTTTTAGAAGTTTTCACGATGAGGAAGAGGAGAAACGGTGGATTATATTTTATGCCACTGATCCATTCATACTGAGATTAGGACTGCTAATTTTGGCAGTCCGTTTGTGCATGTATTATCAGATCTCTCTGATATTGACATCAGATGGATCGGGCAGGTTCGATTTGAGAGCAGGTTCGGAAACATGAATTAGTAACGCTTGAGCCCTCAAGATTTCACAATGGGACCAAATTGGACCCTAGTGTGGTGTCTCCTATTGATTAAATAGCTGCCTACTGAACCTAACCTTCATACTTATATTTTGGAAGAAGTCTTCTTCGTCTATTCGGTAATCAGTAAAAAACATATTTGTCTGTTGAATTTTGAACGGCTGAAATTGTTTCGATTGATTTTCAATTTCAATAAATATTTTTTACAATATTTTTTACAAAAATCAAAACAGTTGTCTTCGCTACTTATTTCTAAAATTCAGCAGATAAAAAAAGAAAACTTAATAATAATTTCAGTCAGCATATTTGGATAAATCTTTCATGAGTTATACTAGTATGTCCGCTTTATTATGTGGTTCTTATTAGTTATGCCCTGTACGTGATAGCAAAAAAATTTAAAAAAATATCGAGATATTATCGAAAGGAATATCACTAGTAGAACTGTGGGTATATATTTAATAATAATAATCTATGTATATAGGTATTACAAATAGAAGAAAATTTTTATATTCCTCTTAGTTTCCCTTATTTTTAAAGCTTTTATATATTAACACATATAAAAATATGGAATTCTTGATAAAAATAATAAAAATAATTTTATTATTGTGTGAGTGTATGTTTTTGGACCAAGTGACAACATATGTACATGTAAAAACATTTATGCTTCTCAAGAGTATATTTTGTATTTACAATTGAGTGTGTAGAGTTATTTGTCAGTGTTCCCTGCCAGCAATTAGGTGATAGTTTTATCCACTATCATAAAAATGACTCTTTCTAGTATTCTCAAGATGTTATTTTCCTATTAGTAAACAATTTTACAAAAACAAATAACATTAATTTCGATTTTTGATCTACTTATTCTACATTTCTTACTAACTAAAATGTCGAAAAAGTCACTTAAAAGTTAGTTTTTGGATAAATATAAAGTTACCAAAAACTGTCTCCCATTAGTGTTCTCAAGATGATATTTTCCTGATAGTAAAAAATTTTACAAAAACAAATAACATTAATTTCGATTTTCGACCTTCTGAAAGTAAAAAACCAATACATTGTTTTTAAATTAAAAACAAAAAATGTGAAGAAGACGATGGTACTTAGTTGGCGTGTTACTTTCAAAGGCAAGCAATCGATTTTTTTTTAAATTTTAAGATATATTAATTAAAAATAAAATTAAATTAATTAAAAAATTAATTAAATTTAATTAAAAAATAAACTAAATTAATTAAAAAATAAATTTCGAAATAATATAGGATTTGTTGTGGTAAATTTCCTATGCTACCCCTTCCCCCATGGATTCGCGCCTGATTTCAATACTTATTTTTTTTTATCAGCAATTTGGTGTAATTTTATATTTAAAAATTCTTCTCTTAAATTGAATATTTAAAGTCAGATTTTCCTAAGCACAAATAAAACCGATTTTTAATAACCCTAAATGACTCTAATTCGTCACACAAAAAAAGCATTTAATAGTGTCACTCGATAGGAAAATAACTTCTTTTTCTTTTACTATTTTAAAATAAATATGGATACTATTTAGTCAAAGTTTGGATAATAATGTTGATAGTATTAAGTTAGAATTTCGACATAAATAGTGACTTTTTCTGTACCTCAAAATTACTCCAATTTGACACATAAAAAAAGTACTTAATAGTGCCATTAAAAAAGTATTAGAACTGCTGCACACTTCTTCCCGCACGGTGACTCTTCTTGGATAAGAAAATGATATCATATTCGACTGTTAAAAACAACTTGAGGTTACTCTTTAGTGCAAATTTGGATAGAAAATGTTGGCAGGGTTATTTTATTTATAAGTGAATTTTTTTATAGATATTTTTTGTAAGAAAAAGAAAAGGTGAAATGGTACAAAAACATATTTATTTTGTTTGCTATTTCATCTGTCATTTAGTACAGCAGCTAAACTGAGTGTCTAACAATCTTAATGACATAGAAAACGTGTTGTATTGGTGCTTTATTATTATTATTATTATTATTATTTTTTTTTTTTTAAGGGAAGTAGCCCGAAAAGTACAAGTCGGCTTTAAGATTGTTTTAAACCCAAGTGATTGTAAAGTACTAATTATTATATAGAATTTACAAAACAATTTATGAATTAAAGTATAAGTAATATAAAAAAATATATAATATACCTCACAGTGGGCCAATCGAAAAAAAATTTGGTAATAAATCTGTATCTCCTAAACTATTAGTTGAATGGAATTGAAATGTATGGGAGGAGGACTAGGCTTTGAGAAAAATTATTTTGTAGTCACTCTGCGATAATACGAGATAAGCTACAGGATGTCAAAGGACATAAAGGGATGTAAAGGTGACCTAGAGTATGTAAAAGTTTCGAAAAAATCGTAACTTCTACAAATCAAGTTTGAATTCAAGGATTTTTATATTTCTGTAAAGTGTTTGGCGAGACAAAGAAAAAATAGCTGTACTTAATTAAATTATTTCTTACAGTTGAAAAGATATTTACCCTGGAATTTTTAATTTTTTTCCTCGACTTTATTTCGTTTTTCAGAAATATGTCTTGAGATATATAAGGGAAAATTTTTTTAAAAAATATTCTGCAATTTCAAATACAATTCGAAATAATGTGCTGAAAATTTTTTTTGAGTATTTTAATTCGTCTAGCCGCAAACAATTTTCAAATTCAACACTCTCAAAATTAGAATGAAAAATTACTATTTTTTACAAAACAGTAATTTCATTTTATTTTTAACAAATTTTGAACCTTGGTTATCGATTTATATAAAATTTAGTGCATGTGTTAAGGAGGATACAGAGGCATGTAAAATAAATTTTTCCCACTTTTATTTTGAGAACTGTGGCAACTCTATAGTTTTGATTAACATATTTGTTTAAATGACCATAACTTTTGTTATATAAAAGATATCAAAATATTTTTTTTTCAGTGGATTTGTCAAGGCTTATATTTTAAGATGTCGTATAAAAAATTTTGAAAATATTTTTATTACCATATTTTTTTGTACGAATTTTCTTTAGTGACTTGTATCTAAAAAAAGTCCATCTTTAATGTTTTTTATATTTTATTTTTTGGTAGGCAGCCTTATCGGTATACTTGCTTTAGAGAGGTCAAAATTTTTAAATTTAAAATGGAATTACTTAAAACTATAATACAATTCTTAATTTTTTTCTAAAAGTTTTATTAATAAAATCATTTTATTTACACATTTCGAAAGACAAAGTTTGATAAAGGGTTTATAAAGAAATTTTGAATTAATTTAGATTTGCACCCTACATTATTAAAAATATCATATTTATCTATTAGTAAAAAAAAAATCACACAAGTTTTTTTTTGAATCTATTGATGCTATTATTATATTGCATTCCGCCCGGCAAAACCGAACGCAGAAGTGCAGGTTTTATGAAAAAAGTTAACTTTTCAAAATACACAAAATGCACAAAAAAAAAAAAAAAAACATTTTAGTTTCATATTTTTACTATTATTTATTATGTATTTTATAAAATAAACATCAATCTTTCGTTACTCCAAAAATCATTTAAAAAGCTTAAATAATTTTTAAAAAATAAATAATATTTAATAAATTTAATCGATTATTATAAACATCACGTTAATAGAGTTTTTCAAGGGAAATCTCGGGAATTTCGCACAATTTTCAGACGGTAAATCATGCGGAAATTTCCGTGATTGCTTGTATATGCAAAATATTTATATCTTCTGTTATTAATATATAATAGCTTTGTTCCAGTACTTGCCAAACTTACATGTTTGAGTCAGAATTTACAAGAAAGTGTTCCCGTACCCAAAATTTAAATATATATTTTTTTTGTTGTTTTTCTGACAATTTCTGACTAATTCTGACTAAAACTTGTAAATTTGACAAGTTCTGGAACAGAGCTAATAAGTTTTTACATTCGTTTTTATTTATTATATTTTATTTTCTTTTATTTTAGTTTATTTTATTTCGAGTTTAAATATTCTAAAGGAAATATATTTAATAGATTCCGAGTGTTTCAAGCATTTTTGTATAATTTTGCATAATTGATGAAAAATATTTTAATAAGAAAAAAAAAAAAAAAAAATTCTGCATATTTTTTATTGTGATCAAGAACAAAATGTTGTATAAGGAATAGTAAGTATTAAGATTTAAAATTTAAATCGACTTTATGTATCTTGTATTCCCAAAGTTTGTTTTAAAAATAGGCAAACTGGTGAATCATTCTGGTAGAAATTATATTTCAGTTTTGGCCTCACAATTTACAACTTTTAGACTCAAGCAATTAACCAGTCGGGGGACAAGACCTGTAAATTTATATGATGTTTAACTAGTTACCATATTACTAGACTGGTGCATATTTCTATAAACGCATTTAAAATTTTTGTTTTTCATTGAGGTATATTCGTTTCTCTTAACCTTGTCTTTTAAAATATGTAAATAAAAAATTTTTGAGAAAAAAGTAAAATAACTTTACAATATTTTTGTAAAAATTAGCCATTTTTCATACTGAATTCAGAGTGCTAAATTTGAACATTTTTTATGGCTAGACGAAATGAGATGCTGAAAAAATTTATTCAGCATATTATATCGGAATATATTACAAATTACAGAATATTTAAACAAAATTTTCCCTCATATACCTCAGGATTTATTCTCGAAAAACTAAATAAAGTTGAGACAAAAAAATCAAAAATGCCAAGTTTAGACTAGTGTATTCAAAAAACCGACATTTTCAGAAAACCGGTTTTCTAATTATACGAAAACTAGCCTTAAAAAAAATATTATTTAAAAAACCGTTTTTTATTAAAAATGCAAATATTTTAAAAATGATTATTATTTTTGCCAAAGAAAGTACAATTATAATCAGTACTGCCAGGAGATGAGAAAAAGAGGATAAATTGAACTTTAAAAAAGGTCAAAAAGGGTAAAAAGAGCTAAATGTTCAAAAAAATAAGGCGGGAAAAAAGTGTTTTTTTAATTTGGAAGCTTATGTTTTTCGTACTCATTAGTTTTTGATATTTTTCTAAAGAAATTGTAATAAATTGAAAAAAAACACCCAGTAAAATGGCTCAATGAAATCTCGCCCAAAGAATTCCTATACAATTTTGGGTGATTTTTGCCATTTTTGAATTATAATTTCTTTTTGATTAAGCATTTCCAAATTTTTTTGTGATTTTTCGCATTAATAAGATTTTTTTTAATTATTTTCATAAATGGTTTCTGTGATTGAAGTATGTTAAAAAGTAATTATAATAATCGTCTTTGTAACTCCACAAAATGATTTAAGGCAATTTTAATTTGGAGAATATAAATATAAACGATTTTTCATGCGATTAAATACACAAAAATACTTAAAAGGGTAATTCTGTAAAAATAAAATTAGTAATGCTAAATAATAAATTATTTACTTCGTTATTGAAATACTAATATTTTAGCCTATTTAAGGCAATTTTAAGAACAAAAAAGGCTAAAAAAAGCCAGAAAACGAAAATTTTGAGTCTAAAGCAAAATAAAAAGGCTAGATACTTTACTTCACTTTAAGAAAAAATTTAAAAAAATTTTTTTGAGAATATTTTAACTGAAGCTAAAGCTAAAAAGGCTAAAGCTAAAAAGGCTAAACTGGCAACACTGTTTAATACATCTTATTTGTAATGACAAGCAATATAATAATAAAAAAAAAATCATGTCAATATTCTGCAGCTAAAGGAGAAAGCTCAAAAACTTTTTTTTGAACTGAATTCTGATAATATTTCTTCCGATCCAACTCTACCTATGAATTTATTGAAACTCACCATATTCTGATGACAAACGCTAAAACTAAAATTGACTTCTTAGATAGATTTTATTAATAAAAATTAGCTTAAATCTATTAAAAAATATATAAATCTCAGTTCCCAGTATGTCTGGTATTACTCAAATCTCAAATTAGAAATTTAAGAAAAAAAAAAAAAAAAAACTAGACTTAAAGCTTTATCAGTTCATAATGAAAATGAAAAATACGACTACCTTTAAATAATGTGGGGACCTGATTCAGTATAATCAGTATAATAATTTTAAAAATAAACTTTTTATGAAAACAAGGCAAAAAATGTATTTATTATTATTTATTATTTATTAGATTTTAATGAATCAGGCCATAAATAAGGTTCAATTAGTACATATCAAAAATGGGAATTGCCGAATTATTCGAAAATAGAGATTGTTCGAAACCGGTTGATTTTTTAAAAAAGTACACTAATTCAAACGTAAATATCTTTTTAACTGAAGGAGGTAACTTAACTTGATTTATAAAAGTTATGCTTTCTTTAAACTTTTACTTACTCGAGATGTTCAACTTTGACGTCCTATAGCTTTTTTCGTGTTGCTACAGGGTGGCTATAACATATTTTTTTTTCGAAAGCTTAGGTCCTCCTCTACAACTTTCCCATACATTGTAATTCGATCCGAAAAGTAATTTAGGATATACCGATTTATTACCAAAAATTTTGCAATTGTACCCACTGTGAAACTTCTAAAATTCCGTAATTCCGTAATTCCTTAATTTTTGTTTTTTTTTTTTATTATTTTTTGAGATTATTTTTTATTCTTAAAAGCAAAAACTGCAAATTTTCTTGTGAACAAATTTTTAACCACTTGCCTTAGGCAGATAATTGTAACATTTTTAACCACTTCATGTTAATGTTATCTTCTATCATCTTCCCCTTCTTTTTTAGCTTTTTACAAATTTATCACAATGATGTTTTATAGTAAGCAGTTTTTTTTACCATTCATCAGAACATAGTTAGTACAAATTGTTAACTTTTGCCAACTTTTCGTATTGAATTATTAATTTTTTTCATATATTCTTTTTTTCTTTTGATACATTGACATGTGTTTAGAAAACCAATGTTAACAAATGATGAAAAATGAAAAATATTTTATCATCATATTTCTTTCTTTTGTTCAAATACTTTCAAATTTTGTTAGAAATATATATATATAAAAAACTTATGGCGTGTGGTCATAATAAATGTAAAACTTTAGAAAATATGTTGTATTTGTATGTGTAGAGAAATAACTTGAGTGGATACATCAGACTCTTTTTATACGGTTATATTTTTATATATCACTTATTTGCTACAACAACGTCATAACTCAAAAAACGTAGTTTTCGAGTTAACATCGCTAATGCATAGTAAATAATGTGTTTTATTAACTGACAAATTCTTGTGTACGAATCTTTTATATTTCACTCAGAATCGCGATATAAGCATTTTGTGCAAATTTTATAATCCATTTTGTAATATTTGCAATAATGTACTATTCCATTTGTGCGTCGGTTATTGTGTAGTCAATATCGTAGGGTTTTCTAGAAAAGTTATTAAATTTCACCATAATATTAATTTCATTCGTAATTACAAAAATAAATACGAGAGCGGATCAATAAGTCCGTGACTTTTTGAACTTCCCCCGTAGTTATGTGAAATGCAACACTATTCTCATCAGTAGTCTATTAACAGGTGGTACTTGATGGGAATAATGTTGCATTTCATATAACTACGAATGAAGTTCGAAATGTCAGGGACTTATTGATCCGTCCTCGTAAATAAATAAATGCCAACTTAAGAACTAACAATGAGTCTCTTAAAAAAAATAGATTTTTTGAGTTGTGACATTGTTGCAGCAAATGCGCGATAAGTATTTTATGCCTTAAAATTCAAATGTCCAAGTCTTACAGAATTGAAATTTGGTCTGGAGCTTTTAAAATCACTTGTAGTTTTAGTGTAATTAGGCCGCCTTAAAGTACACAAGTGCAAATGTAAGTAGCAAAAAGCAAGTGTATATTACACTCAACCATTCATTAATTTTTTTTCTAGGCTGAAAAATATATATGTACTTATATTCAAACACAGTCTAACAAACTTAAATACATGTATGTATTTATATGTATACATATATGGGCTATTATCCAAAATTTTTAACCTGACTGAAACTGAATTTAATCCCTGTTAAGTTTTATGGTAATACTATTTTAAACAAGCGGGTTACAGATTTGAACTCAGAAGACTTTAAGTGCAAAGTTTTAGCACTATAGGCTTTATTTGGTAATCATAATTTTTGTTCAAAATTCAAAAATTTAGAGAAGGAGCTAAAAATTATTTAACTTTTTGTCATTATTCTAAAATTTTTTTAAATTTTTAATTTAATTTAAAATTTTTAAATTTTTGATTCCATTCGATCTTATATAAACTAACTATTTGGTTTTAGGGTAAAATTTAAACATTGATTGAAATTTGTTTTAATTGTGCTTATTTTGCACTATATTTGGTTGATGTGCATGAAATAGTCAACGCAGCAGTTAGTCTCAAAGTTTGGAAAACAAGAGCGAAAATTAAAAACAAGTTAGAAAGATATAGTCGGTTAAGCCCTACTATATGATACACTACACCACTGTGTATGTGCATTAAAATTCGGGGAGGGGTCTTATATTAGACGTGTGTCCAATTGTTGATCGATAATTTTATCAAGTGTAAAATAAAATATACGATTACAGAATATTACGTTGATACTAACATTTATGTGAATTTATCTTCTTTAGAGTGATTCCCGAAAGTGGTCTTCTATGAGAGCTATGGTAAGTTATTAACCGATCCTCTTAAGATTTGGAATTGTGATTTCTATTTATATAAAACTTATTTATGTTGAATAATAATTTGATATTAACATTTGTATTGGATTTATGTAAGTTAAAGTAATTTTCGGAAGAGGGGCTTATATGGGAGCTATGGTAAATTGTGGACCAATCTTCATGAAATTTGGCACTGAAACTGTTACTTATGCAAATTTATGCACTGAATTTCTTAAAAATATTGCTATATTTAAGGTATTTATCCCTTGCTAAACCCCAATTCCGAGAAAACATAATGGATCGATCATAAACAATTTTAGTAGGCTTCATTCTTGCGTCAAAATAATTATTCGTGCCAAATTTCATCAAGATATTTCTAAAATTGCGTACTTTTACTAGGAAACCCTAAAATATGGCGCACTAATAAATCACAAAGCTTTACGTACAAAAGTGGGCGGACACTTAATGAATAGGAGATATCACATAAGTACTATATGTGTATATGAACCGATTCTGTGATTGAGTAAAAAAAATTAGAATTTTAGTTTAATAGTTTATTACGAAATTTATTTGTAACAAATATTATGTGGTTAATACAAAAATATGCAAAATTATGTTAAATAATTTATTACAAAAATGGGCGCATCAAGGGGGCGTGGCATCCATTAAGTAGGGCTTATAAGTCTTAGTTACTTCTGTACTAAATGTGTGCTAAATTTCAAGTGAATCCATTCAGGGGATGGGTCAAAAAAAAAGAGAAAAATGAAGTCAAAGAATTTCTTATAAAAAGTAAAAAAGGGGCGTGTTATCCAATAAATAAATTGTGTAAGTTATAGTTCATTCAAAACTACGTGTACGTGTGCCAAGTTTTATGTAAAGCGAATCAGTGGTTGAGTAAGAAAATGAGCAAAATTAGGTAAAATAATTTTTTACTAAAAGTGGGTGTAAAAAAGGGAGTGGCATCAAAGATTGATCCTAATAGTCTATGTTATTTCTGAACTGATGGTTGCTAGGTTTCAATTCAACAGATGAGTCAAAAATTATATAAAATTAAGTAAAATATAATTTTCAAATATAATGGGCTTAAAAAGAGGCGTGACGTCCGATAATGATCTTTTATGGTCTGAAATTCCTTCTGGGGAACAATAAAAGATCTGGTATAGTCTAAAGTTCCTTCTGGGGAACGAAATTTTTGTATGGCAAATTTCAAATTTTCAAAACGATCCAGTAGTTTTGTGAAGGAATAAAAAAAAAAAAAAAAAAAAAAAAAAACAAGAAAAGATCTGGTATAATCTAAAGTTCCTTCTAGCGAACGAAATATATGTGTGCTAAATTTTACATTTTTAAATGAAAGAAATAACAAAACAACAAACAAGTGAAGAAAGAAACACAAACACAATCTCTTTAATTATATTTATTTATATATATATATATATATATATATATATATATATATATATATATATATATTTATATATTTTATATTTTATTGCACCACCAATGATTTTTAAATTTTATTTGGAAACCTCTTTTGATCACGCGATACTTTTGCTTCCATGAAATTTTGCCGTGAGTGTGCCTGCGAAAAAGGCACTTCTTAGAGCCATTCATGTTTTGTCTGCCCAAACACATTAACGAGATATATCTCAAAGCATTCATAATTACAAGAGCGATAAACCTCCATTCTTTATTCTGCAATACTCGAAACGGTTTAAACTTTCCAATCGAAAAACTCCAAAAAAATTACAATTTTGAAAATTTTGGTTTCACCGCTTGTCCACAATATAATTCAACACTGGTTAATCACAGACTGATTAAACACAAGTTGGCCTATTTCTACAAGTATTTGAAGTTTACATTAGAGGAATTGAACACATATGCCAAAATGCGCGATTACAGCAATAAAAAAAAAAATGTTATTTTCAAAAAATTTTTTGGAGTTTTTAATTTTGAGCACTTGCCAGTACCACATGAAATCATTTCAGATCTTGAATCTTTGTTGTTTTACGCCACGAAGTGTAGTCAACATAATTGAATAAAAAAAAAAAAAAATATTTGAGGTTAAAACTCGGTTTCTTAAAAGTAAAAGTGAAAAGAGAATTCCCCATATGTTTTTCTGTACATGTGAAATTCACAATGTGGCTTTTAAGAAATTTATAGTACATGAATACAATAATAATTCTTATTTGTGTCTTCCCTACTTTCTCCTACATATACTTTCTGCCTTCTACTCGTATATAAGTACATATCTCTGGCCTATATTATATTCATTTAATATTTCATTATGAGAATTTTAACAAACATTTAAAGTCATTATCTACAAGAGACACAAACATAAAACCACTACCACCAATAACAACACCAACAATGGCAACAATAACCACAATAACACCATTATATATCAGCATGGCTAAGGATTTGACAGGAAATTTATATTTGAATTTATTGGTTTAAGTGACTAGAAATTACTAAAAGAATATACACGAGTAGTAAATAATCGCCGAAAAGTGTTTATGATTGGTTTTTTTTTGTTTTACTTTTTTTTCCATATTTTCTTTTTTCTTTTATTAAGTTTTTGTCTGTTTGATTTATAATGTCATTTATTTGAGGATTATAGTGGAGGACTTATTGCTAATACAAGCTACTATATAAACGCTTTAAATTGGAAATAAAAGTTATAATGTTATTTTATAGCCGAGGTTATTAAAATCTTAAAAATAATCCCATACTTAATTTTTGTCTGATATTGGAGTTAATTTTTATTTATAAAACAAAGTTCTTAGTGAGTTATTGATGAGTGTGGTCACTAATAAGGTCATAGTTTTATAAATAGGTTAAGATTTTTAATGAATTAAAATAATATTAGTATAGAGAATTGATTTTTAAATCGTTAGCTCAGTTGCCAATTTAGGCTTTTTAAGGTTAAATCTAGCCTTTTTATTTTGCTTTTGGCTCAAAATGTTCGTTTTAGATTCTAGCCTTTTTTGATTTTTAAAATTGCCTTAAAGAAGCTAAAATGTTAGCATTTCAACAGTGATGGGAAAAATTTCTTATAAGCTATTATTAATATTATTTTTACAGAATCATCCAGTTAAACATTTTTTATGCATTTATTCGCACAAAAAATCTATATTATTTATATTTAACAAAAATTTTCACCTATGGCGCTTCCTTATCCAAATAAAAAATAACTAAATTTATGAACTTTATAATAATTGTTCTTTAGCCATAGAAATAATAATTTAACTTAAATTTATTTATTTACAATTTTATTTGTTTTTATTTAAAATTCTTACAAATCAATTGACGAAAAATCACTCAAAACATTAGGTAAGTTTTCATATAAAATATAACCAAAATTTGTATGGGAATTTTTGTTTGGCGTTTGTTTGTTAATAAATTTTTATTTATAATAAGCTCAAAATTACGAATTTTTTAATACCCATTTTAATACAATATTCGAGATTTTTTTTTTTTTTTGACAAAATATTGTAGACCTGTGATTTTTAATCGCTGATTTTGGATAGTATACCATATTGGACACAAAAGCAGACTGACATAGATCCCTATTTCAACTCTCTTACCTCTAAGGGCTCAGAATATAATTTTTGGGGTATTCGATTACATATTATTGTTAGTAGGGAGATACAATACTTTTGATAGAAGTTTAAATCTATTTTCGAATATCTGAAAGATATATTTATAACAAAATATAAATAACATATAAATATCTTTAACGTAAATTTAATATAATTACACTTTAGTTTTTAGTTACATAAATATTATAACAAATATTAATTTTCTTTAATGCTATTATGTTTTCAGATTATTCTCTTCATTCGATTTTTATAATTAACCACACCAACTGGAACTCATTACTTGACTATCCTTAGGGAGTGTTGCAAAATCTTAATCTATTTAACTAGTTTATTTATACACTCTCTCACTCTCTCTCTCTCTCTCTCTCGTTGCATTTATTGCAGCTGTTGTAAATGTACATTTTGTAATTCTTATAATCTACTTCTAAACTATAATTAACTATTTATTATATAAAAAAAAAAAAAAAACTAGACAAAGTTTTTCTTTCATCATCAACATTGTGGCCATAAACCGCATTTCATTCATTATTGCATTTAATTCTTGGTATTAAAATATAAATAAAACTATTTTTATAATATTCTTAGTAGTTAGTAAAGTATCCTTCTAGTAATACGTATGTATGTATGTATGTATGTATGTATTTATTAGTATAATATTTCAACAGCAAGAAGTTCACAAAACTTGATTTGTTTTTTTGTTATATTTATTACGAGTATTTACAAGAGTTTTCTTTCACTCGTATAGCTGCCAACATTTCACAAGAAGATACAAACTTAACTATAATACAATGGCGGAAGTAATTTTAACAGTTGAATATCAAAAAATTTCTAGAATTTTATCATAAAGAATGAGTTGTTTCTTCTTTCATGTACGAGTAGAAATATTAATTTCTTTCCTTTTCCCTTGTTTGAGAGACTGAATCGTTGGTATGTACACTGCCTGCCACTTGAATAAGGAATCACATTGTTTTTTAACTTTAATTAAGTATATCTCCTAAATTAAAGTTCGGAAAAAAATAATTTTTTGCGCAACCAAATTTCAAAGTGTTGGCTTTAGTTTCCTGAGGAAATAAAAATATACATATTTTGTTATACTAAAATTATGCATTTATTTAAGGACATGTTTTTGTGTGGTACTTCTTCGTGTGTCACTTGAATAGGGAATATTTTAAAACTAAGCAAACTGTAATTTATTTTTAAATTTTAGGTTATAAAAATGAAAGTTATTATCTTCAAGTATTCAATTAGTAATCAGTACTGCCACCATTTTTAGAAATAACCTCATCCACTTGTATAATGACTCTAAGTAATTTAGCGAAATTGAACTCCATGCTTCCGTTATTGCATCCTTTAAGGATTCTATCGTCACAAATTGTTTTCATCCTTCATAGACTTTTCTTGCAAGCCAATCCCAGATGTTTTCCACTGGATTCAGGTCTGGTGAATATGGGGGCTAAGTTGAACACCTCGATGATTAATCCATTGTTTTACTGCTCTTGCGGTATGAATCGAAGCATTGTCGTGTTGGTATGTCCAAGGTATGGGTCCAAAGAAATCATTAAATTTTGGAAAAGCTTCCTCCAGAATGCTTTTGTAAGTCGTTGCAGTTATTTTGTTGGATACAAAAACTAATTCTAAGTTACCATAATACGAAATGGCACCCAATACCATTATTCCACCCTCTAGACTGTGTTTGCGGCTCAAAAATAATCCATCCTTATTTAGGTCATGGAAGTAATAGCTATACCCGTTGGGACCATGAATATTAAACTTTCTTTCATCGGAAAATATAAATTTAAACCATTTGTTGGACCATGTCATTGTATTTTTGGCAAACTGTGGACGTTGTAATTTGCATTTTTCATTAGGTGGTGGTTTTTTTTTTGCAGTTTTCGTTGGGCTATGTATGGGCACGACTTTAAAACTGTTCTTGGACTGATACTGACTCCACATTTTTCACATATTTTTTATACTGACAGGGCAGAATTTTATGCAATTCTACGAATTTTTCGTTTTTCTTTTGGAGTTGTTGTCATTTTCATCCGCCCTTTCGTGTTTTTTTCCATATCTTTCCACTTTATTTAAATAATGGTACACAACTGTCTTTCCTCTATTAATGTTTTTGGCTATTTGGACCGGATTCTGACCCTGAGATTTCAAAATCAGAATTTTTTCTTTTTCATAGTTATTAAGAGCCTTACCACGTCCCATTTTGAATAAAAACTATTTAAAAACTATCAAATTAAAAATTCTCTAGCCGTTTATATTGAAAGAAATTCAAATCATAGCCTTCCTGATTAATATTAAAAGAAATCCTTATTCATATGACACACGAAATAGTACCACAGAAATACATGTCTTTAAATAAATGCATAATTTTAGTATAATAAAAATATGTCTATTTTTTATTTCTTCAGGAAACTAAAGCCAACACTTTGAAATTTGGTTGTGCAAAAAAATTGTTACTTAATTAAACTTAAAAAAATATGATTCCTTATTCAAGTGGCAGGCAGTGTATGATGATTAGGGTTTGGTGTTTCTCGTTTCTTTTCCCGGGAAACGGCAATGAAAAATTTAATTTCTCGGGAATTCCCGAGAATTTCAAGAAACTGAATTTCTTATATTTAAAAACCTAAATGATATGAAAAAACTCTGATTTCTTCTAAAGAAAATTAAACAATATTATACTCGTAATTTATAATTATTTAACATAAAATAAAATAATATAAAGTATGAATTAAAGATTTAAACAATTTTAAATATTTCATACAAATAAAACAAGTACCTATTGTAAGTTATGTTAAAAACTGTGTATCTTAGATTTTTAGGTTAATTAGTTTTTTATGTCAAAAATTAAAAAACAAATAAATAAATAAACTTTAATTTATAGTATTATGTATAAGTTTCATTTCAAATATATTTTCTTATCGTTTTATTTCCATTTTACCTTCATCTTACATTATTAATTAATTATTAATGGAAAAAATTTAAAATTGGTTCTGTTAATCGTTTTAAAATCCTCACTTAAGTTTTCAAATTTGAAGACAGGAGTTCTTCTCACAAGCTCTTGCTTCACGATCTACTTGAGACGTTACAAGTTGAGATCGACCCACCGTAATTTTCGACCAACAAATCAATTGTAGTTTTACAAACTCAAACTTTTGATATATTATAATTTCAACGTTCTTCTCAAAATATTAAAAAAAAAATCCAATTTAAATTTCAAGTTCGACTTAAAATTGGAATTCATTAAAAATACTTGACAGTTTCTCAATTTAATATCAAAAGCTGTTCTTGAATATTTCATAAACCTTAAAATAAATTAATACTCAAAAGAAAAAAAAAAAATAAACATTAAGGGTCCTCATGAAAACGCGCAAAATCCTCGTAAACTGTGCAATGTGTGCAAGTTTGCACACTCGCAAAAATTGTATGGAAAATCATTTGCATAACACTTATAAGTTTGCGCTGCTATTAAATTTAATTTGTGCATTTAATTTTAATTTAATTGTGTAGTTATAAATCAGCTGTCTTTTGTTTATATTTGAAAATTATTAACAACTGCGATGTAAAAAATTATAGTTACACGGAATTACATTTTTTGAAATGAATCAAAAGTCAAGAGGACTTAAAACAAATTGTTTAAATTTTCATTTATATTTTCAATTTGTTAAAAAATGTTTGAAATTTTCTTCGGAAGATTTTAGGCTTTTAATGATTTTTAGCTACATTATAGGAACAGAAGAGAAGCGCTTTTTTTCAAAATGATATGCAGCAGAATTCGAGCGATATTATACAAATTTCTAAACATTATTTTTTTACAGATTTTATTTGGAATTTTACCATTTTAAGGCGTTTGTTGTTATTAATTTCATGTACAACCATTTTCAGTTACCATTTGCAATCAAATCTAATAAAACTAAACCAAAAATTTAAAAAATTTTTTGCAAAATTACTATAATTTTCATTGTGAACAATTTAATAATATTTATGAATAAAATTTTATTTTTTATGAAAAAAGTTTGGGAAAAAAAGTCATGTTCGATTCATAATATTTATGAAAACAATTTTCAAATATATGAATTTTTTTTCTGTGTACGTAAATTATAATAAGATCATTGCATGTATTTCAATTATATTTTTTCAATTATTTATAATGATTTCTTATTTTCTTATCCTTAATATTGTATAACATTTGAAAAATGAGTTTCTGAAATATGTCGCATAATTTTGCACAATTGCACTAATGGGTTATTTTTGCACTTAAATTAGTACCGTTAATATAAATTGATTTCTAAGAATTTCTAAATTTCAAATAATACCTTTGTATTTAAAAAGTTATTTAAAAAATTGCTATACATATATTAAATGTCTTGACGCATGGGCAAATTATCATTAAAAAATCAGTGTTTTTTTTATAAAGATATACATGGAACGGTAGGGGCTATGGCCATGGGACCATATTGGGTATTTCGGATGACAATATTGACCATTGTATACCCAAACTTTTTCTCAACAGAGGCTTCTCAGTTTAAATTTCAACCAATTCGACTATAAAAGCCGGATCGAATGAGGTTTATACTGATGGATCCAAATATTCTGAAGGGGTTAGGCTAGGTGTCTAGGTGGAATATAGAAGAAACATTTCCTTCAAATTTCTGGATCAATGCGGTGCTCTTCAAGCGGAGATATCGGCCAGTAGGAGAGCAATAAATTGTCTAATATACTATAAAGTATTCGGAGTGGATATTTAGATTTGTAGCGATAGTCAACTCGCGATTAAGTCTCTTTCGGATGTCTATTCGACAATCAAGCTGGTACATGAATGCCGAACATCTCTAAATTAGATGGCGATACATTCAAACCTATAGTTGGTCTGGGTAAGGGATCACTGAAGTACCCCGGGAAACATTATTGCGTATGAACTAGCCCGAACTGGTTCCCTTCTTCAAAGTGAATTAACGGACAAACTAGTTGGAATACCGCTATCACCTTGCAGATCTATGATACTGCAGTACTTGTCAAGAATAGCTCAACATAGATGAACAAATGAGTCTACATGTTCTATCTAGAGATTGATATGGCATCAGTATGATCAAATACGGTCGAGTTTCATTCCGGGATTGCCAAGGCGTCAGCTGAGAATACTTGTAGCCATTATTACCGGGCATTGGATTGCTGGTGCGTATACTAGAAGACTAGGACTCTCTTTTATCGACTATTGCAGAAGTTGCTTTAATAAGAAGGAGGAGGAAGTAACAGTGGAACATTTTCTTTGTCACTGTCCTGCTTTTGCGAATATTAGAAAAATAGAATTTGGGAGTCCACAAATGCTTGGGTTACTTGATTCCGCAACTGATGTCTGACGGTTTAGATCTTTTATTCGTGCATCAGGTTGGTTCGATTCGAAACTACATATAAAAACATATGCACATGATCTATCAGTGTAACACAACGGGACCAATAGAACCCAAGTGAGCTGTCTATTTTATATATTCACTGCTGCCCATCTAATCTATCCTAACCTAACCTAACCTAACCTTACAAAAATAGTGAAAAACGAAAATTATTTGTCATTAATTTGAGATCAGATTTTTTCTTAACAGATAAAAATTTGTATGAAAAAAATTGTATGAAACACGACGAAATCGAAACTATTCTTAAGGTCTTGTGAAGAACTTCAAAATTTTTACTTATGTTTAAAATTTATTGAAAACGTAATTAGCTTCGAGATTTGATCTATTTTTTTTTCGAAAAAAATTTTCATTAACTTTTAATTACAATACGATCATGACAACTATTTCAGTTCGTACTGTTACAAGATCTAATAATATTCTGCAACTTTTATTCATAATTTCGAAACATTTTATAATACAAAGATATAAATGAATTAGTTTTATAATCTTATTTTTTATAATGTAGATAAAAATACCTTATTGATACATATAAAAATCATAGGTTTTTGAATAATTTAAAATATCACTTTTGTATCAAATTTTTGACAAATCTTAATATTCAATATTACCATCTAAAAATGCCTTTAGTATGTAGTGTGTGTACAATAATGTAAAATGTTTATTCAGGCGTTAAAAGTAGTAATATTTTTGCTATAGGACTATATAATTTTTACATATTAAGTTAATATTAAATTTCCCGTTTTTCCAAGAAAATTAAAAAATTCCCGAGAGTTCCCGACGAATTCCCAAACCCCAAACTCTAATGATGATCCATAAAAAATTGCGGAATTAATTAAAGTTTTTCTTTTAATGTCATTAACTCGTAGGAAAAAAAGGAAACGGAAAAAACAACATGTGAAATTAGAAGACAAACAACATGCATCTTGTTGGAGAAACGGTTGAAAGGTGTTTGGAATACATACTTAGTATCACCTAAGTACTTGCTTACATTGTTTTTCCTTTTTTAAATTTATTTATTTTTTTATACCCACACTAATATGATGGAGTATATTGAGTTTGTCATTTCGTGTATAACATGTCGAAATAATTATCTAAGACCACATAAATTATACTTATATATTCTGGGTTCTCGTGAAAATCTAAGACGAACGAACGATGTCCGTCCGCCTGTCTGTCCTTTGAAAGCAGGATAGGGCTCGTGGTGGACATCATATATGGACGAAATTCGTCTCAAATATTTGTCTTTTATAAGGTTTGTTTGGTATTCAAAATTAGCAAAATCGGTTCATAAAGAAAAAACTTAAGGACCAAATACTAGAAAACAAGATGTCCCTCCCTCGTAACTCCATTTCGTTATTTTGCACATCCCATATGACGTGAAGCAAAAAATGAGCGTACCACTTTACTGTCAACCTCTCATATAAGGTGAAATTTTAAAAAGTTGCAGATGGTGGGTGTATAGATTCGGCCAAGCCGAATATAACATTCTCACTTATTCATTCTTAATTTTTTGTTTCTAAATACTTTGTGTTCATACTTGTGTTCATACTTGAATAAAAAAGTTTTCAAAAACTATTTGTGTAAGTTGCTCAAACAATTTACTACATGTTCTTAACACTGTTTTATTTTATTCCCTGAACTTGCCTGTTCTACTGGGGGGTATTTGTGGTTTATATATATTTTTTTTATCATGTTTAAATAAGAGTATCAGAAATTGTATAGCAGACTTTATATTTTTAGGGAATTTGGCAAAATCCAAAAGGTTTAATGAATTAAAGGTTTAATGAAAAAACAGAGAATTTTAACTAAATTTAATAACGAAGAGCTATGAAAAGGAAATGTTTAAGGAAATTGTTACTTACATATATACTTATTTTGTCAAATATTTAAGCGAGGTTCCAATCGCAAAATTTTTTGATAATAAATCTGTATCTCCCAAACTATTAGTCGGATCAAACTAAAGTGTAAAGAAAAATTGTAAAGGAGAACCTAAGATTTCAGAAAAATTACTTTACCCTGTAATAAAAAGCGATAACCTGCAGAATATCATCTCGAGTATGTAAAAGTTTAAAAAAATCGTAAGTATAAGTTTGTCATTTTATACGAAAGTCTTTGGATATACATATATACAGAGCCTCAAACTAAAACATAGTAGTGGTGATTATGATTAAAAATAAATAAAAATCTATCTGTCTGTGGGACTAGATGTCTGTTCGTCTGTATGTTGAAATGGATTTTTTGAATCCCTTGTCCAATAGATATATTTCTCTTTCAAGACATATGTGGCATATAGTATCAAAAATCTTGGTATTGAAAATCGGTGAAATCCCTTTAGGAATGACGGAGTTAAAAACGATTTTCTAGAATAGTCTCAATAATCTCTTAATTTTCTTTGTCCAAATTTATTAATATTTTCTATTTAAACTGATATTAAAAATGACATCGGAAATTTGCATCATAAAGAGTCCCCAAAACTTTTTGGGAATATAAATTAGAAAGATCGCTCAGATCATCCGTGTTGAAGAGTGGAATAAAGAAGAGACATGCAAGATTGTAAATTCCTTTTCAGTTTTCTACCAATAATTATTTTTTATACAATAATATATAAAAGGTTTTTCTGTTGTGAAGTTGTGATATTGAATAGTCTAGAGGAAGTGTTCTAGACTACAAACCATTAAACCTCAGTTCGTATCCCCGGAACTCCTTCCAAAATTTTTGATTTAAAAAAAAAAAAAAAAAAAAAATATTAAGATTATCATTTCTAGGCACGTTTTGATGTGTTTTTTTTTATAAAAAAAAGTATTATTTAGATTTAGATTTAGAGTTGAATTTTAAGCTTATAAAGATAATGGAATTCAACATATCGATGTGATATACCGCTGGGATTTGCGTTTGAAAGATTTTAGTTCCTGAGTTCGGTCCTTGGCTAAGACTTCGAAAAATTGTTTATAATTTAACTTCAAACAGAAATTAAAATTTTGAAATGTAAGATTAAGAAAATGTCAGATATAATTTTAGTTGATTAAAAATTTTCGTTTGAGATTTATTAACAAAAAAAAAAAAAAAAAAAAAACACATTTCTATTCGCCAGGATTTGAACCCATACGAACACTTTAAAACTCCTAGCTTTGAATTCTTACCCCATAGAGTTACATATACTATGAATACCCTTAATAAATGAAATATTTTTTTTAACTTATTTTTATGTTCTTATTTTATTTTTTAAATAAATATTTCCATTTACTCTTTAATTATCCAATTATCAAATATTTTATTTTAATTGCATAATTTAGCAATTTCTTTAAATTACATTAAACTAATTGTTTGTGTTCAATCTATGCCAAACAAGATCTCATAATAAAATGTAATAGTTAGTTCTTAAGCAACAGTAGAAATGTTTAGTTCAATGATTTTGGAAAAACTAAACGCGTGAAAAATTAACAAAAAAATAATTAGATTTATTATAATTATTTATAATTTATTATAATTATTTATAATTTATATATGGTATTTTTAAATTTTGTATTTAACAATTAGTTTAATTTTAATTTGTGTAAAAAATAATTTTTCAATATTTTTAAATTTTAAATATATTCAACATATATTGTTTGTAAATTGATTTTTATACTGTTCACATATATCAGTAATGTACATAATTGTCTTTCAACAAAATTTCTATGGGTGCAGATAGTCTAGTGGAAATGTACTAGATTATAAATCTTCAAGCATGATTTGTATTATCTTAGAATCCATATCCAGAATATGGGCATATTTCTTGTAAAATATTATCACTTAACTGTAATTGTGTTTTAGGTTTTTAAATATAAATAATAAGATTATGATTGGTGGAATTGTCTCTTAAAATATCTAATTTTAAAGTATCTTTTTCAAAAAAAATTTTGGTGGAAAACTGAAAAGGAATTTATCTCTTCTTTATTCAGCTCTTCAACACAAATGATCTGAGCTATCTTCCTAAGTCATATGCCCAAGGAGTTTTCGGGGACTCTTTATGTTACAAATTTCCGGTGTTATCAGTTTACATATATTAAGTATATTTATATATTAATGAAATATAGATTTTGTGAAGTGTATAAAAGATTTGGCCCAGCCGAAAATAGTGGTTTACTTTACTTTTACCTTTAAACTTTTGGTATAAATAAACTTTATATAAACAGTTATAAAATTAATATCTCTGCCTTTAATATGAAACTAAAGCCAGAGATCTATTTTCTATATTCTGAGAAATTATTAGCAATTAAACAAGAACACCTTTGCAAAGTTTTTAGCTATTTTTCGCTTTTCTAAACGTCATATTTTTTTTGGACCAGAAAATACTCTGAGTCAAAAAGTTTATGATTTAATAAACCCTTATAATAGCGAATGTCTGTAGTGAATTTTATTGAAATCGGAGATGTCAAATCCTTAAATAGCTATTTTCTGTTACTTTTTATAATGAATCATTCTCTTATTCACTTTTTATGCTACAAATAGTTTGATAAATTTTTTTTTCCCTAGTGTGAAATTTAAGGTCATGGCCAAATTTAAAGTATAGAGTATCATTAGTTGCAATTGCCTTAATGTGATTTCTTCCATGTCTACAATTAAATTTAACTGTCCATATTACATACATACACATGTATGAACAACTTTAGAAAATATAATGCAAAACATTTCTTTCAAAAATACTGCAGAAAATAAAAATAGTTTTTCATATAACTACCAAGAAAAACATAGATAAAATTTTGAAATGTTGCCAAAAAAAGAAAACTGCTAGCAAACACTTTACTAAATAAAATAAAATTGAATTATAAAGATGAGAATGTTTCAATGTCAATAAGGGAAAAATTGGAAAATTAAAAAAAAAATGAAAATAAGTGGAGGTATTATATTCGGCTGGAAAGAATCTTTTATACTCTTCACAAAATCTATATTTCATAAATGTGTAAACATATTGGAAGTCTTTATTTTCAAAATTTTTGCTTTAATCTGGAAATATATTTAATATTTTTAAACTGCTATTAAAAATGACATCGGAAATTTGCATCATAAAGAGAACCCAAAAACTTCTCCGTGTTGAAGAGAGGAATAAAGAAGAGACATGCAAGATTGTAAATTCCTTTTCAGTTTTCTACCAATAATTATTTTTTTTTGAAAAATATACCTTAGAATTCGATATTTTAAACCTGAATTATCTACATGACTTAGGAATCTACATGACTTAGGAAAATCACTCAGACCATCTGCATTGACGAGCTGAATAAAGAACAGATAAGCAAAATTTTAATTTCTTTTCAGTTTTCTACTAATAATTATTTTTTTTTTCGATAGAGATACCTTAGAATTAGATATTTTAAACTTGAATTAGCTATTTTAAAATTTTCAGAATTTTTAGGAATTTTTAACTTTGGGGCTCTAAGACACAATTCCATCAAACATGATATCCCATCTTATTATTTATATTTAAAAATCTAAAACACAATTACAGTTAAGTGATAATATTTTAAGAAAAAATTGAGTATGTGAGATACTCAGGTTTATTTCTCAAAACATATTTTTTCACCAAAAAACAAAACAAAATTTAAATGAATTCTAAGAGGATACAAATCGTGCTTGAAGATTTCTAATCTAGAAGACTTCCACTAGACTATCTGTATCCATAGAAAAAATTTTTCTTGAAAGAAAATTATCCATATGTAGTCCTCAAATATGTTAACAGTACAAAAATCAATTTACAACATCATATGTTAAATATATTTGAAATTCAACAATGTTGAAAAATTATTTTTGTTTTTTTTACACAAATTAAAATAAAACTGTTTTTTGAATTCAGAACTTCAAAATTCCATGTAGCCTAAGCCCTAGGGGGTAAGATAGATAGACAGATAGATGGAGACTGATCTCGGTCCATTGTGAGTCATTCATTTGAAAAGCTACAGAATGTAGAAATGAGAAAATAGGAATAAGAAGAGAAAAAAGTAAGAAGGAAAGAGGAAAGAATATCAAGAAATCATAAAAGAGGATTAGCAATGTTGATAATCCCACTAGGGATGTACCCCTGACTCTCCCTTAGACAGTGTATTCCCATGACGAAGCCTCTGAAGTCTACAAGAGGGTAATAATTCAAAGCAAGGAATTTTATAGTGTTCGTATGGGTTTGGATCCTAGCGAATAGATATGTAATTTTTATTTAATAAATTTCAAAGAAATTAATTAAATTTAATTAATTAATTAATTAAAAATATATTTGACAGTTCCTTAAACTGACATTTTCATGTTATAATTTTTATTTGAAGATTTGAAGACAAAATAATTTTTAAATATCTTGCCAAGGATCGAACTTAGGACCAAAATTCTTTCGGTCACAAACACAAGCGGTATACAGCGATATATTGAAATTCACTATCTTATTATTTATATAAAAAGCTGAAGACGCAACTCAAATCTAAATAATACTTTTTTATAAAAAACACCTAGAAATTTTTGTAAAATTAATTTTTTTTTAATAATGAAAATTTTATTTATTTATTTTAATTATTATTATTTTTTTTTTCAAAAAACATATTTTTACAAAGATTCAAGGGAATACGAACTTAGGCCTAACGGATTGTAGTCAAATATATTTCCTCTAGATTATTCAATCTCACAACTTTTCAATAGAAAAACATTTATAAATTATGTATATTGTATGTGAAATGGAAAATATTATTTAATTTTGTCAAAGAAAGTTGGAAAAGTGTTTGAGACTGTTCTGGAAAATCATTTATAACTCCGCCATTTTAAAATGAATTTTGCTGAGTTTCAATACCAACATTTTCGAGACCATATGCCACATATGTGTTGAAAGAGAAGTGTATTTATTGGACTATGGGCTTCAAAAAATCCATTTCAACATACAGACGCACAGACATACAGATAGATATACGGACAAATGGACATATGATTATATCACGAATATTTTTCAATATGAGGATCTATATACATATATGTATATGTATATATATATATATATATATATATATATATATATATATATATATATATATATATATATATATATGTATATATATTTAAAGACTTTCGTATAAAATGACAAATTTATACATACCCTTCATTTTATGTGAAGGGTATAAAAATATTCTGTATATGTATAGAGTAAATGTATATAGAATTTCTGGCACATATATGAATGAACGAAGCTCATAACTTATCTGGTGGCTTCATGAATTCGATCCATTCTTGTCGCCTTATTGTTTCAAAAGGACGGAAGAACAGACATGTAATCTTTATTTTGACCCCCTTACTTGTAAGGATTCAGAACATATATACTTTATTGTGTTCCACATGGATATTTTATAAACTACAAACGGAATAACCAACTTATATTCAAACTTACTTAAGTGACGGTTGCCATAAATTAAAAATAATAAAAAACAAAATGAAAAAAAAAAACTTTACAAAAATGCTGTTTACAATTCTGGAAAATGCTTAAGAAATAAATCTTGAAAACAAAATAAAAAAAATAGAAATGAAGGACAATGATAATTCATGTACATTCCCCCTCCAAAACAAAAAGTTAATGAATCGCGAAAACTTTATTTTAGTTAGTTTTGCGAAACAAATAAAGCGGAAAAACAAAGTTTTACAAGTCTAAAATCCAGAAAAATAAAAATAAAATCGAAAAGCAAAAATACTTCAAAGTTTTTAATAATAGACTTAATTTACTCATAGACTTTTTTCTTCACGAATCACCTAACCCAGTTGGTGATGCACATCTCCAACATAGTTGATTATTTTTTTTTTTTTTTGTGGAAATCTTGATAAGTAGTTGAAAAGGTGTTTTCATTCATTTTGTTAACTTTTTTTCTTTTGTTTAAGTTGTGAAGTGTTGCATGCAACAAAATAATGTTTTTTTTTTTCTACATCAACAGGCTAAAATTACTTGATTATTTTGTTGGAAAAGTTTAAAATGAATTCAGGTTATGAAAGTAAATTGCATACTTTTTTAATTATGGTTAAATTAAACTTGAAAGGATATTTTTTTAAATGTATATTCCAGAGAGTAGGAAGCTAGAGAAAAAAAAAGAGAATAAAAAAATGCAAAATGTTTAAGTAATTTTTTTTTATAATATTTAAATAAAAATGTTTATCAAAAATATTAAAAATAATAAAAATGTTTTAAAAATTTGTGGAGAAAAATATGTCCTCGAATTTAGTTAGCTAACACTCAGTAAAAAGGACCTTATACTTATTCTATATAACTGTTGAAATAAAATTTCTAAAACCCCTCGATTATTGAAAATAATAAAATCTGTTTATAAATATCTAAGCTATAAATAAAGTTTTATATAAAATTTCAGATGTTAGAAAGGAAACAAAAGGACACTGAAATTATCATCTATTTTGTAGAAAAATGCATTCGTCATTAATGTAAGCATAATTTGAGATTAATCAGTGAAAAATATATTAATATCATTTCAGTTTTTAATATCCTATTTGCTGTAGTAATTTATTAACTTATGAGCATTGGAAGGACCAAATATTCTTGGAATTTTGACCCGCATAATTGTTAAGAATAATTTTTTTTTGAAATATAAACATAGTATAAGAAAATAAAGGATACATTGGCGTTTTATTGGTGGGAAGATGGATTACATCCATCTAGATTGGGGACAAGTTACATTCGCCTATATAACTCTTTTCATTTTAGATGTCCTGGAGGTCGATGAGGTAAAGGATGGAACGAAGTGTTTCGGAGGTCGACGGGGTACACGGGAGGAAAAGCGTTCAGGTCAGGGGCAGGTGGTGGATTTTATCTTAATTCGAGTTAACTATGAGAAAACGCAGCAGGCAGAAGTAGCAGTAGGAAGCAGCGGAGAGAAAAGCCGAGTGAAGACGTCAATGCTTAAATCGTCACAGCTGAACAGGCGAGTAGCAGAACTGACGAATCGCGGAGGTAGAAGCGGGAATACAGCAGTAGAGAAGATAAGCAGTAGGGAGAAATACACAGGAGTGTAAGAGTAGCAGCGAACAGAGAATCAGAAGAAAAACTCAAACACAGCAAGCAAGAAGGAGAGACAAAATAAACAAACAAGAAGCTACATACACAGATACTCACACACAGATCAACGATACTGTTGCAGCAACGAACATAAAGGAGACAACAGAAAGGAAGGTTCGATGCAACAACCGCTAACGGTTCGAACAAAGTGCGGGAAAACTACTATAATATTAGTTTTAAGAAATATATATAAGCCAGTGTAAATACGCAGAGAAAAAACATGGTTACGGCATTGTCACTACAACAATATTATGATTTGATTGTTAATTTTCATTAATTTTAATAATACCGTGTTCATGATAACAATGTTTTTGTTTCAGTTTTAAAATTCAATGTTTACTTTCAACCAGGATTTTAATATGATTGACTACAAAAATTTTATGTTTTTGAATATTTTTACCAGAAACAAAATTGTATTTATATAAAAAATATCATTATTTCTACAGCCATTAAATATTACCAAACTTTTTCCTTGTTCTTAAATCATATTTTTTTTTTTCAAACCGTATTAATATTATTATTCCCAAAACAATAAAATGTTACAAATAAATATGCTTTTTACAAATATGATTGAAAAATTTATAACTTCTTTGCTTTTGAATATATTTTGTTTTTAGCGTTTGTTTTCCAACTTCATTATAATTATCATTTAGTTTACACATGAATTAATATAAGTAGACAATGTCTGGTTATATACTGTGTGATTCAAAGAAAATGAGATATTGATTAACTATTAAATAATTTAGTTAATAAAAATTTATTTATACTGTCTTGTACAATATATAATGAATCAAATAAATAAATAATAATATTTGATCATCATAAGATAAATTTGAAACATGTGATCATTATTGTATATAAGATGTATGATGAAACCGATTCATAATTTAATAAAATGAAATCATTATATGAGAAAATCATATCATAATGTAATAAAATCGGATCATAACATGATAAAATTTGTATATACAATATTATAAAAGTCTGATTATAATATGATAATTTAGACCGTTTTATGATTATAATTTTCATATTTATTATTTATGAATATTAAAACTTTTACTGTGACAACATATTCCAATCATAATATGTTGCTCTCGGATTATGGTCACCGCAATTATATTTTTTTTGTATGAAGTTACAATCGATCTCCTCTTTTCTCTCCTTTGTGCTGGAGAGTGAACTGTACAGACGTGGTGATAAGCCGGTTAATAAAAAAAATAAAAAATACATAAAAGAATTAACAGAGCATTGTTAGGGAAAAAAATAATAAAGTTGGTTGAATTGATTACATCAATTCAACGTGGGATATACTGATTATTAATCAGTAAGATTAAAAGCTTCAGCAAGATTTAAAATCGAGTTGAAATGGCAGGAGATAAGCACTTCTCAGGGCTAAGTGATAGAATATTTTCTAGGAAGTTCTTGGATTACATCCAATATTAAATATTCAATAGGAGATAGTAAATAAGAGGTGTAGAACCGGCAAGGCAACATGGAGGCTTTACGAAACAGCACTTTCGCAACAAGGAAGCTTTCAATTTACAAGTGTCTCAACAAAGAAGAAAGAAGTTTCTTGAAAAAATATATAAATTGAAAATATAATTAATAAAGAAACAATAGTAAAATTAAAATAGAAGTTTTTATGCAAAAACCTTGGACACGACTAAGTATACCCCAGCTGCAAACCCGGGTAATCGGAGGTTGCTTACTACATAAGAGAAAATCTTCCAAAACGTTCTCTTCTAAGTACATACCAATTTTTTAGTTTTTTTTAATAGATTTTTCAAATAGCAAAATTTTTAGGTTAAAAGAAAATATTTCCATAGGGATTTTGTACAAATTTTCCAAAAAAGCAAACTTTGAGATACACAATAAGAAAATGCTTTTATATCTCTGGCTTAATATCGCGTTTTTAATGTATTCTAGTAGATCACAATCTAATACATGTCTAAAAGTCCTAATTTATTTCAAATATATTTTAAAAGAAAAAGCCCTAAATCATTTGAAGTTTACTTTATTATTTTATTTATTTTTAAAAAAAAATTTCTAGAGTTTATAATGAAAATAATTTCTGTGAAACATTCTCATATCAAAATGTTGTTTGTTCTTGTGCTGAAGAGTTATTATATTAAAGTTTTTAGGAAAAGGAATTGGGCAAGAGAAAATTGTGACTAGTAATATTCTAAGGAGAACAAAATGTCCGATCAAAGCGAATGTAATTAAAATAAAATTAAATAAACGAATGAAAGGTGAGCAATATGTGGCCTTTGTAACAGGCCTTCTAAGCAATGGTGCCGTTTTGGTTATATTTAAACAAAATTGATTATTTTATTTTCCAATGTAGAGATGACGACTTTTTTCCATTTTGGCTATTTTTTTTTTGTTAAATCAAAATTTTATTTTGTCAGTTTCAAAAATGCTATTTTCTCTGTTTATCTTGCAAAAACTCAAAATAGTAAAAAGAGAGTGTGCTAAAAATTCATCACACATATAAAAATTAAAGGTTACTATAACTTCTCATTCCAATTTTAACTGACAACTGAAGAAAACAATTTAAATCAATAGCAAATATAAAGATTTTCTAATATTTAACCAAAAAGTGAAGTAGATTGGAAGATTTTTGTGAGAAAGTTCTAACGATGTAAAAAAAATTTAAATACTTGTAATTACGAAATAAATTACTATTAAAAAAGAAATATATATTCGGTGAAGACCGACTATATAATATCTTACGCTATTGTGTATGTCACTTAAAGTAATACACTGGTGCATATTCCTATAAACGCACATCAATTTTTTTAATAAACTTACCAAAAATTGGGCTAGAAAATAATTAAGGTGCTACAAATTAATTTTTTTGAATTATTTATTGACTTCACTTCAAAAATTAATAACAAAAAATATAAAATGTATATTAAATTTTTTCATTGTAATTTTAGTATAATGCCATTTTTTATGACATTTTTCTATATACGCACTATTGGACTAATGAACTAGTTTAGCATTATTAGTAATGTGTTGATGAACCTTTGTTTTGGATAATTTCAAAAATTCGATCTGGCACTGATTCGACTAATCTTTGAAGAAAATCACTGCCAATTTCTTCCCAGGCTTACTTAATTTCTAGTTTTAACACCGTTATCGTCATTATAGTCATTTTCTTCATTGGATTTAAATCCGGACTGCAATGAAACCACGATTTAGATTGGTTTGAGAAACGGATTACAGCGTCATCCTGTTGGAATATGCAATCTTCATTAATTTTTTTTTCATCTATAAATGAGAGAAAAGCATCTTCCAACAGTTCGTTATAAATTCCACTGTTCATTTAAGTTGAAACAAAACATATTTTTAATTTTCTTGCAGCAGAAAAGGCTGTCCAAACCATAACACTGCCTCCACCGAAATTGTGTTTCAACATACGAATTTTGTTCGACCTCAAATCATGCCAATAGCAAGAATATGAATCGGAACCGTCCAAAATGAATTCCTGGTCATCAGAAAATATTACTTTATTCCACCTATCTGTCCATTTCATGTATTTGCGCGCAAATTTTAAACGATTTTTCTTATGATGCTGATTTATCATTGGTTTACGTTTTGATTTCTTCCATTTTATGTTACCATCTGTTCGCAAAATGTGTGCAACATGTTTGGATGTGACAGGAAGGTCAAGTTTATTTTTTATTTGTGTAGCATTTAATTTATTGCGTGTGGCTTCTTCTTTTATTTATTTGCCTTTTTGTTAATTTTTTATTACCTTTTGTTGCTGTCCGCACTACGTATTTCTATTCCTTCTTAGGAAAGCTCCGAATGACTCCTGCCCAACGGTTAATTTTTCGTCTAATTTTTCTGTTAGAACAGCCTTGATCACGAAAAAATTTAATTTGAATTTTTTCCTAGTCTATAAGAAAAGTTCTTTTTTGGACATCGTTTAAGCTGATGAAATTTCCCAATTAAAATTAAATATATCAAAGAAAAACTAAAATTTTAAATGCGTTTTTAGGAATATGCACCAGTGTACATACTTGGGAGAGAGCATTATATGGGTGCTGTGGTGAATTTTATTTGAGCTAAGTTTTGTTAACATACAAAGATTATGTGGGATTTTAGTACTTTTAACAGATTTTTGAAGCAATCTTTTCAAAACTCAGTGCATTATTTTATGTACATATAGTAAAGTCAAATACAGTTGTGGTGACCATAATCTAACAGCAACATATTATGATTGGAACAAGTGATCACAGCGAAAACTGGAAATGATTATATTTTGTCATATTGTGTCCGATTTTATGGTTTATTCATGCTATGATTCCAGTTTTACATATAATTGAACAATCTTACTACATCATTATCCCATTCTATCAGATTATGATTTGTCGTTATTATATTAGGTTTCCATCTTATTATATTATTATACCACATTGTCATATTATGATTTTATTTTATAATATTATTATACCATTCTTCATATTATTACATTTTATCATATTATTATCCTATATTATCATAAATTTATCTAATCTTATCATAGTAATTAATTTTATCATATTATTTTTCCATCTTATCATATGTTAAAAGATGTTATTAATAAAAAATTATTTTTGTAATTTTTGAAAAAGGAGAATACAAAATAATTGTAAAAAGCTTTATCATAAACTATTTGTCTTACTTAATAACATATAGGGAAAATAAGTTACAGATACCATTTCCCAAAAAGTTGTAAGTTAAATAGATGATGTTTACAGAGAACACCTCGGTGGGATGCTGAAGAGTGCTGATGACGATCGTGGCGGACTAGAAAATGCATTAAATTCTACCGAGGGTCTAATAAAACTTTTAAACTGTATTTCTCTACAAATATTGAATGAACTTAAGCCGAAATGTAAAAATTCTAAAATAAAATATTATATTAATTTTAATATAATAACTTTGAGTTTTTAAAATTTGTTTATTTTTTACAAAATTTTGGTTAGAAAATAATTTTACTTTGGCAACACTGCTTTTAAGCAACCAGAGAAGCCATATTCATCATCCATTAAAAAAATCTTGGGATTTTAGTCGTTGATTATATCTCCCATGATTGTACTTTTAAAGAAAAACTAGCATTATTAAAAAAATGGGATAATTTGGAATATTCAATAACTATCCTGCCAGATTGTAACCATTTTTATGAAAATTTATCTTATAAAATATATTTTTTGTTTTTTTTTCACAGTTATTCATTTATACATTAATAGTTGTTAATTAAAACTTCAATTATACCATTAGTTTATTCCAATTTTAAATTGCTGAAGAAAAGCTCTAGGTTAACATTTATTTTCAAGAATTTCAGTATTATATTTAATCAAAACTGCATACAAAATTTTTTTTTGTATCTAAATTTTCTTATGTTTTATTCAGTTTTTCCTTCTCCTTTAAAATTTCTATATTAAGCCAACGATATGTATGTCTATGCGTTTAATGAATTTAGTCATGTAAGCGTATGAAAAATATTAATACATTATAATAAGTATACGCTTTTATTTTTATCCTTTATCAATGAGAAAAATTTATATTTTTATAACTTTGTGCAAATTATTGCAATTTAACAACCAACAAGAATTACCAACTGAACAGGGTATATGATCAGGGTTATTAATTCCAGTTTGTTTTACAGGGAGCCGTAATATCTAGTTCTGTGGGAACTTGCTGTAAATGGATTCCTTTTTCGGCTTACTCGAAAAAATCATAGATAAGTGAAAATGCAGACAACGTTGTTCTCTTTATCATACGAAATTTTCTACTTACGTTAAGTGATCTCAAGGAATCTGCTTTGAAGGAATTACTGAAATGGGATATAGGTCCGCGAGTTAATCCGCCTTAAAACAAATGTTTCTCTGATACTTTTTAAACATGTCAAATACGATGACGTGATACTTGACATCTATGCATTCACGAAGGCTTTTGGGAAATAATATAGTCTGAATTTATACATTGTATACTGTTATTATTGAAACGATTCTTACTATGTAACATTGCTGATAATAACACGGTGCTACAAAATAAAAAAAGTTTAATACACTTGGAATTTAACATACCGTAGTTTGTAGGTATTGGTGAGTATATTACTATACCATTTTTAGAGTTTTCTGTATATCCCCAATATATAAAAAAAACCGATTTTTCGGACTTTGCGGCTGCAAACTACACTATGTTACATTCCAAGTGTTTTTTCAGTGTAGCACCGTGTTATTACTTACAAAAAAAAAAATAAGTATATTTTTAACAAAAAAAAGGGATTCTTAATAAAATTAGAATCTAATTTTTTTTCTAAGTTTTTTTTGTTATCTTTTAGCAAAGTTGAAATAAAATTTTGCAACATTCCAATGACAACACAATGCTAAAATCATTGCTTCTTCAGCTCTTTATAAATTATTATTATCATTTTTTTTTTTTTTTTTGGTGGGGCATAATTGTCTTAGGCATGAAAATATTTTACAGTGGCGCGCATTAGTTGGAAATTCAGCTGGATTACATAATTCCTAGAGTGAACTTTGAAAATGATTAAAATCGCAACGCATAGAAGTTATTAACTAAAGCTATGTTCACATTTGGCAAATATTTGATCAAATTTTATAAAAATATTGCTTGCGCTTGTTTGATCTTGTAAATATTTTATAAAAGAAAACAGTGTTAAATAAAATTCGATAAAATGCCAGCTATGAATAATGGTAAGTAAAAATCCTTATAAAAATAGAAATTAGGAATTATTCTACATAGTTTACGTCATTTCAGTCAAATATTTGACCAGTCTGAACGTAACTTAAGCAAAACAGAGGATCCGTAAGGTCATTCGTGGTGGTTGTGAAGAGATCTTGAAACAATTTTTGAACATAAAATTTTTTAATGCAAATATTATTGAGAACTTTAAATAAAAATTAAAGACAAAAATGAAAATATTTTTTCCTAAATGAGTTTTTTTTTTTTTTTTTTTAAATAAAGAAAAATTAATGAAGGAACCCCTGCCATAATTCAAGTGAAAATATGATCCAATAAAGAAAGTTACTATTCTATCCTTTGGTTAGAACTGTAACAGTAAAAATTTTATGGACCACAAAAAAAAAAAAAAAAAAAAAATTCACTTGGGTTAAAAAAGGATCATAATATTAAATAAAAATATTTCTTTGTAATAAACTCTAATAAAATATTTTTTGCATAATAAAGGGAGTCTACCAATATTGAATGGAATAGAACTCAAATTGTCAAACGAGGCCAAGTATTTGGGTGTTTACTTGGACAGTAAATTGTCTCGGAGGAGAAATACTTAGCAAAGGACCAGAAAGTTGCTTAATGTCTACTACATATGTAGGAACAATATTGGGAAGAACTGGGGTCTCAAACCGATAGTTTTATATTGGATATACACGTCGGTTGTGAGGCCAATCGTTATGAATGTTCGGTCTGGTGGGGTGGCATTAAGGAAAAGAACTTATAGAAATCTTCTCTCTAAAGTTCAGAGATGTACTTCAATTGGTATTATACCGTGAGAAACATACCTCAAGCAGCATGGTACAACATTTTCCACCTTCTTCCAAGTGAAGTGTTCGTTAGAGGAATGGCTGTAATGAAGGAATTAGGATTAATGGGGAACTTTACTTTATATATATATATATATATATATATATATATATATATGTATATATATGTACATATATTGTCATTGGATAGAACAGTAACTATCTTTATTGGATCATATATACTTTCCATTAAACTGGCGATTTTCCATATGAAACTTTACTTTTATTTTTACATATATATTATCGTTTCAATGCCAACAATAATATGTGCAATAAGATTTTTAAAATTTGCTCGAATGGTGCGACTTTTCAATCCTGAATACTCAAAGCTTTTATTTTGCAGAGAAGTTTGCGTTCTATAAAAAAAAATTAGCTTAAATGACTTTATAAGTCATGCAATATGAATATCAAAAGGAGTTAAAATATAACTCATGTGTTAAATTTAATTTTGAATCAACAGATTTCAAAGTAATTTAGTTGAAATATAGCAACGTTTTCCGCTTATTAGTACAATGTTCATCAACATACATTTTTATGTGAAACTATCTTTTTCGCTTCTTTGCCTATCAAAAGAAAAAATCGATCTTTTGTGAAGGCAGAGAATGATATTAGATATGATTTATCTGAAAAAATCTCTTAATATTAAAATTCTAGTAAAGAGAAAACAATGCCGCAATAATTAATATTATTTTTAAATTATTTTATCTTTATATAACATTTTAACCAATTTTGAAACCACTTAAAGTTGTAGTGAATTGAATTCCATTACAATGTTAAAACGGGGTCGCGAAGCAAGATCTTGTGAGAGATAATGTGTAATTATGTTGTTGAAAAATAATGCTGCAATAACTAATAGTTTATGTATTCATGTATAATAGTATATAAAAAATAAAAATATGAATAAAAAGAATAATAATTTTTCGGCACTACTTCCAAATTTAATTAGCGGCAAAAACAGTCTAAAAGAAAAACCCAATCGTTGTCATTTGAAATATTTAAATTCAACTTTTTAAAGTCTAAGCAGATTTTTTTAACGGTGTTAAATATTTAAGTTTCAATGAAACCAAAATGGATAGGATATAAAAAATGCTGAAGTCTGTAGCGAAACAGAAATTACAATTTGTTATGCTGGTGTCTATTATAGTTCACACACTCTGCTTTGGTACCGTCAAACCCCTACAACAAGGCAATTTACGATTGCAAGCATGTATAATTTTGTTAAGGATCCCAAAGCTGCCCAACGCTAAAGACTTTTTCCGCAAAGTACTTTTAAACGATTTGAAATACAAAAATTAAAATATGCTAAATTATCTTCAAGAAGCCCAATTAGATAGATAGATAGATGGATAGATAGATAGATGGATAGATAGACAGAGAAGGTTGACATGATAAGCTCATTGTATAACATCTCCACCCAGAGATCAATGTCGGTCCATTGTGAGTCCCTTCAATTTCACTAGATAGAATAGAATAGACGAAAAAGATAAAGGATCAAGAAAATAGTGAAGGCAAAAGATCAAATAGGAAAAGTTACTCACTCACCTTTAGCCAGCATATTCCCATAACGAAGCCTATGACGTCTACAAGCTCCCTGTTCCGAACGTCACATAATCCGTCGGGAAATTTACTACCTAACCATTTCATACTACGATGCTGCAATTATGGACAGTAACACACAATATGTACAATAGACTCGGTCTCGTCGACGTCCTCACACATTCTGCAAAAATCAGAATTGCCAGCGTCCCACTGCTTGATAGGGAAGATGAGGTCTAAATCTTCCCTATCAAGCAGTGTCCCGTTATGACCCCTACCATAATTCTTAAGCTTTTCCTACTCAAACTATGAAGAGTACTTGTATCTGTCCTGTCGAGTGCCGGGCATATCGCCCTCGATACTTTACAGTGCACTCTACTCTTTTACGCCGAGATCCATTAGAGATCCACAAAATTGAAAGGTCATAGTTCAATCGACTAAGGGATTATACAGCATATTGTATATTGCCCATAATTTATGCGATATATTTCCACATATATGAATATTTCATATTGTTACGAAATTGTATTTGAATTCAAATATAACGGTTTTAACAGCATTGAATAATGCTTCTCAACTTTTCTCAATCTTTCTCAATGCTTCTCGATCTTTCTGTTTATGTTAAAGGCAGTTAAGATATCTGTAGAAATTATTAACATAGCTGTAAACATACAACATTGAATGAAAAGCATTTACCATAGTTTGTAAGTATGGCAACACTAAATGTTTAAGCTGCTAACAATAACATCGAAAGCTCTAGAATTCGACTATACCTAGTTTGTCCGTTGAGAACATTGTAGAAATAGAGCTTTCGAGAAGCATCTAGATGGTAGTGCAGTGTATATAAATTGGCCATGAGAACACCATTGAGTGAGTCTAATTGGAAGCATCGTTAAGTAAAGATAAATTAACTGCCTTGGCAGATAATTTAAGTGTGTGTGTATTAGAACACATAGTGACTAGTTAAACTGTTATTGTTGTACATTTGTACATAAAATAAAGAGTTGTTACAACTTTTAAATTACTAAACTGCTTTTACTTGCAATCAAAGTAGCCGGTTTATTTAAAAACAAATAAACCACAATTTTTAAAAGGTAAAAACGTAACAATATGCTTTTGAATCATGTAGAAGTTACATAATAATAAATCACTACATTACGAAATATGTACGAAAATTAAAATAACTTACAACTGGAATTCTGCAAATGATGGATTTTATATTTTTTGTGTCAACATTTCAATAATTTTATTTATTTTAATTTTTTTTATTGTCCAAAAACTAGAAATTGTTATTGTTTTTGTATCAGTTTGGAAAGAATTTATAAGCAATAAAATAATACATTAAAAAAAATATATATATATATAAAATTTTAATGAAAGTTAAATAATGATTTATTTAACTTTCATTAAAATAAAAAATAAACTAAACTTGCTTGTCAATAACAAGTTTTGTTCATATTGACCCGAATGCGCATTGTTGAGCTACTAACAGATTTTAAAATAATTTATAAAAAAAAAAAAATAATAATTTTTTTTGGAAATTTCAAAGTACTCTTAAAATGATATTCGAATACATAATAAAAAACTGAGTATGCAGTTCTACACGCAGAGAAAAAGCATGGTTACAGCATTATCACTTCAAAAATATTATATTCTCATTGCTAATTTTCTTTGATTTTAATAACTCTGTGTTCATGATAACAATGTTTTTATTTAAATTTTGTCATTTAATGTTTATACACAATACAAATTTTAGTATGGTTGAAATATTTTTACTAGAAACAAAATTTTATTAATATGAAAAATATCATTACTTCTACAACCATTAAATATTTGCAGTCTTTTTTCTTCCAAATAAATATAATACTTATCCTTTTCATAACCTTAGTTTAAAAATTCATAGCTTGTTTGTTTTTAAATATATTTTGTTTTTAATGAACAAATAATATGTAAATATTTTTTATTTTTATTTTTTTTTTTTTGCAAATGAACACCTCCTTATTATTTTCAATAAAAAATTTATAAAAGTAACAAATTTTTATTAACAGGTTTTATTTTAATTTACGAAGAAAATGGAGTAATAATATGACGAAATGAAATAATATAATAAAATAGAATCATAATATGACAATGTGACATAATAATATAATAAGATAGAATAATAATATAATAACATCAAATCATAATCTGATAGAATGGAATAATGATTTAGTACGACTGTTCAATTATATGTAAAACTAGAAACATAACATGAAAAAAAAAAACAAATCATAAAAAACGGACACAATATGACAAAATGGAATCATAACAATTATTGCTTATAATCATTTCTATTTTTCGCTGTAATCATATGTTCGAATCATAATATGTTGCTACAACTACATATGTCACTACAAATATATTTTTTCTCTTAGTGTATCATAAAATATTTCTACTTTCAGTGTGAAAAGTGCTGTTACTATTCAATTATAGAATTAATTAGAAGTATTTTGATTTACTGATTAATAACTTAATTGAAAATAATTATATTATTTTTCTGTGAAAAAGTACCAAATTTCGAAAAATGAAGCATTAATTTTAAAAGAAATATTAATAGCATAAAACGAAATTTCTATTTGACTCATTTTAACATCAAAACTAGGAATTGTTTAATACCATGTTCTCATAAATAAATAAAAAAAAAAAAAAATGTTTTATTATTTAAAATTCATTTTATACAGTTGACATTTAAGAGCATGAATAAGGAGAAAAAAAATTATTTCATTAATATTCACTGAATCGAATAATTTTTATTTATAAAGGAAAAAATTAAAACTTCATTTATTTATTTTTTTTTCGCTTTTAATTTTTCCTTTTTGTTCCCTGTAAAAAAAGGTTTTTAATAAAAAATTATGTTTACATGGGTAAGATTTTTTAAGCAACAATTTTTCTTATTTTTAACAACAGGTAAAACATTATATAAATTTTGTTTAACATGACCCAGATTTTGTTAATCAAAAACAAAAAAAAAAAAAAAAAAAAAAAAAAAAACTTTCGTTGTAAAATGTCGGTCTGTGTACTCTTTGGGGTATTCTCTTTAATGTATGAATGTAAATTTTATTAATAAGCCACAATGGAGTCCTTAAAATGGTGTTGAAATATGTTTAAATTATTTATAGCTAGAAACTTGAATTAATTGCCCTTTTGTGGTTGTACTTATTATGCTCATAGAAAAATGACCATACAATTTTAATAACATTAATCATCTTCATTTTATATTATATTTGCATACACAATTATTTAAGTGATGTGATATTTTTTCCTTTTTGCTATTAATATTCGTAACCATTAATGGTTGAAAAAAATATTTTTAAGCATGTGTTTTTTTTTTTTTTTTTTGTGGAAAAGATAATTCATAACACAAGAAAATTATAAAAAAGCTCGATTTAATAGCTTAACACACATTTAAATGCTAATATAATTTTAACACTTAAAGAAAACTAAACAAACTAAAGGAAATTATAGATATAAGAGAACTATAACTGTTTAAAAAAATTACTTAATATCAACCATTTAATAACTATTAACTAAATTGTCTTGTATTATAATGATTTATATTTGAAACATTTAAGAAAAATGTTTAAAATAATTGTGTCAATTTGTAACAATTTTGTGTCTCTATAAGAATATAAAATTTATTTTAAACTACATAAGTGAAAGGTCAGGAAAAATATATTGGAGCGCTATATTCGGTTATGCCGAATCTTTTATACCTTCCATCATCTTACGTTCCAAACTATAAAAATCTAAATACAAAATTAAACCATCATATTAAGTGTTGCTTCCTTAAAGAAACAACAACAGCACTGATAGCATCTGATAACTATTAAATTTATATACATATGTTTGCTTGAAGATATGTATATTAGGGCTATAACCAAATTTTTGACATAGTACCATAGTAATGAAAACACTTGTCTCCAGTGGTTTTGCGAAAAAAACCTCATGCAGGGAAGCAAATTTCTAAAACCTTCCAAGAAAATTTTTTTTAGAAAAATTTTTTATTATTTATTTTTTTTTTTTGTATTTATACAATATTCATGTACTAATTTATTCTATGTTTACATAGTAGTTTAAAATTTATATACAATTAGATGAAATAAACTTTAAGTTTAATGTTCTCGATGATTTATACAGTGGATAAATATCTTGTACAACTTTTATTGCTCTGTCTGCACATATATTACTCCTTTGTTGCAAAGGAATTGCTGAAGGTTCTTTTACCCAGTGTCTTTCAAAACACGCCTTTACTTTTTGAAATTGGGTCAATGGTTGTTCTAAGCCTCTGTAATTTTCTTCATTGAAGCACTGATCGGAAAACCAAATATCGTACCATTTTCCACATATAAATTGGCAAATTGGACATAGTTCACTTCGGTATTTTGTAATAAGAATAAAAGCTAAAATAGCAAGAAGAATTGAAATTGAATTCCATCGAGCATTGCTAAGTGGTGGTATGCTTTTAAACTTTATTTTTTGGGAAATTTGTTGTTGTTTTGAAAGTACCTGAATGCGGCTCCGAGTTCATATAAGAACTTCATATCATCGCGCCACCTAATTGTCTTTAGTTGAAGTGTTTCATTAGTTTGCCTAAAATTTGTTTGTTATTTATTAATTCCTCAACAAAGTCATATGATATTTCTGGTGATGAAATTTTTTCAGTTATCAACTCGTCCATAATATGTCTTAATATTAAGTCCAATATATGGTGTTGGCAACAAATATATAGTGGAGGAGGAAGACATGTTGAATTATAATAATTTTTTAAATGGGCAACAACAAAATTTTAATATTTTGTCATAAAAAAATTTTAATATTTTGTCATAAATGAAATTTTTTTAGGACTTTCTTCAGTCCATTAAAAATTGTTAACGCTTTTCCGTTAACACGTACTGCTAAATTTACTTCTCTTACTTCATTTTTTAATACTACAACTTGAAGTTCTTTCTTTGTCAATTTTTTTTTGTCATCAAAATGTAGGCACAAGTTTTCACTTTTTAAAGTAGCTTTCAGAAACTCTTCTTTTTGTTCAGACGACTTAATTACAGCGTTGTAAATACCTGCTTGTGATGGCGTTGAAATATTAATTCCCACCTCTGCTTATTCTTTACATATTTTTGCCGCTTTTCTGCTGCTAACCTTAGCGTTAGTAACTAACTTAACCGCGGGCTTTGTTGTCAATCTATTTAATTGTATTCTTTTCGGAGATTGGTATTCAGAGTCCTCGGATGAATAGTCCTCCTCATACTTGCATGTCATAACCGAATCTGCATCATATATATCGTCCGTATCACTACCTAGGGCTAGCTGAGGCTCTATATTTAGTTATAGTGAATCTTCTTCTAAAATTAGTATTATCATAATACTTAAGAATGTCTTCATACAATTTTATCAGATCTTCCACTTTTCTACCTACAGAACTTTCGCTTAATTTTGCAATATTTAATTTATCCCACAAAGTGTTGAGTTCATTAGAAATTATAGCATACCTTTCTTTTTTTGATTTCTATGAAATGGCTAGAGCATGGAATCTTCGAATTGCAATTTTTTTGCTTGGTATTTTGCAAAATTTATATAATGTTTTGTCGACATCGAGAATATTTCTTTGAATTTCAACGCTATCTTGAAATTTGTTGAAAGACTTTGAATTTTTTTGGACATTTAAACCACTTTTCTTGAAAGTCATCTTTTATTAATTCAAACAAACAACAAAATTTAGTAATATACGCAACAATTTCCATGCTTTCTAAATAAAATAAAAGTTTTTAAAATAAAAAGTTTTACAGCTTTTTCGTTTTTTTTTTTTAATTTTCATGAATTTTGATTGGAAATGGTGTATTTTTGAAAGCTCCTTTAAAAGATAATAATCTAGGCATTTAGTGAAGGTACAATCTATGAAATTTGGATCATTACTTATATTTTTATATCGCTTTAAGCATAAGGTATTTTACTCAGGTTTTTACATATAACGAATTTTGAACCGCGATGAATTGTAAGCAGTGGGTAAATTCCAAAAATAGCATTTAAATGATACGTATAGGAATAAATACAAATATCAGGTGTATATTTTTTAAAATTTCCGTGAGATAAAAATGGTTGTTTTCAAACTTCAACCCGATCCCTGTGTGAACTTTTTTAACGATCCGAAAAAATTATCATATTTTTTGTTAATAACTTTTAATTTTCTATACGCCGTTTTTGATATTCGCAGAAAGTGTGAAAAAGTTATAGCCCTAATGTACATGCTTATAAAAAAAAAAAAAAAAAAAAAAAACAAGTGGAAATATTACATTCGACTGTGCCGAATATTTGATGCCAACGGTTCTCAAATGAAGGTCCGTGACCCACAAGAAGTTCGTAAGAACATTCGTCGGGGGTTGCGAAGAAATGCTGAAAAATATTATGAACACACAACCATTAAACTATTTAAAAATGGCAAAGTTATAGATAAAAATTGAGATATTTTTATTTTTCTCCTAAATGAGTTCTTTTAAGAATCAGTTAGCACTAACTCCTAGAAAATCCAATGAAGAAACCAATGCTTTGCTTCAATTGAAAATATTATGCTTGATTAAGACAATAATGATCAAATAAAGAAAATTATTCTATCCGTTGATGCAATATAAAGAAAACTTTGGAATGTGGCAAGGAAAAACACTTAATTAAAAAGATACATAATTCACTTTAGTTTGATAAAGCTATCGATTTTTCACATAAAATCTTTACTTTTAGTTTTTGTAAATATATTATGTCAAGAACTTTTTGTACAAAGTCGATTCGATTAATCATAGAATAACATCCAGTAAAATAAGATTATTAAAATTTGGAAAGGTGCGACCTCTCAATGCCAATTACATAAAACTTCTATTTCACGCAGAAGTTTGCGGACCATAAAAACAAAATTTGCTTGAATGACCTAATAAGTAATTTAAAGACGGAAAAATCCTTTCGTTACGGATGTAAAAATAGTTAAAATATAACTCATGTGTTAAATTTTATTTTGAATCAAGAGATTTTAAAGCATTTTATTTGAAATGTAGCAAAATTTATCTGCTGTTTGGTTCCGAAGCCCAAAAAGTATTATAACAATGTTCATTAACATACATTTTTATGTGAAACTATATTTTTCGCTCCTTTGTCCATTAAAAGAAAGTATTGATCTTTTGTGGTCTCAGAGTATGATATTAGATTATTAATTAATGATTAGTAATATTATTGTTAAATTATTTTATCTTTACATAATATTTTGTAGAATCTTTTAACTGGTCAAAGTTTTAGTGGATTGCACTATCATTACAATGTAAAAAGGGGATCGCCAAGCAAAATATTGTGGGAATCTCTGTTTTATATTCTTCACAAAATCTATATTTCATAAATATATAAACACATTGGAATTATCTTTTATCAAAATTTTTGCTTTAATCTGGAAATGTACACGCGGAGAAAAAATATAGTTGCAGTGACAATAATCTAAGAGCAACATACTATGATTGGAACATATGATAACAGCGAAAATCAGAAATGATTATAAGTAATAATTACACTATGCGACAGTCAAAATCGGGATGGGATGAAACCAACGGAAAATGTTATATCGGTAAAAAAGAAGTTATACGTGTCCCGGCGTTTCGCTGGGTCACGTCTAGGAATCGAGATATATCGATTTGAAGTTAGTAACTATCATATAGGGGAAATTATGACCTTTGGTGGTCTTTTTTTTTGACATAACTCGAAAACCACCTGTCCGATTTTGCTGAAACAAATTTAAAAAAATTAAGAATTACAATTCCTTTAATCTGTTCGTACAACGTTTCGCTACATAAGCAACAGTTTCGCAGTTATAAATAAATGTATGAAGAAAAAAACTATTTTTTGCCTAAAAAATTGAATTTTTTTATATTTAATTCATAAAAAATCCAAAACGGTAAAAAAAGTGTCAAGTCCTATTATTTTCACGTAAAGTCACATAACCTTTAAACAAAATGAGACATAGATCATGAAAATCGATGGACGCGTTTCGCTTTTATTCGCCGGGATACGTGTAACTTCTTTTTTACCGATATAACTTTCCCCGGTAGTTTGAACTCTTCCCGATCACTGGCCCCTACCATTTGTCGCACAGTGTTATTATAATTCTATGTCCGATATTATGATTTGTATTATTCAATCATATCATATTATTATTATTTCATTTTGTGATATTGTTATCTTATCTTATCATATATTAAAATAAAATAAAATAATTAATAAAACGAGAAAGAAAGTTATAGTCGGTCAAGACCGACTATATGATACCCTATACCATTGTGTACCAGCACAAAAATTCAGGAAGGGGACTTATATTACACCTTTGGCTAATTTTATTAAATGCAAAATAAAATATACAAATACAGAATAATGCATTGATACTAACATCCAGATGATTTTAAGCACTTTAAGGTGATAACTGGAAGAGGGTTTATATGGAAGCTATGGTAAATTATGGACCGATTTTCATAAAATTTGGCACAAAGATTGATACTTCTTCGCACCGAATTTCATTAAAATATTCTTATTTTTAAGGCATTTTTGAGTGTTTAAAGTCTATTCCGGGGGAATATTTGTATATCCTTCTATCACAAAAGTCCCACATGCTAAATTTCATTGAATTATGTTTAAAATTGTGACCCGTACTTTGTGTACGAGGTTTACATGGACAGTCAGCTAGCCAAATGGATATCGTTAGATCGATTTAAAAAATAATTCTGAGTCGAGTTGAATAACTCTTTCTATGCGTTACAAACATCAGCAAAAACGCACAATACCCCAATCAACTATGGTGGTGTAGGGTATAAAAATTATTATTTCTATAAATTTTTTATTTTATTCATAAATTAAATGATATATTTTTTAACTAACCTTTTCATGGTAGTTAATCGATATCTTATATTGCTTGAATTACACCGAGTATAAGCAAACCTTGTTTATTTATATTTTTTCATAAATAAACTAAATGAGAATTACAATGAAGTTGTAAAACAAACATTTAAAATAAAATATATTTAAAAACAAACAAGTTATGAATTTTTTCACTAAGTTTGTGAAAACGATAAGTATTATATTTATTGAAAATATTTTATTGTCATGGGAATAATAATAATAATAATAATAATAATAATAATAATAATAATAATAATAATAATATGGTTTAAAAATAGAATATGGTTTAGGAACAAGGAAAAATACTGCAAATATTTAATGATATTTTCTATACTAAGAATATTTTGTTTCTAGTAAATATATGAAACCATATTTTTGCTCTACTTGTAGATTGGTATTAACCATGACATCGGAAATTTGTAATATAAAGAGTTCCCGATCCTCCATGGGCATATGATTTAGGAAGATAGCTCAGACCATTTGTTGAGGAGCTGAATAGCAAAATTGTAAATTCCTTTTCAGTTTATTACCAACAATTTTTTTCGAAAAAGGTACCTTAGAATTAGATATTTTAAACTTGAATTAATTATTTTGAAATATTCAGAATTTTTAAAAAAATAACTTTGGGTTTCTAAGACACAATTCCACAAAACATGATATGCCATCATATTATCCACATTAAAAAAATTAAATAAAATTACGTTCAAGTGATAATATTTTAAGGAAAAACCTCTCACCTACTCAGATTTACTTATCAAACTTACTTTTTTTTCACAAAAAATATGTCCATATCAAACAAAATTCAAATGGATTCTAAAAGGATAAGAACCATAGCTTGAAGATGTGTAATCTAGAACACTTGCACTAGATTATCTATACCCATAGAAATTATGTTGACAAACAATTATATACATTCCTCACATATGTGAGCACTATAAAAATCAATTTAAACCACTATATGCAACATATATTTAAAATTTAACAATGTTGAAAAGTTATTTTTTTTATGTAAATTAATGTAAAACTATTTTCTGAATACAGAATTTCAAAATGCCATATGGCCTAGAGGGGATAAGATTTCAAAGCTAGAAGTTTTAAAATATTCGTATGGGTTCGAATTCTGACGATTAGAAATGTAATTTTTATTTAATAAATTTCAAAGAAACATTTTAAATTAATTGAAAATATATTTGAATGTTCCTTAATCTGACATTTCAAAATTTTAATTTTTGTTTGAAGATAAATTATAAAACAATTTTTCAAATTCTTGGTCAATGATGGAACTCAGAATCTAAAGTCTTTCAATAACAAACCAAGCGGTATGCAACATCGATATGTTAAAATGTACTATCTTTATTGATTATATAAAAAGGTTAAAACGCAACTCAAATCTAAATAACACTTTCTTTTTTAAAAAACATATCAAAATATGCATAGAAATTCCTGTCTAATTAATTTTTTTAATAATGAGAATTTGTATATTTTTTAGGAAAAACAAACATTTATAATTAGTCCCGGGGAGATGAACTCAGGCTTAACGGATTGCAGCCTAGAACACTAACTCTAGACTATTCAATCTCAAAACTTTTCAATAGAAAACATTATATATATATTGTATGTGAAATAGGAAATATTACTAAATTTTGGCACAGAAAACTGGAAAAATTTTTGAGATTGTTCTAGAAAATCATTTGTAACTTCGCCATTCTTAAACAGATTTCGCTAAATTTCAATAGCAAGATTTTCGAGACTATATGCCACATATGTGTTGAAATAGAAATGTATTTGTTAGACTATGAGTTTTAAAAAATCCATTTCAACATACAAACAGACAGACAGACACATATTCTCGAAAGTTATTTTAAATCATAACAATCACAAATATTTTTCAATTTGATGCTGAATATATATTTCAAAACTTTCATATAAAATGACAAACTTATATATAGCCTTTATTTTACATTAAAGGTTTAAAAATGATTGTATATACAAACAACAACTACTGCTTGCTTATACAAAAAAAACAACAACAACACTGAAAGTCATTACAATGCTTTTTATATATGTTTGTGTGTATATATTTTTAATAATTTTTTTCAGATTTTTGCCTATAACGCGGTTGTTAAAAAAATTAGAAATTCAAAAAAAAAAAAAAAAAATATTGACAACAGATTTGTACAAAAAAGAATTCTGAATCTTCACAGTCTTCAAAAATGCATTTTGACCAATATCTCAGTTACTAAAGAAACGATTTTGTTCATTTGTTCGAAAGAAGATTCAGAATTTTCTGTGCAAAAATGAAGTCCCTAGCTTATATAGGGGCTTAAAAAAGTCGAAAGCAAATACGTTTTTAGAGGCCGATTTTACTCGGCTTTCTAAAAAGTTATTTCAACAGACAGACGGATTAACGGATATCAGTATACCGAATATATTGTAGAAATTATAAACGGAATGTAATTTCTACAATATATATAGCTTTTACACCTCTGGTGAAGGGTATAAAAAGGTTATTTTGAAAATTTATGGACCGATTAGATTAATTTAAAAATTCGAAATTTGAAAAAAGTATTTGTGACAAATCTGTGCAAGAACAAAGTCCGTAGCTGATACAGGGTCTTCAAAAGTCCAAAACCGCGTTTTGGACAATATTTCGGATACTAGTGGTCCGATTGAGTTCATTTCTTCAGCACAAATATTCTTAAAGAATGAAGGGTCTAGCTTATATAGAGATTTCAAAAAGCTGAAAAAAGCTAATATAATGTATTCGAAAGCCATATGTGACAGTAAAAAGAAAATGTCATTAATAGCAAAATATGTAAAAAATTCTATTGGCTGCAAAATAAGCAAGATTTTTCTCTTAAGTGTTAAATATGAAAAATTATGGTCTTTAGTGTAATATATGCAAGATTATGACCAATAAAATATGCAAAAATAGGCTCTAAGTATGCAAAAATATTGTGTAACAAATATGCAAAAAATATGCTGTAACAAAATGTATAATTGTTTTTAAGTGACAATAAAAACAACAACTATATGTAAATCAGCCACTAAATATAACAAAAAAAAAAAATTTTTTTTTTCAAATAACTCGGTTGTATATAGACCGATTTGGTTGAGTCAAAAAACCGATATTTTAGAAAAATACTTATGACCGATCTGTATAAGATCTATACATATAAGAGCATGAAAAAGTCGATTTTGTTGATTACTTTAGCAAAAAAAAAAAAATTCAAGAAAATATCTCCAATCTTCTGTACAAAAACAAAGTCTCTAGTTTATAAAATTCGAAAACCAAAACCCTTTTTTTTGCAATATCTCGGCTATTTATGGCCTAGATTAGCTCATTTTTATTAGCTAAGGGGAAATTCTCTATAAATTAATATGTAAAATATATATTTGAAGTTTGCTAAAAACTGATTTCAATAGACAGACAGATATCGTTATATCGATTTCCCTATCAATAAGCCTCCAGAATATATATATTTTTTGGGTTGCCCGATGAATTTTATAGATATTACAAACGGAATGACAGACTTATATATACTCTTTACAACTGTGGTGAAGGGTTTAAGAACTCATAAGTATGCATGTAGAAAAGCAGTCTATGTTCTTTCTATTTTTGAGCTAATAAAAGCCACATAATAAGGGTACAAATATGTACGAGTATAGTTGGAAAAATAGTTTTTCATTCATGTGAAAAAGAAAAAAAGCTAAACAAAACAGTTTTCTACTTGTTAAAATTAAACAATGTAACTCATTAAATATTTATGCGATATTTCTTTTAAACATTTTTCAGTTTCAAAGTCAGTTATTAAAGGCAACAAAAGGATCCTAAATAAAAACTATTATATGCACACATACGTAAAAAGTGTACTTACCCACACATGCAACAGTTTTCATAAATACTATATTACACTTAGAAAAGTAGACAACAGGCAGTATTTTACAACGGATAGATAGTTTTAAAGCTAATTATAGTGAGATTAACTTTCAGTGACAGTAAGTCCGATAGAATGAAGTTTGAAAACATTTAATGATTAATCACAATTTTGGCATTTGTAACATTGAAAAGTATTTGAAGAAGTTAGAGAAAAATTTTAGAAATAAAATATATTTTTATACCCTACACCATCATAAGTGGGGAGGATATTACGAGTTTGAGCTGATGTGGATTTTCTGAGTGGATTTAATGATGTCTGTCCTTCCATCCGTCCATGTAAACCTTCAAAATACTCGCAATTTTGAAAATATTTTAGTGAAATTTGGTACACAAGTTTGCTTTGATTCAAGGACGAAGCCTATTGAAACCGGTTATGATCTATTTGTCATTTTACCTATAGCCCCCATATAAATGTCGTCTCGGAATAGGGGTTTATTTTAATGAAATATGGCGCATATAAGTTTCATATAAGTATAAATTTGTATGCCGATCGGTTCATAATTTACCATAGCTCTCATATAAACTCCTTTTCGGAAAGTCACTTTAACGGGCGTAAAACTCATACAAATGATAGTAAAAGGTTTTGTATTTGACGCAAATCTGTTTTATATAGGGATTGAGCACGAAAAAATCCGTGAACACTATCAGGCTTATAACTTCTACCACATCTGAAAAAAAGTTGGTATCGTTAACTTGTGATAACACAATAAGTTTTTTTCCAAAATTAAAATTTAACAAAATTCATGAAAACGCATTACTCAAATTTATAATTAAAACATATGTCGACCATAGATGTTATGAGAAATGTATCAGTTAAATATCATGTAAAATTGTCGAATAAACTTTGGCCTGGCAAGATAGAATCAAAATTTTTTGGAAATAAATCTGTAATTTCTAATCGGTTGGATATACATAAGATTTCATATAGTCGTTGCAAAGGCATGAACAATTTGAAGTTTGAAAGAGGAGCACCACAGACCCTTCATAAGCGGAGCTAAATAAACTAAACTGTTATTTATTTATCCATTTCAAATAATTTTAAGAATTTTGGCTTCGATTTGTTACAGCATATTTTTGCATATTTAGAACATATTTTTGCATATTTTATTATATCATAATCTTGCATATATTACAGTATAGACCATAATTTTTCATATTTAACACTTAAGAGAAAAATCTAATAAATTTTTAGAAATTTTGTAATTTTCTGATAAAATGTATAAGATTTGAGTATTTTTAAGTGCAAAAAGAAAATATCTTTCAGCAATTACTAAAAAAAAATCAAGTAATTTTAGCACAAATAGTAGATAATATAATAATAATAATATTTTAAGAGCATATTTATTTAATGTCAAGGGCATATTTTACAATTTTAAGAGAATTTTTTTATGCGCATAATATACCTTTTTTTAGAGCATATTTTTGGTTGCCCTGGTAATACTCATAACTTTTTAACATCCACAATAGTACAATATTTTTGGATATTTTCGTGACATATTAAATTATATAGTGGTGTATATTTGGTTCTATAAAAGATATTAACTTCAACCATTTTGTGTACAATTAAGAATTATGTAAACCATACAAGAGATTTTACTTGAAAAAAATGGAATCCATAGCGTTTCTGTTTTTTGAAATTAAAAAAAAAAATTTTTTGTACAAAATTGGTTTTTGGAGAAACTAAGAATATTTTATCTGTAATAAAATCCTTATTAGTTAAGATATTCTAATGAAATTTTCAGTGATTATTACCTTAGTCATTTTAAGTGGAAAATCCAACAATTCCCAAAAAATCGGCGAAAATTCTAGAAAGGAGATTTTTTTTCTTTAATTTTGCCCATAAAGTCCACATTTGTTGCAAGTTGGCAAACTCTTTGAAACACTTTGAAGTTTCCAAAAATGCATATAGGCTAAAGTAAAAATTTCAATACAAACTAGGTCAAATTCAGGAGGTTCTGTCAGTCATATGTTGTGTTTGGGCTCATTGTTAATTCTGAGATCGTCTCCATCAAGACACCTTTCATAAAAGTACAAAATTGTTTAAAAAAATTGAAAAAAAGTGTTTAGAAAGTTTTTCGGCTGAAAGAAAAAACACAAACAAATCATAATTTGTGCAATTTTTAGTTTGAAAATAGTTTATTTTTAAACTGGAAAGAGTTATCAAATTAAAATTTTTTTATTCGATACATAATTTTGTTCTTAATTAATCATCTTAATAATTTTACAAAATCAGATGAAACTATTGGTCTTTGTATTGAAAAAACTGGAACAAAAACTGTTTCTGATCGGCCTTATTGAGAGTTTTAAGAAGATGTGAAAATAATTGAAATCGATTAAGATACAAAATTTTCACAAGCGTTTAAGAAAGGGGTACCATATTTTAACCCTCAATATTAAAAATTTAGTAGTATATATAATAAATAGGGTAACCAAAAATATTTTCTGGGAAGATTGTTTTATGCGCATAAAAAATGCTCTTAAAATCAGAAAATATACCCTTAAAATTAAAAAATATGCTCCTAACATATCACTCTTTCTAGCAAAATTTTAAATTATCTACTATTCATTATAAAAATCACTTTATTTTTATTAGTAATTGCAAAAAAATATATTCTTTCTACACTTAAAAACATTAAATGTAAAAAATTTGTTATGAAATTACAAAATTTCTGTCTGGAAGATTATTAGATAATCGGAATAGAAAAATGTATGTGACAATAAAAATAAATTTTCACTAATAAATATAAGGGAATTTGTCTGAAATTGTCTGAAACGTAAAAATAACTAACGGCTTGGTTCATTTGAAGCAAAAAAAAAAAAAAATATATATATATGATTATCGGTATCCTGATAATAAATAATTAAATATTTTATTAAAAACGAATAAAAAAAAATATTTTTTCTTTTAAATTTAAAACTTGAATATAACAGCCTTTAACAAAATCAAAATTTTAAATAAATATTGATTCATTAGGTTCATTTTATAACCTGAATTATATGTACTAATTTTTTCGCGTGCAGTCCTTCTAACTTGAAGATAAATTGAATTATGTATATATATATATATATATATATATATATATATATATTTGTTTTTTGGTATATTATTAAACTAACCAGACAAATTGTTTTGGAGATATGTTGCAGTAAGTGGCGGTCTCTCACTAGGTTTTTATATAACAGTTTATATTGAGAGCTAGAGTCAATTTAAAGAAAATAGTTTATAAGTATGGAAGTCCATAATCACTTCTGTCCTAATTGTTCGAAAAATACCATACCACAGAAAAAAATACTTTTTTGTCGTGTTATTTTTAAGGGTTCATATGCTTCGCTAGTAAATATATCTAAGAGACCATTTAGTTTAATTTAAGTAATAAGAGAAATAATAAACTTTGTTATTGAGAACATATCAAGGGCTGTAATATTTTCTAAAAAAGTTATACTTTAGCCAATATATATATTTGTATATATATATATATATATATATATATATATATTATTTATTTTTTTTAAGTCTTCCAAAAGTTTAGTACTTTATCAAAAAAAAAAAAAAAAAAAAAAAAAGCATTCAAATAAATAACAGATATGAGTGATTCTATATCAAAACGGACAGCAATCGGATTTGGCATCTCCGATTTCAATGCAATTCACTACAGATATTGGAAGCGTTTCTCAAATCACAAATTTTATACTCAAGGCCCTCTCCGGTCACGGCTCTTTCGAGTCCAAAAATATGACATTTTCAAAAACGAAAAAAAGCTAAAAGCTTCTCAAAAGTGTACTCTAACTTCTAAGCTATACATAGCGGATATCTGATTTTAGTTTCATATTAAAGACAAAAATATTACCTTAATAATGATATGTATAAAGTTTACTAATATCAAATGTTAATTAATTATATCTGAAAAAATGGTATTTTTAAAATTCTATAAAAAAAAAATATATATATATATAATGTTGACATAACTCTTTTTCGTGTCCATGCAAAATTTTAAGTTGCACACTGATTTAGTTTAAAAATTATAAAACAAAATATAGTAGAAACCCAGCTAAAAATGGTCATATATTTTTATATATAGCTAATGTATGATGATATATTATTATATATGGGCTTATATGTAGAAGTGTATTGATTCGTACATGGAATTCTATGCAATATATGGATACATATATGGCGAAATATATGGTTATATATTAGTTTCCATATATGAAACCATATATGAAATATTAAATCAAACATAAAATGCAATATAACTCTTCAGGAAAATTTAAGGAAATTTTATTATATATAAATGTCGATAGGCGAACTATGTGCAAAAAACTGGGTTTTATACCATTTAATCGGGAATATCTTACGTAGTGGGGATATGATTATCGTCTTATCGTCACTTTATATATATATATATACACATATACATATGTGTAAATACTAAACACATTTGTACTTACAATAAAAAATTCAAGATATTCTAAACAAAATTTTCATGACATTTAAAAATCAAAATATCAGTATTTAAAACAAAAAAATTCTGGTAAAATATAAATAATTTATAAAAATATTGAAATCTTTGCAATTATAAAAATCCTCTGTGAATAGATAGCTGCAAAAGAAGGCAAGTATCTGATTAACATTAGTAAACATCATATAAATTTTGGTTTTCTTATATTTATTACCATGTGGAAAACTATCCTTGCAGGAGCACAATTACCTCCATTGAAAAGACGCGTTACTATGGAGTTGTTCGACTTGCTTCAAGTGTACATACATGAGTATATACTTTTTATTGTTTATCGTTACTTACTTAACGCGCGAAAATAATTTTCAGTTGGTTTTTTTAAAGATTTCTCGTTAATTGCTTATTAAAACGTCTAAGAAGTTTAAGTTTAAGAACACTATTTCTGTATGGATTTGATTTGCATATATTTCTGATTCAAAAGTTATGAATAAAAAAATTTATTGTAAATTATATAATTTGTATATAAAATAAACAAATTTTTTATATGAAAAAAAAAAACTAAAATAAAATATTTGAGTTACAATTCACAATAGAAGTTTTGAAATATATATGAGTATATACCGTCAATTTTGGGATCCAAGCATATATGAAGAATCATATATGCATGAATATATGATCAATACGTGTTTGTTTTTTAGCTGGAAAGCTAAAATATTTAAAAAAAAAAAAAATATTTAAAAAAACAGTTTTTATTATAAGCTCTATTTAAAGTAAATGAATTTTTATATACAAAATTTGATTCTAGATTATATTTTGTCACATAACTTCTAAACTAAAGGAGTATCCAACATGAAATTTTTTGTGAATACGGATAAGAGTTAAGTTAACATTATATAATTTTTAAAGAATTGTAAAGATATCATTTTTGGAGATATAATGGTTTAATTTCTATATTTCTGATTTTGACTTTTGAACTTTCGAAATTAATTAACTTTACACACACTACTTTATATATATATATATATATATATATATATATATATATATATATATATATATATATATATATATATTTATATATATAAATTTTCTTAGGCTTTTTTAGAAAGTAATTTAATAATAAGCGTTGAAATAATTAAACACGTTTTATTTCCATTATAATTAAATATATTCTTTATTCAAGTCTGTACTCTCCGACTTCTCCAGAATATTCTTACTATTATTACAAAGTTGATCAATGATAAATCAAGGTTACGAAAAATTCAGAAGGGAATATAATAATTAGTACGACATAACCAAGATAGTAATAGAGTTAACACTGTTACGTTTTTGATAATAATTTTGCTCAAATTTTACTCAAATTAAAATTTTACTTTGTATATTACAGAAGTTGTTAATAATCAATAAAAAAAAAAAATAAGGCTGCGGTGACCATAACCTAAGAGTAACATAATATGATTGGATTATACGGTCATAAACAGTAATAAATATTGTAATTATAATCACAAAGTGATCTAACTAATCATACTTCATTATATTGTGAATCGGTTTCTTCATATGTATTAAATAAAAAAAAAAAAAATTATAAAAATTTCTGATAACATGCTTCAAATTGATATTATTATGATCAAACATTTTTTTTTCATTTATCATTTATTTAATTCATTACAAGATAAAATAAAGATACTTTTTTATTAACTAAATCATTTTTTTAGTTAATTAGTTTCTTATATTATTTGAATCACACCAAATATATGAATATATTTATTCATACATAAACTAAATGAGAAATGTAAATAGATTGAAAAACAAACATTACAAACAAAATATGTTTAAAACCAAACAAGTTATGAATTTTTTAATCATATTTGTAAAAAGCATACGGATTATATTTATTTCTATTATTTTATTGTTATGGGAATAATATGATTTAAAAACAAGTTGTGATTTAAGAACAAGAAGAAATTTAATGATTTGAGAAATAATGATATTTTTTCATTTTAATAAAATTATGTTTTTGGTATTGAACTATATTAAATTTTCTCTTGAATGTAAACATTAAATGATAAAACTCAAACAAAAGCATTGCTATCATGAACACAATATTATAAAAATTAATGAAAATTAACAAAGAGAACATTATGTTGTTGTAGTGAAAATGCAGTAACTATGTTTTCTTTCATATATATAATTTCCTACGCATGTTTTCTTTTTCCAAAGCTTTCTGAAATTCTCAGATGACGTAGAAAATTAAAATTCGGCTTACTTGTAAAATTAATTATCCTACAAATCCTAACGAAGCCAGATATTGAAATTTCTATTAGAAATTTTCTAAGCACGTTTTCTCTTTCCGGAGCTTTCTGAATCCTCCAGATGATGTAGCAAATTAATTTTTCGTTCTATTTATAAAACTGCCCTTCCTACAAGTCCTAATGAAGACAGATTTCGAAATATTCTATCATGGAGCTGAGATACGCGGATTTACTTTTATTATTTTATGTAATATTTTTTAAAGTCGGCTTTTGTTTTAAGAAGTTTAAATTTGCTATACTTATTGTTTGCACTCCAAATTCCATGGGCAGCATTATCCCATCAAATTTGAATCTTTTAGCTTCGATTAGGGAGAGGAAAAGCGTTAACTTATTGTTCATATATTTTCCGCGTATTTTTATTATTATAATATTTTTAATGGTATTGACTGGCTTATACTCTAGTTATATTATATTTGGTTCATAACTTCTAAACTAAATTAGTGTCCAGTTAGAAATTTTTGCGCGTGTGTGGAAAAGAGCTATATCAACATAATATACATTTTTTAAGATTTTTAAAATTACCGCTTTTTTATTCGACGATTAATTTGATTTATTGATTTATTCGCATATATATATATATATATATATATATATATATATATATATATATATATATATATATATATATATATATAACGTTATAAAAGTTATATTTTGTAATTTAATACAAAACTAAAACCAGGGATCTACCGCGTATAGTTTAGAAGTTATTAGCAATTAAAGAAGTACACCTTTGTGAAGTTTTTATCTTGATTCGCTTTTCAAAACTTTTTTTTTACTTTTGATGCAGAAAGGGCACTGAGTCTATAAATTTATGATTTAAGAAACACATTTAACAGCTAATGACTGTAGTGAGTTTCATTGAACTCGGAGATGTCAAATCCGAATATGAGTGTTTTCTGCCTCTTTTGATATAGAATCTCTTATGTCTGCAAAATTAAATTGCTCCTAGAACTGAAAATAAAATATATTTTTCATGAATTCTTTAATATTTTGTGTATATTCCAAAAGCAAATTAAAAAAAAACAAATACACAAGAAGTCAGTACACAGAAAGAAAAATTGCATTATAAAATCAAGTTTATTTTTCTCATTTTTCGGAAAAATCGTACTTAAAATTTTAATTTAGTTTATACTGAGATATAATTAAATGGAATTAATTTAAAATTTAGGAACGAAATACCTAATTTTAGTATGAAAATTCAAATACTAAGTACAAATTGCACTTAAATCAAGTAATTGATTCTTGAAATAGGTATTAAGTCAAATTTGACTTGAATTAAATGGAATATTTTGTATTTATCTGTGAAAGAATATGAGCGAAATAAAATCTTCTCTCTCGCTTTCTATTTGTCAATCAGCTGCTTTCAAGGTTTATCATTTAATTTTCATGAGTTTTTATTATGCATGGTGATCACAATGGACTTACTGGTTCCTGTTTTTTTTTTTTATAAATATATGACCAAAAAGTGAAGGCAACTTCTATTTAAGCTTTACCTACAAATGATGATTTATTTTAAGGAGCAGGCTTAAAAAGTTCAACTTAGAAGATGATTTTGGTTATTTACAAGGTAAGTACAAACTAAAATTTTTCAAAAAGTAAAAAAGTCCTAAGTACAATTTATTATTTATTTATTAACATAATTGCAATTAAATAAATTAACAATAAATAATAACAAACTGTAATGAGCATGTAAATTTATCTCAAAAATAATTTATTTATTTTTTAGGTATGTATGTACATCCATACTGAAAACATATTACATTTTGTTCAAAATACGCAAAAAAAAGAAAAATTATTCATTAGAAAAAAATGCTTTTTGTGGTTTTTAAAGCAAACATTTTATTGATTAAGAAATTTTGTCTTGATATAAGTACTTACATATATATAATACAAGTATATTTACCATTATTTTGTCATTTTTGTACTCTTTACATAAAACTAAGGGTGTATAAAAGTTTGTTATTTTATACGAAAGTCTTTAAATACATATCAAAGGCCACAAATTGAAAAATATTAGTGATTGCTATGATTTAAAATAACTTTTGAAAATATGTGTGTCCATCTGTCCATCTCTCCGTCTGGATGTCTGTCCATATGTATGTTGAAATGGATTTCTTAAAGCCCGTAGTCCCATAAATACATTCTCCTTCAACACACATATAGTCTCAAAAATCTTGCTATTGAAATTCAGCAAGATCCGTTCAGTAACGGCGAAGTTATGAACGATTTTCTAGAGCATCTTCAAAAATTTGTGTATTTTTTTTTGCTCAAATTTAATAATATTTCATAATATCTATTTCACATACAGATATAATATTTTTTTACTGAAAAGCTGTGAGATTGAATATTTTAGACGAAGTATTGTAGATTAGAAACCATTAAGCCTGAGTTCGTATCCCCGAGACTACTTATAAATTTCTGTTTTTTCCGATGTCATGGTTAATACCAGTTTAAAAATATTAATTTTATTTCTAGATTCAAGCAAAAATGTTGATAAGAGTTAATTCCAATATGTTTGTGTATTTATGAAATATTGATTTTGTGTTCTATATTGGTATGGTGTTAACAGAAGGGGTTATCCTTCCCCTTTCTTTCTTTGAGAATTTTTTTCACATTTACATGTTTTGTCATGTATTTGTAAATATATGAAGTTAGGAATTGTACTTAATTCAAGACAAAGTTTCTTAATACAAGATTATAAGGGGAGGAGGAAAATTTGTAAAAAGGCTAGACGTAAGTCTGTCTGGTTATAATAAAATGTATTTGTATTGTTTGCTAGAGATAAATCTGTTTGATTATAATATATTTTATTTGTTTCAATTTTCTAATTTTATAGTGTAGTTTGGCATCGATGAGGATACTATTTCGTTTTACATTTCATGGGTGGGCCAATACTCACCTCATTCAAAACATGTTTTCTTTTAAAATCGTCCTTAAAACAACCAATTAAACAATATAAAATTAGGAAATTGTAACAAATATAATTTATTTTTAGACAGATTTACCTCTAGCATTTTCACTAATTTTACTTATTTTCAACTCTTAATCTTATAATTTTTTATTAAGAAATTTTATCTTGAATTAAGTACAATTCCTAACTACATATATAAAGTGCTTAAAAAGAGAACATTTTCACCACTTCAAAAGTAATACTAAGTGTATAGCTTGTGCTTTTTTGGAGTTATTAATAATTACTTCCAAAAAAATTTAAAAAACCATACATTTTTAGCAAGAAAAAGTTATAATAATTTCTAAAGAATATTGAAAGTATTTTTAATATCTTTAAATAGCTTTAAAGCATAAATTTTTTAATGTTATAAGCAGCGTTTTAAGAAATGTACTTTAAATACAGTGAACAAGAAGCATAAAAAAGAACATCCTACCATTGAAAACCATTAGTTAGAAAAAGAACTTCTGCAGCTCTTTTTCAACAAAAAGAGTTTGCTCTTTATTTTGAAATGTAAACTTTAACCTATTCGACATTAACAGATGTAATGAGTGCATTTTAAAATGATTTTGATTATATTGTGGAAAGCGTTTATTTTTTTTTTTTCATCTGAGTCTAAAATTGCAACAACAGTATTGGCAACAAATTTATTTCGATGACTGTTGTCTCCATGATAGATTGATTTTTCTAAAATAATATAAAGTTCTATAGAGCCTATTTTTCTCTCATTGGTGGCTTCTTTAAAAAATTAATCAAGACATGATTGTTTTCTAAAAATAGACGATCTTGGAAGTAAAAGTTTCATATGCAAATGTGAATGTATTTGATAATTTTCATTAAAAATAAATATGTTCTTCAGTTACAATTATGTGTATATCACCTCCAATGTTAAAATTGAAAATTATTAAATTTATTCCAACAGTTTTAATAAATAAAAGAAAACGTAATTATTTATTTTGTGAGATTTCGACACCATAAATCGCATCGCTTACAATAATCAAGGTCCTTCTGTGATTGTTAGTCTTCAATATATAGCTTACCAAAATTTAACTCTTCTATAGTATTTTTTAATATTTTAAAATTTTGATAAATAGATTTAAGTCGCTTTAGCAAAAGTTCACAAAATTATTTTTTTCTGCACAAGAAATTATGCAAAATTAAGTGGTTATGGAGCAGTAAAAGTTTTACTTACTTTAAGACCTTTTTTAAGACAAAAGTCAAAGTCGACTGAGTGGTTTACGACCGATTAAATCATTTTTTGCACACGTTATTTTTTTATCCCCAAATACCAGAAAATGCCGGTGGAGTAAGCAAAATAAAAAATTTTATAAGGATTAGATGCAATAAAATAAAAATGCGGAAATGCGGAAAAAACTATATCTATAATCTATAATTTATAATATATATAATATATTGCCTTATGGATTAACTAAAGCATGACGTTTTTATTCTCAAAATATATTCAAGTGCAAAATAAGATTTAAATTTTTTAAGTTATCGCAATTGGAATTGATTAAAGATCTATATTTCTTAAATCAAGTACATTGTGGTCTAATTATTTTGAAATCAATTCTATTTTATTTTTCAATTTATGTATGGACTGTGGCTTTAATCAAGCCCAGATTTCTAAAAAAAAGAACATTTTTGAAATAATTCAATCCAATGTTGGCTTAAATATAACTAAAATTATGTATTTTTCGCCATTCTCGAATTAAGTATTTTTCACCTTGTTCAAGAAAACCCGTACTTATCGTACTATTGACAATGGTCTGGTTTGAGATAAATACGGATTACTCAATTTATTTTTTGAGTGTATTGTTGGTAACTGTAAAATAATACAAGCAGCCAGTATTTAACAAGAACAACTGTCGCCATCATAAAATATTCTAAAATAAAAGCACACAGCACACATATATACAATACATGTAATTTAAGTTAAAATACAAAAATAAAAAATATATGCAATACTTATATCCTTGAAAAGCTTAAAATGAAACCAATATTTTGTGTATTTGTTAAAATTTAAAAATTAAGGACAACAGCTGTTGTCGTAAAAATGAAAAAAAAACTCAATATTGGTTATGTCTAGTAGAGCCTTAAACAAAAAAATTCAAAGAAAAAAAAAAAAAAAAAAATAAATTTTGCCCAAAGCAAAAAAAGAGCACAAACAAATACATAGATATTTATCTTTTATACATATGTTGGTAAATATATGAAGGACTGGTGAGTTTGTGTGAGTATTTTGTGATATTATAACATTGATAGTGTAACCACAACAAATATAAATAAACATTTAACAACCATAAACAACACAACCAGCCATATAAACACATACATACATACATACATACATAAGAAAGTATGTCAATGTAGAAAAATCTTTACTTCTCCATCTAAAGGATTTTAAAAGCACAGCACAAGAATCTATGTGCTTGTTATTATTGTTTAGAAGAAAAAATTAAAAATAAAAAATACTTTTGAATGCAGACATTTTTTTAGATTTAAAGTTTTTTTTTAGTTTTGCTTTGTGACCTGCTTGTCACTGAGAAAAAAAGACACAAACAAAATAAATGGAATAATTTAAGTATGAATTGTCAGTAGAGAGAAGTTAAGCTCAATATTTTCCATGGGTGATATAACAATGGTTTCCAAAAGTGTTGTTTGTTTTTAAGTGGTTCAATGGAAAAGCCATATGAGAGATAATCAGAATTCAATGCTTTCAAAGAGTCAACGTTAGTTTGTTTGCAAAATGTAACAAAAAATAAAAGTAAAGGTATTTTTACAAATATAACGTTCAAAATGCAATTTATGTAATATGCTTAAGTGAAGGCTTACATTTGTGCATATTGTTGCTAATGGAGAAAATATAAGCTTTTAGAAGATAATAATCCTGTATTGTTAGTGCTATTTAACCTTTATGTATTTGAGAATACTTAACTTACATTTAGAGACATCTGTATATAATAGAGTTTCCAGTTGAAAAAAAAAATGTAGAAAGACCACTAAAACAGCAATTTAAAATCAAGGGCTTAGGGCATTTTGTGCTCGTTTTGATAAAAAAAATCAACAAATTTCGTTTCATAAACTGTACTGTAAGTTTATCACGTGGAAAATTCTATATATTTTTTGCAAAATATGTAAAAAATTTCATATATTTCTTACTCTTATGATTAAAATATTTAAAAGCAATTTGGTGATAACTAGAGTCCATCTTAAAATAGTTGTAAAAAATTTGTTAAAAAAAAAAAAAAAAAAAAAAAAAAATACATTATAGATCCCATTGAGAAAAATATTTAAATATGTGAATCTTTAAAGACCCATTCCTGGAAAACAACATAGAAACTATCCTTTGGCCTAAATGTACACAGAAAAAAAAAAATAATAAAAATGGATTTCTATTGTAAAATTATTTATATCAATTAAAATAGTAACTGATTTTGCTTCAATAATCAAAATAATAATATTAAATAAATAAACTTAATACACTTTTTGGAAAATTTCAAGCAAAACTTTAATTAATTAAATTAAATTTAAAATTGAGACTTTGCCTAAAATCAACTAAAATATTGATTGACACAGTTAAAATATTAACTGAATATAATACCATTGTATATGCTTTCTTCCCATTTAAGGACACAATTTGCAATCATGCCAATAATATTAGTTTATTTTGAAAATATATAAGTATTTAAATAAAAGATGACCAAAATTTCACAATTTTGGTCATCTTCTGATGCACCCATTTTGGTCTTACGTTTTAACAAAATTTGGCAATACCTTTTTAAAACCTAAAAATGAACGTTGAAGCCGCTTTGTGACACAATAATAATTAAAATACTATCAATGCTTGCCTACCTATACGATAGAGCAAAAACAGTCAGAGCGCGTACCATCTGAGGCATCATCACCCAACAAAAATTTTGCTTTCCTGGTAAGCTAGCAGGTATAATTGAAAATAAAAATAAACTACTTATTTTTTGCCTGAATAACTGGTTATTTTTGCTCGAATTCTGCATAAATTCATGTTTTAGACCCTAGGGGTATTCAAAAATATGTACCTAAACAAAAATAAAAAAAAAAAAAATTGAAGTCAGTGAGATTTGAACTTGGGCACAAATTATCCAGTCGTTTTTAGTGACTAACGTCTTACACAGTACTCCATCTCGTACTTAATTTTCTAAGTGACAAAAACTTTTTTAGTGTAAAATATCTTTTTAGACATTTTGTTAAAAAAAACTAACAGCTTCAAAAGTGGGTTGAACTAACAACTTTCTGGATGTTAATCTAGCGCTCCAGCCAACTGATCCATGTGATTGCAATATTACTGTCCTATTATACTATTGATTACTTATTTATGTAATACAGAGTAGACAAATAATAATGACGCCTTATTACCAAGAAACTATTTTAATAAGTAGTTGCCATTACCTAGAAAACAAAAAGTTTTTGCTGGGAAATATATTCAACATATAATGCTGCAAATTGATTTTAATGCTGTTCACATACACCGTAACCACAGCAAAACCAAATTTTGGTTTTTTACTGGATTGTAATGTACTGACCCAAAATAGATCTAAAAAAAAAAATATATTAATATCTTCAAAAATGATATCAATATTAAAAAAAAGGTAAAAAGGCCTTTGCATCAAATTCATAAACGAAACAGTCGTAAAATTTTTTCCGTTTAAGAAAAATTTTGGCTTGAAGATTGTATTATACGAGGAGTACTTTATCTATTTTTTGCTTTAAGTGAACGATTAAATAATTTAATTTAATTGCTTAATTTTAAAGCGAAAAACTAAACGTTGTGCTTACGCCCTTTTTCATTTTCATGATGTATTTTACTTCTGCTGTACAAAATTAAAAAGTACAGTTACGGTTTTTCGCATTTTAGGTGACGATATAATTGTTTTTAAAAGAAATTTCTAATTGCGTATAGATAGTCTAATGGAAGTGTTCTAGATTATAAATCTTCAAGCCACGGTTCGTATCCTCCTAGAATTCATTTAAAATTTGTTTTTACGGACATATTTTTTGTGAAAAAATAAGTTTTACAAGTAAATTTATTCGTAAAATATTATAAACCCAATAAGCCAGGTCCAGTAATTTCCTTATAAATTTGTATAGAAAATGCGCAATGCGGCTCGTTCTAAAAATAAATTTTAATTTTAAATTCTTTTTTAAAATTTATATGAATTTCGTAAATAAAATTGAAAAAACGTTTAAAGTAAATAAAGATGTGAAAAGAAAGTAAATGTAATTTTTGTTTATTTTCCGTAACCGTCTAAGTTTTTGTTCAATTTAAGAATGCGATCTATATAAATGAACCCGTACTTGTTGTGTTTATACATTTAACTGTAATTGTACTTTAGGTTTTTAAATGTAAATATTAAGATGGCGTATCATATTTGGTGGAATTGTGTCTTAAAGACCCAAAGTCAAAAATTTTTTTTAAAATTCTGAATATCTTAAAATAGCTAGTTCAAGTTTAAAATATCAAATGCTAAGGTATCTTTTTCGAAAAAAATTATTGGTAGAAAACTGAAAAGGAATTTACAATTTTGCATACCTTTTCTTTATTCAGCTCTTCAACACAGATGTTCTGAGCGATCTTCCTAAGTCAAGGAGTTTTCAGGGACTCTTTACGTTATAAATTTCGGGTGTCATGGTTAACACCAGTTTACAAATATTAAGTATATTTCTACATTAAAGCAAAAATTTTGATAAGAGATAATTCTAATATGTTTATATATTTTTGACATATAGATTCTGTGAAGGGTATGGAAGATTCAGCCCAGAAGAATATAACACTTCTACTTGTTGATTAATATTTTAAAATTTAATTAATAAAATTTCAATTTTTGTTCTTGTATAATAAAATAAAAATTAAAATATTTTTTTTTTTCAAACAATAAAATAAAAATCAAAAATAACATTAGATCTTGATATATTTCTTTAAATTTATAACACTTATGGTCTCTGATCTTAACACAAAGTATTAATGTGTACAATTGCAAATAACTCTGTCATTGTGTTAGAAGTTAGATTTTCTAAATAATTATATTTAACTATGTCTGGATATTAAAAGCAAATTCTTAAGAAACTTAAAAAAGAAATTACACAATTTTTCTAGTTTAACTGAAATTCTGTAAAAGCATTTGAAACGATTTAATTTTAAAAGAATTTTTTTTAATACGAGGGCGGATCAATAAGTCCGTGACTTTTCGAACTTCCCTCAAGTATCACCTGTTAGTAGAATACTGTCAAATTTTGAGCAAATGTCGTCATTTACTTTGCGTTTAACAGCTGTTCAAAATATACGTATATGGAATATATATGTATATAGAATTGTTTTTGCATCGAATTTCACTAAAATATTCTTATTTTTAAGGCATTTTTGAGGGTTTAAACTCTATTACGGCGGGAAATTTGTATGAGGGCTAGGTGAAATAGTAAACCGATCACAAGTAGTTTCAGTAAGCTTCGTCATTGAATTACCTTTAAAATTGCGACCCGCACTTTGTGCACAGGGTTTAAATCGGACGAATATCGTTAGATCGATTTAAAAAGTGATTCTGAGTCGATTTTTATACTTTAAGGTGGGTGTGGGATAACTTTTTATATACCCCAGCAAAAACTTTTTGGTTTTCGGTAATGGCAACTATTTATTAAAGTAGTTTCTCGGTAATGAGGCATCATTATTATTTGTCTACTCCGTTTTACATAAATAAGTAGTCAATAGTATAATAGCACAGTAATATTGCAATCTCGTGGCTGAGTGGGCTAGAGCACTGGATTAGCAACCAGATGGTTTGGTTCAACCGCATTCTGATGCTGTTAGTTTTTTATAACAAAATGTCTAAAAGGGTATTTTATATTAAAAACAGTTTTTTACACTTAGAAAATTAAGCACGAAATGGTGTACTGAATAAGACTTTAGTCATTAAAAACGGATGGCTAATTTGTGTCCAAGTTCAAATCTCACTGACGGCAATATTTTTTTTGTTTTTTCTTTTTTTTTTTTTTTTTTGTTTTCATTTAGTTACATATTTTTGAGTATCCCTAGAGTCTAAAAATAACTACATGAATTTGTGGAAAACTCGAACCAACCAGGAATGCAAATTTTTTGTTGGGACGTTACAAGCGTCAACACAAACGCATAAAAATGTGTAAATTTGATCAAAAGCAATATATATATATATATATATATATATATATATATTAAACAAATAACCTTTATAATTTGAAAAATATTGTTACCTAAAATATCTAAAATTCTACAATTAGCTTTTTTACTTATTTGCGGTGTTGCCAATTTAGCCTTTCTTGAAGCTAAATCTAGCTTTTTTTCTAGTCTTTATTTTTAAAATTGCCTTAAAAGTTAGTATTTGAACAGCAAACAAAATAATTTTTTATTTGATATAACTAACTTTATTTCTACAGAATCATCCATTTAAGCAATTTTTTTTTTTTGTATTTATTCGCATAAAAAATGAAAATTATTTTTGATATAACAAAAATTCTCGCCTGCGGCACTTTATTCTCTACATCAAAAATAACTAATTTTATGGAATTACTAAATCGATTATTATAATTACTTTTTAATATATTTCATTAAACATAGAAAGTATTTATAAATACGAGTATTACTAAAAAAAGATAGGAATCAATTTCTTATTGGCATTAGTTTTTCATATGAAATACAATCCAAATTTATGTGGGAACATTTTGGCCGATTTTTCATTGGGTGTTTTTGCTGGAAGCCGTTCTATGTTTAATTTATAAATTTATATATAGAAATACAACAACGCCGTCAAGGGGACTTTTTGCCTTAATAAACATAATAAATACGGCAGCTATACGGCAAAATGATTGCCAAAGTTTTGCGTAAGATAAAATTATCATTCTTATTTTTTACTACTTGTTATAATTATCATATTTAATATATAGATATTATTATATTTCAATTGTTTAATTTAGTTTCTTTAAAGAATTTCCATTTTCTCTCTTTGTTTAGTTTTCCTTCTTATTATATATTTATTTTGTTGGAAAAAAAGCAAAAATATCATTAAGAAAATAACATAAATTTTATTTTAATGGCTTGCCGTTCAATGACAATGAAAAGTCAAATTTTTATAAAACAGCCGTTGCTGTCGTTGGATGTGTTTCATTACCAGTGTTGATATTTTAGTTATTTTTAACCAATACTGATTATTTTATTTGCCAATGTGGAGATGGTGACATATTTTCCATTTTGATTATTTTTTTTATTAAACCAAAATTTAGTTTTTATGCACTATTCGAAAGTACTATCTGTATAGCTCGTATATTTTTGCAAAAAAAAAAAAAAAAAAAAAAAACTTCAAAACAAATTTGTGATAAAATGTCGATAAAAACGAAGAAGAAAAAGACATCAAAAATGCTAATGAATTGTACTGCGGCACAGAAAATTCTTATTCCATTATCTAATTATACTCCACAAACTCAATTATGTTTTGACAAGCAGACAATTATTGGGTTAATTTCGGAATGCAACTTATTTAACATTAAGGATATCTATTTGGGTTGTCAATTATTCGACATAGAGATTGATCGAATATAATTTCATATTTTTTAATTATTCGTGTGATCGAATAAAATTTGAATTTTCGTCGATTAATCGAATTAATAAAGAATAAAATATATGGTTGGAATAATTAATTTTGTAAAGCAATTTTTGGTTTTATTAACGTAAAACAAACCTAAATATCTATCAAAACATTGAAACCATATTACAGTCATACTTCGAGAGCGGACCAAAAAGTCCCTGACTTTTTGAATGAAACAAAGCTTTTTTGTGCAAAACAAAAATTTATTTTTCAACATTTATCTCCTTTTCATTCAATATACTTAGTCCAAAGTTTCTCCAGTTTTGTATCCCTTCCAAAAAATAGGCTTTTTCGAGGTCCTTAAAATAGGCATTTGTTTGGTCAATAATTTCATCGTTGGAGCTGAATCTCTTCCTGCCGAGACATTTCTTTAGGTTTGGAAATATAAAGTAGTCACTAGGGGTTAAATCCGGAGAATATAGCGGATGAGGTACCAATTCGTAGCCCAATTCATAGAATTTTGCCATTGAGACTGCACACGTGTGCACCTGTGCATTGTCTTGATGAAAAAGAACTTTTTTCTTGGCCATATGGGGTCGTTTTCTTTTTAAATCCTCATTAAATCGATCTGATAAGTTGGCATAATATTCGCCGTTTATTGTTTTTCCCTTTTGAAGGTAATCGATGTGGATTATCCCACGTGCATCCCAAAAAACTGTTGCCATCACCTTATTGGCCGACAAACTTACTTTGGCTTTCTTTGGAGCATGTTCACCTGGAGAAACCAATTGTTTAGACTTCTGCTTGACCTCCGCAGTACAGTAACAAAACGCCGCAAAAACTCATTTGGATTGCGGTTAAACAACTCCAAACAATCCTTTGAAGTTGTCACACGTTTACGTAATGGTCAATTGAGAGCAGACGCAGCAGACAACTTTCTTAAACCCAGCTGATCATTTAAAATCGAAACCACACTGCCATATTAAATGCCTATGGCAGCAACAATCTCACGCACTTTTACTCTTCGGTCGGCCAACACCATATCGTGGATTTTTTCGACATTTTCGGGTATACTGACCTCAATTGGCCGTCCCGAACTTTCAGAGTCATCTGTACTTGTGTGACCACAACGAAAGTCAGTAAACCATCTTTTTACCACTGAAATCGATGGCGCAAAGTCTCTATAGTATTTATCGAGCTTTTCCTTGGTTTTACTGACTGTTTTTTTTTCGCAAAAAATAATGTTTAATGAGCATTAGAATTAGTGTTGCATTTCATATAACTACGTGGGAAGTTAGAAAAGTCACGGAAATATTGATCCGCCCTCATATATAATGAAATTAAATTTCTTTTAAAATTATCATTTATAAAAAAACATAATTAAGCATTTTGGCCTTAAAACGATTGCTGTTTTTTTTAATAAGCAGATATATTGATTGTATTCACTTTCTCTTAATGGTGACAATACATATCATTAAAAGAAAATTTGGTTTTTCTGTTGTTTTTATATTTTTCTTTGTAAAGATCATCACTATTGCTAAAATTTATTTTTTTAATTTTTTTATATTATTTATTGATTGAGTTTAGTTAACAAACCATCGTTATATATTTTCGAATTTTCGGTTATTTCCACATTACTTTTAAACAAGTTTGCAATCGTAAATTGCCTTGTTGCCTCTGTTTGGCAGTACCAAAACAGAACTTGTGGACTATAATTTCCTTGAATCTTGAATCAATTTTGAAAAAATAAATGAAAAATTCTTTAACCCGAAATCTCTTAAAACGTGGTTTACACATTTATATATCCTAACAAAGTTTCCAATAATTTCCAAAAAGGTTTTCAAGCTAAGCAAAATTTTTGACATTTATAATTTCAATATATAATTTAACAAAAACTCTTTTTGAAATATCATATCGTTAAAAATTGATCGAATAATTTTTTATTCTAAATTCAAAAATGTTGTTCATTCGAAAATAAAAAGAATTTGTTCCTCAAAAATACGAATAATTTCTATTCAAATGATAACCCTAATACCTATACAAGATGTAATCTTTTCACAAAAAATTCCAATTAAATATCTTTAGCTTTAAATCTCTTTGACAGAAAAAGAAAAGGGGTTTACAAAAAACAGCATTTTTACCACTTCAAAAGTAGAACTAAGTACATATTTTTTACTTTTAAAAAAGTGAAAATAAATCACTAATTTACTACATGAACGTCATAATTCAAATAACTAAATTTTTGAGTTAGTGATGTAGAAATATGCGTTATATCAAGCTTTATCTACTTTAATAATATCATGCACATATTTCTTAGAATCACCGATTTTTCTTTTAGGGTAAATGGCATTAGAAAACTTTGAATGCGATTTCTACAAGACTTTTTTTTGAGTTGTGAATTTCTTGAAGTAAATGAGTAAATTGTATTTTTAGCAGGAAAAAAAAGGTTAGCAATTTCTAAAAAAAAAAAAAATAAAATTTCAAAAAATTTAAAGGTATTTTATATTATATTATAACAAAGCCAAACCAATATTTTTATTAAAAAACTTTTAAGAAAGGAATTTCAAAAGCAATGAACATAAATCATAAAAACAGAATATCCTATAACCTTGACAATCATGGCTTAAAAAAAGAACAACTGCACCTATTTTTCAGCACTGAGTACTTACTTTTCAATTACGACACAATGTTAAAATCAGAACTTTTTCATTTATTTTTTTTTGCTGGGAAGCTTTTGATTTAAACAAATATATTTTAAATATTTTTCTCTTTTGAGCATTTTCGACACATTTAAAAGAAAGTTAGGAAAGTTAGTTTTACTGTACAGACGATATTTAAAAATATTTTATACCTAAATAAAAAAAAATTATATCAACTTTTACATATATAACTTTAACATTTTTAATGTTGGTTATTTTAATTTATAATAATTTTTGCCAGGATATGCCCATTCGGTTCCAGGAAGAAATAAAGGATTATTATATATTTCTTTTTCAATTCATAAAACTTTATTGAATACTTCTTTTTACAAAATTGTAATTCCAGAATATTTAAGAATAACTAGCCCAGCAATTAACTTAGACAACCGCGTAGCGTCCTGCCTGTTAAAATCTTTAACACCGACTCCTCGACCAGTAAAAAATGGTAGGCTTTTATTGAAAAATTTAAGAGTTGTTAGTGTGTTAATCACCACTACGCCTGGGACCTGTGGCCATTAGAATCCCAGTGCACTACAACTAATGTGTCTGGGAACTATGGCTGCATAATACCAGTAGTAACCCCATACACTACTACTTGAGTTACGCTTGACCGCACTCTCATGTGGCTGCTAGTAAAGCTATCACAAACTTATACTAGCTGTCCGCATACGAGCACAGCCAGAGCTCAACTGAACTTGTAGTGATAAACACTGTGACCACAAAGTGATCTCCAGCTGCGTAGTAGTGATAACCATAAAATGCATATTACAAAAACATTATTGAAAATGTGTGTGTGAGTTAGTTAATTGCTGTAAATTTCTCTGATACTAGTATCTCTTTAAATGTTAAACTAAAAGTGTTTTTGTATAATTAACAGATTTCATTCTTCACATAAAAAAAATATAAGTTCCAAATAAAGAATTACTTCAATAAAATTTAACAAAACTAAATTCATTACATTTTAATAACTTAAATTCTATAAATTCAATTGTAACATAAAATTTAAAATGTAAATTCTTTATGTAACGAAAGCTTCGTTACAATTTTAAATTTAGTTACTTTTTTTTTTTGCAAAATTTTGTTTTGAAAAAATATTTTGCCTTGACAACACTGTTCACTACTGAAACAAAAATAAAAAACTAATGAGAACGAGAAAAATTTGTTTAATAAAAAAAAATAACTTTTTTAAAGATCTAATTTAGCCTCTTTTTTTCTCACCTCCTGGTAACACTGCTTATTTGGTACCAAAGGCATTTTAAACTAATGTGTGGCGTATGAGTAATAAATTTTAATTATAACAAGTATACGCCAGATTTGTTGTGTTTAATTAAAAATTTAATAAATAAATTAATTTGTTAAAAAAATTCTATAAATTTACCTCCTCAATTAATATTAGTTATCTAATTAACAGATTATTGTTCTAAATTTATTATCTTTCATCAGTATTTCCAATTTAACACTTTTAGTACTAGATCTAGCAATTTTTAAACTCATTTAGCGCGGAAATAATAAATCTAGCTGTTGACACTTTTTTTGCACTTTTCGAATTATTTTTAGAATTTTCTTAGCACTTTTGGCACATATTTTTATTAATTTGTAGTTTTTTTTCTATAAAATGCAGTTAAAATTTGGTGTTTTTAACTATGATAACTTTAATGCGATCTTTAAATAGTTTTAATGTATTAATTTTTAAAAATGGTTTGCATTTTATTTGTGAACGTAGCTGAATCGATGTCGTAAATTAAAATAAAATAATTTTTTTTTACTAATTTTTAATCTTCTTGTAAATTAAAATACTTATACATAATTAAACAATTTTTTACCCAACTTATCAAATTTTAACCCAAAGTGAAAATCTAATTGTAGACAAAATGATTAGATTAATTGTGTGAAAAGAATGTTATATTATATATGGTTATACTTTAATTCTTGCTTAAAATTTGATAAGTTAACAGCCCTATGATATTCTATTTTATTTTCTGAGATATAATTGTGAGTATTATGTTCAATTTTTAAATCATTTTTTTTTTATATGAAAAATTTTTTCAAAAATTTTATATTTTGCTAAATATTGGATTTTCGGTAAAAGTCTTCTCATTTAGTTAAAATTATTTTTTCATATTATTTCAATATCATTTAGTTACTTAAAGATTTGAATTTTAATAAAAATTTAATTTCATTCATTTAAAGAGAAAATTTTTCAACATTTCCTAACTTTCCATTCTATAACTATATTATTCGTATTAAATAATGAAAAGTCCTTTATTAATAAAATGTTAGAATAACTTGAAAAATACAATTAGAAATGATAAAATTATAATATAAGAGTTGATCCTAGTTGAATTCCTTCATATTCAGTTACAGTTACAATCTTTTAGTAAAAAGAGTAAAAACACATTTGTTTTTTTTAGATAACAAATCTAAAATATAAAATATTACTTTAAATAAAAGGTATATATATTTTAAACAAAATTGGACCAGAAAAAAGCCTCAATAATACGAATAATTCGAAAATTCGAATTGGGTTCGGCAATAATTATCAAGATTCTCGAGTTTATAATGTATCTAGTTTTTAATAATAAATTAGATTTTAGAAATCAAATTTTCCCTAAAAGAAAGAAGATTTTTGTTTATCGTAATGTTAACCAATATGTTATTTAGCATACACTGCCTGCCACTTGAATAAGGAATCACATTTTTTTAACTTTAATTAAGTATATCTCCTGAACTAAAGTTCAGAAAAAAATAATTTTTTGCGCAAACAAATTTCAAAGTGTTGCCTTTAGTTTCCTGAAGAAATAAAAAATATACATATTTTGTTATACTAAAATTATGCATTTATTTAAAGACATGTATTTCTGTGGTACTTTTTCGTGTGTCACTTGAATAAGGAATACTTTAAAACTAAGCAAACTGTAATTTATTTTTAAATTTCAGGTTTAGCATTCAACTAGTAATGAGTACTCTCACTTTTTTAGAAATAACCTCAAAAATACGATTTGGCATCGACTTGTATAATGACTCTATAAACTTTATAAACTTTTCTTGAAAGCCAACCTCAGATATTTTCCATTGGATTCAAGTCTGGTGAATATGAGGGCCAATTCAAAAGTTGAACACCTTGTTGATTAATCTATTGTTTTACTGCTCTGGCGGTATGAATCAGAGCATTGTCGTATTGGTACGTCCAAGGTATGGGTCCAAAGAAATCATTAAATTTTGGAAATGCTTCCTCCAGAATGTTTTTGTAAGTCGTTGCAGTCATTTTGTTGGATACAAAAACCAGTTCTATGGTACCGTAATACGAAATGGCACCCAATACCATTATTCCGCCCTCTCGGCTGTGTCTGCGGCTCAAAAATAATTCCTACTTATTTAGGTCATGGAAGTAATAGCTATACCCGTCGGGACCATGAATATTAAACTTTCTTTCATCAGAAAATATAAATTTAAACCATTTGTCGGACCATGTCATTGTATTTTTGGCAAATTGTAGACGTTGTGATTTGCATTTTGCATTCAGTGGTGTTTTCTTTTTGCAGTTTTCGTTGGACTATGTATGGGCACGACTTTAAAATACGGTGCCCTGTTCTTAGACTGGCACTGATTCCACTTATTTGACGTATTTTTGATACCGACATGGCAGAATTTGATGCAATTCTAAGCATTTTTCGTCTTTCTTTTGGAGTTGTTGCCATTTTCTTCCGCCCTTTCATGTTTTTTCCATATCTTTTCATGTTATTTAAATAATTGATAAAATAATTGATAAGATAAAATTCTGATTTTTGAAATCTCAGGGTCAGAATTAATAGAGGAAAGACTACACAACTGTCTTTCCTCTATTAATGTTTTGGCTATTTGGACCGAATTCTGACCCTGAGATTTCAAAAATCAGAATTTTATCTTTTTCAGAGTTATTAAGAGCCTTACCACGTCCCATTTTGAATAAAAACTATTTAAAAACTATCAATTTAAAAATTTTCTAGCCGTTTTTATATTGAAAGAAATTCAAATCATAGCCTTCCTGATTAATATTAAAAAAATTCCTTATTCAAGTAACACACGAAATAATACTTTCTGTGGTACATGTCTTTAAATAAATGCATAATTTTAGTATAACAAAATATGTATATTTTTTATTTCTTCAGGAAACTAAAGCCAATACTTTGAAATTTGGTTCGCAAAAAATTATTTTTGTCTGAAATTTAGTTTAGGAGATATACTTAATTAAAGTTATAAAATGTGATTCCTTATTCAAATAGCAGGCAGTGTAATTTTAATTTAGTTTCTAAAGAACTAATTTCAGGATATGTTTTTATTATTTTCTTTAATGTTATTTTAGCTTTAACCCTGAAAATAAATCTATTTTTTACAGATACGAACAGTTTTTGTTCTTAGCACATTTGTCTTTTATTTTTATTTTTAGCACTTTCTAGCATTTTTTCCCACTTAGTTTTTGCCAACACTAGCTTTAATATAACATTTATCATTTTAGAAAATTCGCTCTCCATTTTGAATTATTTTAATATTTATATTTTTATATTAATTAAATACACATATTTAATTATAATATGCATTTATTTGCAACCTTTCGCCATAAAAATGCTGCATTTCACAAAAAAAAACAATTTACTACAATTAAATTCCTAGAAATACAAAGTGCAAAATGGCACGTACCTTTTTTTTAATCAGTTAAAAACTTACCAATTGAAAATAATTGTTCCTGCTGAATATACAAATGATTGAATTAAATAAAACTACAATAAGCATAAAATTATCATAATTTTAAATGTTGTATGTATTTGCAAATGTTTATCACTTTATTTCAATTTATATTTTAATAAATACACTATATTTAACATAAGTTTGCTTCTTATTTGTTGCTTTTATCTTACTTTTTGTTGTTTATTTTTTTCTTTTTTTTATTATTTAAATTCATTTTTGTATTTTTTTATCTCCTTTAAGCTTAATTATTTTTATTATTGTTCACATAATTTATTTTTTAATTTTTAACTTTTATTTTATTCTGCATGATTAAAATGATACACATGAACACATACATATACATGTATGTGTTCATACAAATGCAAATATGTTTAAAGTTAGCTACAATGCAAAAAGGTCTTAACTAATATATAAAAAATTCAGCAAACGTTAAAAAATAATTTATTAAATGAAAGCTACTCTTTCAAACCTATTGGTTTTTCTCTTAACTTGTTCTTCTTCTTATTGGTTTCTTTTTATACCCTTCTCATAAAATGAATGATAGTATAGAAGATTGTCATTTAATACGAAAGCCTTTAAATATACATCCAAGGACTCAAATTGAAAAAATATTCGTGATTTTTATGATGAAAAATAATTTTTTAGAATATATGTATGTCTGTCTGTTCGTCTGGATGTCTACCCGTCTGTAGGTCAAAATGGATTTTTGAAGCCCTCAGTCCAATAAAACATATGGCACGTAGTCTCGAAAATCTTGGTGTTGACATTCAGCGAAATACTTTTAGGAATGGCGGAGTTGTAAATGATTTTCTGGAACAGCCTCAAAAATTTGTCCAATTTTCTTTGTCTAAATTTCATAATATTTTCTATTTAACATACAGTAATATAAAAATGTTTTTCTATTGGAAAGTTGTGAGCCTGAATAGTCTAGAGGAAGTGTTTTAGACTACAAACCGCTAAGTCTGAGTTCGTATCCCTTGGACTTCTTATAAGTTTCTGTTTTTCCTTAAAAAAATTTTAAATTAATTTGACAACAATTTCTTCTAAGCTCGTTTTGATGTATTTTGTATAAAAAAAATATTATTTAGATTTAAATTTTCAATTTCAAGATTTTTATATAAGCAATAAAGATAGCAGAGTTAAAACTCGCGAAAAATTCATGCATTGATTTAGAAAATTTTGAATTAATTCTTTTCACACAAAAAATGAATTGAATGAAATTTGAGGCAATTCAAATGATTTTGTCAAAGTGAATTGCAATTCATTTCCAATTCATTTGAATTGAATTGATTTTGAATTAATTCAAAGGATTTCGTTTTATATAGTTCGTTCATAAATATTTTTCTAAAATTTTCTGGTTTTTGAATTAACCATATCGGATCATAAACAACCGAGTTATACGCAAAAATCTGAAAAAATAATAACAATATAAACACACAAACATGTATACAAATATTGCAATGACTTTCAGTGTTGTTGTTTTTTGCATAACCAAGCAGTATTTGTTTGTTGTGTATACACACACACACACACAATAATTTTTATTGTGTTGGAAATAGAAGTTTTGCAATGACTCAATGTTGTTGTTGTTTTTTGTATAAGCATGTATCTAAATACAAACTTATATATATAAATTTGGTAGTCATCAGAAGCTATCATTGTAGTTGTTGTTGTTTTTTAAGGAAGCAACGCTTGCTATGACAATTTAATATTGAGTTTACGTTTTTGTAGTTTGGAAAAAAATTTAGGTTATTTTTGAAAGTATAAATGTGAAAATATGAAAGCATACTTTAAGGCGTAAATTTAATTATTTGTCGGTAATGTAGTGAGAGGTTTAGAAGATTCGGCCGAATATAGTGCAGTAACTTGACTTTATTTAAAAGAAATTTTAATATTAAAAATATTTACTTATGGAAATTCTATTTTTAATGGAAAAAGTTCCAACGAGTTCTAATTTAAAAATATTATTGGTATATAAAGAACATCTAAAAAATTATATTTGAGAATATTGGCAGCGACTTTTTGCGATCTTTTAAAATATTAAGAAAAAATGTGCGGTACTGCATATTAGCAATTTGTTAGGAATTATTTCAAAATTTTAAGTTAGTGGCTAAAATTTTTTTATGCAAATATTACACTAATATTAAAAAGATCCTGCAACGTCTACCTTTAAAGTATTTTTTATTTTAATTGAATTTATAAAAATATTCACGAAATTCATAAAAAAAGAATATTTTTTTTTTAATATGGGAGTGGTAGTGACTCTCCCAGCCCATTTTTAGAGGGAATATTTGCGGCCTCGTCTACTAACAGAATATAAAATTTCAGTCTAATATCTTCAAAACTGTATTTTTGTCCCTTTAAAAGTGTTAAATGTGACACTATGCTAAGGTATATATAAAAAACTCAGTATTGGTCTGAGCGATCTGAGCGTCATATGTCCAAGGAGTTTTCGGGGACATTTATGTTAGAAATTTCCAATGTCATGGTTAACACTAGTTTACAAATATTAAGTATATTTCAAGATTAAAAGAAAATATCAATATGTTTATATATTTATGAAATATAAATTTTGTGAAGGGTATACAAGAATATAACACTTTCACTTGTTTCTTTTTTATTTTTTTTTTATTATTAACTAAAGCTTTTTGCATTTAAGCCAACGCTATGAGTTACTGAGTATTTAAACATTTGTGAGTTTGAATTTTTTTGAACACACTTATACACAATCACTAACGCATTTACTCATTCATGTGTGTTTTTTAGTATTTGTATTTATTTAATATGTTTTTTTTTCTTTTTTTTTTGTGTTAAAATAAAAAAATATTTATAGAAATGAATAAATATTGTATGTTTGTATTTATTTATTTCATATGATTTACGAATAATGTATGTGTGAGATTTTTATTTTTTTTTTGAAACAAAAATAAAATAAAATGCAAATTATTAAAAAATATACAAAATGAAGCTGGAAAAGCGGAAAATAAATATAAATAATGTTTATTAAATTTAACGCTTTATTTTATTTTTTTAATATAATTATCATAAAATACAAGAACAAACCATTGTTAAGTGTTTTTATTTGCATGTGTATGTGTATGAGTAAGGTTGTGTGCCTCAATATTTTATTTCTTAACAAGCTGTTAATATTTGTTATGAAATAAATATTATTGATATACTGATTTCGACTAGCATGTCGTTATTTTCACAATTAAGTCTAATTTACAAAAACTGCAGATAAATTCGTTTGTATTGTAGAAATGAAAACTATATTTTCGTATAAGTTTTGCGATAATAATTTTTTACTCTTTTCATTTGATTTCATAATTGATTTTAAACTAAAGTTTCGAAAAATGTATATCCTCCCCAAACTTTTTCATATACCTTTTTATTTTATTAGAATTTAGGCGGTTTAGAGGGCAAAATGTCTAACACTCCTCGATTTTAGATTACATTTGTTATAACTTCTTGATCAACAGAATTATAAAATATAAATTTTAAAATAATCAATCATTACTAGGTAGGTAAGAGGTTGAGGAAAATTTTTCTAAACATAATTTGATCGGCAATAGGAATGAGAAGGTGGAACCGAAAATTCAAGAAAATCAAACATTTCTTATAAACCAACGAGATGTCTGGTTGGATGCCATTATATTTTCTTTGTATAAGTGGCTTTATTGATATTATATATTACATATATTATATATTACATATATTATATATTACATATTATATATTATATCTTATATAATATATAATATATAATATACAATATATAATATATATTATATAACATATATTATATAATATATAACATATAATATATATATATAATATATAATATATAATATATAATATATAATATATAATATATAAAATATAATATATAATATATAATATATAATATATAATATATAATATATAATATATAATATATAATATATAATATATATTATATAACATATATTATATAATATATAACATATAATATATATATATAATATATAATATATAAAATATAATATATAATATATAATATATAATATATAATATATAATATATAATATATAATATATAATATATAATATATAATATATAATATATAATATATAACATATAATATATATATATATAATATATAATATATAAAATATAATATATAATATATAATATATAATATACAATATACAATATATAATATATATTATATAACATATATTATATAATATATAACATATAATATATAATATATATATATAATATATAATATATAGTATATAATATATAATATATAATATATAATATATAATATATAATATATAATATATAATATATAATATATAAAATATAATATATAATATATAATATATAATATATAATATATAATATATAATATATATTATATAACATATATTATATATTATATAATACATATTATATCTTATATGTTATATATTATGTATTATTTAATATATATTATATATTTTATATTTTGTATTATATATTATATGTTATATATTATATAATATATATTATATAATATATAATATACAATATATAATATATAATATATAACATATAATATATAATATATTATATTATATTATTGGAAATAATCCGAATTTGCACTACTTCTGTATCACAAGTTCAGGATGTTCTTTTTTTGCTGGGTATAAACGTGAAATTATTTTTATTATTTTTTGGGTAAATTGGTGAAGGATATAAAATAAGCACCGGCTTCCATAGCACTCCGGAGCAGAGTGTTTTCGGCATTTTCATATACATAAAACGAATATTAACGAAGTTAAACAAAAATAAAACAAAAATACATAACAAAGAGTGTAAAATAATGTTATTAATACAGCGAACACATTATACACAAACACATTAAAATTTTTACGTTCGCTCTTTGTGTCTACAGCTGTTATAAAAGATTCGGTACAGCCGAATAGCGAATATAGCGCTCCCACTTGTTTTTGAAAATTTTTATTATTTGACTAATTATAAGTTCTTTTTACTTTTGTTACCCATTGTTCTTGCATGAATGAATCTCCAATTAAAAACTATTTATGCCAAATATGTGTAATAAAAAAATCATTCACAAAAACCATTATATATGCAATTCATGGACTTTACAGTTGCTTTTGTTGTTGTTTAGTTTATTTAGTTAAATGTTTATGTGTGAGTGACTGAGTGTAAACATGTGTACGTTAGTAGCGAAATTTCTGCATTGAAATAACTCTTATGCTAATTACAAACTATTAAAGTGTATAATGACTTAATTCTTCATTTACACGCTCACACAATACTAACTGCACCCCGTATAACATTTACAACTGATTTATTTTTTATTTTCAAAAACAGAAGAAACCATTTTGATGGATTAATTAACTGTATAAAATAATAGATTATTTAAATATTCAAACGCGATTTGTATTATTTCAGTGAAAGCTATTGTAAGTAAATATATATATTTGTTTTAATTTAAGAGAACTAAGCGTTCTTAAACAAAAATTTATATAGATTTGTATATATAAATTGTGTGTAGGATATCAAAGTCGACTTAAGTGAAAAAAAAAAAAAATGAAAAAAAGAAAAAAAAAAGCAGTACTAAATCGTGGATTATAATGTACATTAGATGCACCAACAAATTTATTCAAACTAAAAAGGTGTTGAGAACTATGTAATGAGCAGTGTTGCCAGGAGCCGAGAAAAAAGAGGCTAAATCCAACTTTAAGAAAGGTCAAAAAAGCTAAATGAATAAAAAAATAAGGCTAGCGAAGAGTTATTTTTTTTTCTTTAATTTAAAAACTTATTTTTTCTTGTTCTTGTCAGCAAAATCTCCATACAAATTGGCTTATATTTCAAACGAAAAATTACCTAATGTTTTGAAGTAATTTTTGGACATTTTTAAACTATAATTCCTTTTTTATTAGGCATTTTTAAGTTTTAGGATGATTTTTCGCTTTTATAAGAACTAGCTAAAAATTATGTTTATAAATAGTTTCTAGTTAATATAATATAATAATCAATTTAGTAATTCCATCAAATTTGTTATTAGTATTTTAGTATATTAGTTGTTCTTGATTTGGATAATGAAGCGACGCAGTCGAAATTTTTTGTTAAATATAAAAAACATAGATTTTTTGTGCGAATAAATACAAAAAAAAAAAAAATAATAATAATTAAATGGATGATTTTGAAAAAGTAAAATTAGTGATATCAAATAAAGAATTATTTTGTTTGCTGTTCAAATACTAATATTTTAACCTTTTTAAGGCAATTTTAAAAATAATTCTAGCTAGAAGCTAAAACAAAAATTTTAAGGCTAAAAGCAAAATAAAAAGGCTTGATTTAGCCTTAAAAATATTAAACTGGCAACACTGGTAATGGAGTTTAATTTGTATGAAAATGAATTTAACAGTTTGCTTCTAATGATGATAATATTTAATGATGATAATTAATCTTTTTTTGTTTTATTTAATTATTTAATAACATTTTGATATAGTTGCTTAAAAAGCTTTAAGCATTTTGTTATTTTTTCTTTTAAGCATAATTAATTATTATATTTTAATTTTGCATTTGCTTTTATTTTAATTTTTTTTTTTACTTTTTATTTAAATTTAAATTAACAGCCATTTTGACGAATTTTCAAATGGTTTAACAAAAAAGTTCTTAATTTAATATATTAATGATAAATAACAATTAAAATAATAGTATAGTTTTTAATTTTTTTTTTTGTCTTGTAATAATAAACCACATTTATTTCTTTGTTTTTTAATTTAAGCCTTAAAATTAAATATTTTTTGTTTTTATATTTTAAATTTCAAATTCAACAGGGCAAAATATTTTTGTGCAAAAAAGCAAATACAATTGATTTTATTTTATTTAATTTTATTTAATTCTAGTTTAATACATACTTTTAATTACCAATTATTATTTAATATGAAGGGAAGCATTTCTTTTATAAAATTTTATTTGCTTGTCTTTAAAATAAAAAAATCTTTAATAATATTAGCTTTAGCTTTAGTTGTCAAATTTATACAAATTATTTTCGCTTGTAATTATTATTATTTATTATCATTTTTTTTTGTTCAATTGATTTTTATTTTGTTTTTAACTACAAGTAAACTCTATAAAATATACACAATTTTTTATTTTTTAATTTTTTATTTAGTCCATTCATTTGTGGAAAACCTTTTATGTGTGCTTTTTTTTAAATATGTTAATATTTGCTTTTTAAATAAAAAAAAAAAAATTGTTGTAATTTCTATTGAATTATAAAGAATTTTCTTAAAATTCTATTACTGACTTAGATTTTTTTTATCCCTTAAAACTTTTTTGTGTTTAAGTTACAATTTTTCATTTTCGTATTTTTTTACGAATAAAGTTCCATAGAAAGTTTGTTGTTTTTATTATATATTTTTTTTTTAGATTTTTATTCATCTTATAAATAGTAGAGTAAGTTTTTTATATACAAAGTCAGCCTTATTTTATGTATGTATTTTACTTTAAATATAATATTAAAATAAAATAAATTATTTGAATACATATTTTTAAGTAAATAAAAAAAAAAATATTAAGATTTATTTCTTATATAAATATATAAATTTTTACATAATATTATTGCATTCTTTAAATAAATATTTTATTACAAATATTTAAAATTGTAGAGGTTTGTTTGACAAATTCTTTTTTTTTTTTGTCTTTGAAAAGTATTCTTAATAATTTAGAAATCTTTAATAATAAAATCTAGCTATACTGAAGACATGATGTGTGTCATCCGACCCATATTTATTTTCTAAATACCCAAAGAACTTGATATATTTACTCTGTAATTCTATGGTAACCAAATTTTTAATCGTAATGTTTGCTTTAGTTATAGCTATGGAAATTAGGTGTGAAATTAGTGTGAGGAAGAATTATTACGGTACATTAAATGTTGATTTTTATGTTTATTATGTGCACTTTATTATTTTACTATTAATAAAAGTAATATATTGAACATTTGGAACATTTCGAAACATAAATCGGGAACTGAAAAAATAAATCCTCCGCTGCTCGAACAAATCGTATATAATAACTTATTGAAATGTTAACATTTTATTTAATTTTGAATAATATAAAACATTTCATTTATAAATAAAGAGCTATATGTGTTTGCGACAATCTATTTTGAAATCAGTTAAATCATTTCAAAATGCAGGAAAAATTTTTTTTTTAGAATACAATTTAAACGTTTTATTGGACACTCGGCGGAATGGAATGCATTTTCTAGTCTGCCACGACCGTCATTAGTACTCTTCAGCGTCCCAACGTAGTGTACTCTGTAAACATCATCTATTTAACTTACAACTTTTTGGGAAATGGAATCTGTGACTTATTCTTGTGACATTATAACAGAGTTATTTGAAAGAATAATCATTGTCATTGGAAATAAATATTAAAAGTTTTGTACGAAAAGCATTGTTTGAGTCCAAAAAAAAGCGTAATTCAATTGATAAATGGTTCCAGAAACGATCAACACAAATTTAAAAAGATCTTTCGCAGAAGAAACTAACAAGTTTAGGAATAAAATTTTGAGAATTTCTCGTTGATCGGCTAAAGCAAAAAGTTTTGAGCAAAGGTAATTGAAAACCAACCAACAGTCATTACCTTATATATATATACTCCCTACGCTGGACGTTATACACAAAACGAACAATCGTGTTAACAATGCCATTAATTCGTGACAAGTTTGTAGCAACTATGCCTGAAATAACTTCAAGTTCATACAAAATCTGAGACATAAGCAGAGAATAAGCTAACTTATACATAGTTGGCGGGGGGTTATATACGTTAGTGTAATGAATATTCCTTAACGTTTGTAGTATTCCATATTTATAGTTTGATCAATATGTGAATAATAATTAAGCCTACTATCTAAAATAATTCCTAAACACTTTATCTAATTTAAAAACTCAACCCGCACACCATCAATAAAATATCCGAATGGGTTAAAAATGATTGCTTTTGACTTCAACCCATTAATAGACATCGAATCAAGTGAAGCCCAACCAGAAAGAGTTTGAAGACAGTAATTGATATTATTTTTTAAAACATCCGGAATATAACGACTGTAACTAAGTAGTAATGCAACATCTTCAGCATAAAGATAAGATTTGTATATAGTCGAATTGATTAAAGAGGGGAGAAATGAAATTTTCCATTAAAACAAAATGAAAATTACCATTTTTTAAAGAGAGAGAAACGCTTTTATTATATTTTAAAAACATAAGGTAAACAAAAACAATTTTTTAAACTTTGTTTTTGTTCTAATGGAAAATTTCACTTCTTCGACGCGTTTTCAAGAATAGACAACATTATAACCCTGACGAAAAGCGCACTGTGATCGATAAATGTTCATAGATGTAGCAGTCAAAATTTGATCCTTCAGAATGTGTTCCATTACCTTAGATATAGCATGTATAAACTGAATGGGAATTACCATGAAGTCGGGAAACAAACATTAAAAACAAAATGTATTTAAAAACAAACTAGTTATGAATTTTTCGATCATATTCGTAAAAAACGTATTTATTTGTAACATTTTATAGTTATGGGAATTATAATATTAATATGGTTTGAAAACAGAATATGATTTAAGGACAAGGAAGAAGACTGCAAATATATAATGGTTGTAGAAGTAATGATATTTTTCATATTGTTTCTGATAAAAATATTTAAAAACATATAATTTTTACAGTCAACCATGTTAAAATTTCTATTAAGTGTATACAATAAATGACAAAATTTAAACAAAAACTTTGTTATCATGAACACAGAGTTATTAGAATTCAAGAAAATTAACAATGAGAACATAATATTGTTGTAGTGATAACGCTGTAATCATGTTATTCTCTGCTTACATTTATTTACCTGCCTTTTTGGTAGGGAAAAAATGATACGCAACGTCTAATCTTTAAAATAGAAACAAGTTTGCAATGCGAGGAGAAAGTCTTCTGACTGTAAAATAAAAGCGAAATTTTCTAAGGGCCCTTTAGACTTCTTTTTCCTGCCGGGAATTAACCAGTTATAAACGAATACAACATATAAATGTATTGCTGATATATAGCTGTGAAATTTTAAAATCTTTTTCATAATAAAGCTGATCTCAAAAAAAAAAAAAAAAAATGGCCGTTGACTCATATAAAAGACTAATAAATCAGAAACTTTAATAAAAACTGAAAAATTTTACTATCTAATTTATAACAAAATTTTTAATTTTACCAAAGCTTTATAAAATATTTTACATACAAATTTTATTAATAAAAAGTTTATAAATTTGAAATTTTTATATTTTAATTAACAAACCTCTTATAAAAAATATTTAAAACATAAAACGTATTTATTTTAATGCATAAGTGTGTTGTATTTACAAACTATTTCTATCAACCTTTTTTCAATGGGAGTGATCATTATATTATTTTGTGTCTTCTTATCTATTTTGTTTAAATTCATTTCATATTGTTATATTCATTTTTCAATTACATTATCTTAATTAATATTAAATGAACTACCATTTGTTTAATTATTTGATTTACTTATTTGTTTATTTATTTATTTAAATAACATCGTATTTTGTGCGTTAATTAGGAGGAGTTCTTATAACATAAATGTTATGAAAAATGTTTATGTTACAAAATCTTTGCAACATTTTATGATAAGAGTGAAGAGTTCGTGATTTAAAAAAAAAGGACAACTAAGTCGAGTAAAGTTGTTTAATAGCAAAACTATATGCACACTAAGCAAATAGAAGTAGAAATATAATCGATATTTTATAAATTAAAAGGGCGAATAATATGAAATAGTTTAATGATGTGTGGTTTTCGCTTACTTAAACTTTATTCATTTTAAAAAGATGTATTTCTCTAAAATTTTATTATTTGTCTGTTAAATATTTGCTTAGTCTAAACATAGCTTTACTGACAAAATTTACAAAAAGTAAATGTTGAAAGAATATAAAATAAATATTTCTTTTAGGAAATTGTATAAAAAAAAAGAAAAAAAAAATAAAATAAATTTAATAACTAAAAAAAATTTTTAAAGGAATTTTATTTTTAAGAGAAACACTTCAGCATATGAGAAGTCTGTAACTCAAATGCTTAAGTGTTTCTCTCGGCGAATGTATGTTCTTTTTATGAATATTATTATATTTTTTATAAAAAATCTAATTATAACTTTGAAATGATCACAACTTTATACTTGTTTTTATGTTATTTTCTTTTTTTCTTTTTTTTTTTGCAATTTAAAAGTATGTATTACATCACTAATGCTTATTTGTTTTATTTTAATTTTCCAATATTTCAAAAAACATTTTTTTATATTTTATTATTTGTTTTGTTTTCAAAAAGAACCACAAAATACTATTTGATTAAATATATTGTAAATAATGGTGGGATTTATTTATTAATTTTTATTATTTATAAATTTATGTCTAAAGGTGGCGGGGTAAAAAAATAATAACAACAAATTTTTAATAAAGACAGAATTTGGAATTATAAATAACACTACTAATCTCAAATAAGGTGTGTAACAAAGCACACTAGGGCCTATCGCAAAATTTTGAGTAATAAAACTCACTGTTCGGATCGAGTTCAAATATATAATAAAGTTGCAAAGAATGACCTAAACTTTCAAAAAAAGAAATCATCCTGTAATAATACAATATAAAAATTTTAAACAATAAAAAATCTTAATTTCTACAATTATATTTCTTTCACTTTTTCTCAAAGTTTTGTTAAAAAATTGTTCTCTTTACATATTTCAAAAGACAAGGTTTCATAAATGATTAATAAATAAAATTTAAATTGATATAGATTTTCACCCTACATTGGTCTAAAATGGCGAATTTTAGAATAAATTTCATGTTTATCGATTTCTGCAAAAAAAATTTCATGCTATTTTTTTAAATTAATTGATGATGTTAAATTACAAATTATATTCAGATTGATTTGGCAGTAAACTGATTCCCATCCGACCAAAAAAATTCAGTATTTTATGAGGAAAGCAAGAAATCTTTTTCGAAGGCACTCATTCACGTATGTTTATTTGTTATGAATGTTGTTCTCCTTCCACCGCTCGTACAAATTGCTTACCAAACCAAAAACTTTCTTGGGAATTTTGTTTTTTTTACACGGTATTTTTCTGCCATATTTCCTCTAGCATCTGCACCATAGAATTACTGGCCAGGAAATTGCAAAAATCATAATTCTAAAAAAAACATTCGTCTGAAGAATTTTTGCCAAATTCTTTCTTGATTTCCTTTCAGGAACTTTTTTTATCTTGTACGACTTTAGGCCAAATTTAATTTTAACTTTTCTGACAAAAGCTTCATAGCAATTAACTTTTTGGGACACTTTTCTTCCAGAGATGCTGTGATTTTCTCTTAAGGAAAATACAATTTTCCTTCAATGGTCATGGTCTCTTTGTATATGTGTATGACCCGAGAAACCATATTTTGTAATACACCTGTCTTTTATATTACCAAAAAAGTTATTATAATGATAATGAGGACAATGATAAATGTGTATAAATTAACGAAATCATTATTATTTTTTCACTACATCAAAAATTATAGACCCAAAATTTCAGAGTGCTGCTATTAATCAAAAGATTTTTTCAGCATAGTATGTTGGAACATGTTAGAATTATAGAATATTTAAAAAAATTCCTTTATATACCTCAGGACTTAATCCCGAAAAAAGGAAATAAACACAGGGAGATAAATCAAAAAAATCGAAATTGAAGAGTAAATATCTTTGTTTGATTTTCTTTATCCTGCCAAATACTTTACAGAAGAAATTACGATTTTTTGCAACTTTTTCATATTTGAGGTGTAGTTTATCTTGTATTATAAGTTTTCTGAAACCTAAAGTCCTCGTCTACAAATTCCCCATACATTTTAACTCAATCCGACCAGTAGTTTAGGAGATACAAATTTATTACCAAAAATTTTGCGATTGGCCCCACTGTGCAGTGTAAGAAAAACTAACTGATAGGACAGATAAAATAGAAGGTTGTTAATATTTGAACCTATACGTAAAGAGGAACTATAGTTGCAATAACCATAATCTAAGAGCATCATATTATGAATGAATTCTATGGTTACTGTAAAAATAGTGATGGTCATAAATAATAATAAAAATGATCATGGTAATCATAAAATTGTCAAACTTTATCATATTATGATAAATTTTTTTTTCATAATGTATTTAAAATGGCTCATATTATGATCCAGTTTTGTCACATTTTGATCTGATTTTGCCATATTATGATAATATTTTATTATATTATGGTTGGTTTTCATTATATCATATTATCATAGTATACTTCAAATTTATCTTGTTATGATCAAACATTATTTTTTCATAAATTTGTCATTTTTCATGTATTATATTTTTTAATTCATTTTGTGAAAAAATATGATTATTTAATGAAGTTGGATTTTTTATAATAGAAAAACGTTTTCATAAAATAGTTGGAATAAACATACTATGGTCGAAAAACAATCGTTTCATACTTGTGAAAAACAAAATATGTTTATAAAGCAATTAATTATGAATTTTTAAACATAATATATGTATCTACTTGTAAAAAGTTTCTATATTATATTTATTTGTAACATTTGATAGTTATAGAAGTAATATTTGTGCATGGTTATGGTAAAAATATAATATTTTTCACTCAATCATATTAATATATTTAATTGAGTAACCATAATATAGTAAAACTTACACATAAGTGTTATTATCATGAACACGATATTATTGAAATTAACTATAATTTGTTTTCGACTGTTTTTAAAAACATAACAATGTTGCTGTAATAATACCCAACCATAATTTTTCACTACGTATAAAGATATTTTCTGAAAATTGATTTCTTCTAAAATTTACGAAAATTTTATTAAGTTTAAATCTCTGCTTGAAATGTTCTCGAATCTAGGAGGTACCACCACATATGTATCGTTCTATAATCATTTCAACAAAACATTCTGGACTGATTTCAAGATTAAAGTAATTATTTAATTTTTTAAGTCCTTCCTATATAACTGTAAAATTATATTCACTACAAAAAACGGTAAATATCCATATTCAATTACCCTCAAAAAGCTCAGGATTAAATTATGACTTTCATGCCATTTCAAAGTTGCAAGAATAGATTTTATATGCCAATTAGTAGCGGCGTTTGTGGTTTGCACAATTATAAACATTTTGGCCATTTTAATTGTTGAAAAAATAAATACAATAGATAAATTAAAAAAAAGGTATTCTGTAAATTAATTTAACATTTGTATTGTTATTATAATTACTCATACTCGTAATATAAATATGCATATTTTGTTCAAACAATTAAAAAAATATTTACAAAATAATTAAATGTTGAATTTATAATTAAACTGTATTTTTTCATGTATGTAAGTGTATAAGGTTTTATTCAAATTTATTATTATATATGTTTATCTAAAGTAATTATTGTTTATTTCTTAATATTATTATTTTTAATAATAATAAATAACTACTCGTAACTATATAATTTTGATCATATTACCAATTATTTTAAAATTGTCTTAAATATTCTAAATTTTATTATTTGCTCACATTTCTTTTTTTAAAACTTTTAACCTATTATAAATAAGAATATCAATTTTTTGAAATTTCAATTTTCTTAAATTTTCATAAAATATTCTGTCTTTTTAATAATAATAATATTTTTTGTCATTTTAATGTATTTCTTTTTATGGATTTTTTTTTAATAATTTCTTTATTTGCTGTTACTTTGTGGTTGTTTGTTTTCATTATTATTTTTCTTCTAAATTTTACTTGACTTATTGATGTTTTTTTTTTCTTTTAAAAAATTGTTAAAATATTTTGATGCACTTAAAAAAACTTATGCAGAAATTGCTAAAGTATTGTACAACGTCCTTTATTTCTATTTGATTGTGAAAATTCAGTGCCAATGACACCGCCACTACTGGTACAACCCATTAATTCACGAAAAACATCACCAATTTTATAATTGTATCTTAATTGTTACCAAGTCAAAGATAAAAGAGAGGATAGAGAAAAAATAAAATAAAATAATATTGTTAAATTTGCTTTGCTACTAAACTGTGTTTTGTGTTGTCATCTCTTATTAGCATAAATTAATTAAATAGAATTAGTTTACTTACTGTGCTGAACACTCCACATAACCGCAACGCCAATGTTTTCGTACTAAAGTTGAAATATCCTTTAATTCCTAAAATGAAAAAGATGGGTGGAAAAAAATAAGCCAGTAATTAATTGTAGTAAAGAGATTATTTGTAAATGGAACTGTTTGAAATAATATTAATTTGAATTTATACTTTTTGCTGGAATATAGAAAACGATGGGATATGTATCCTTAATGCGCCAAGTTGGATCAATTTTTTCTCAGTAGATTTGATTTTCAAAGACCTCAATTTAAATTAAATAAAGTAATATGTTGGTATTTTTTCCTAATTTCTTGTTGTAGAACTTATTTCATTTTATCTGAAATAACTTAAATTTACCACATATTTTTATTTAATATTATTATTTTTTTTTTGCCCCAGAAAATGTGCACCAAATAAAACATATATAAAACTTTATCGTAAAATACATGAACAATTTAGAGATAAATTTTTGGGAAATGTTTAATAAATTTTTGTATTTTTAAGCGATTTTAAACTTTTTATTCTAAACAAAACAACATTTAAAACTATAAATATACACAAATATATTTAAAGGGTGGTCTGAAGTACTTTCTGTCAGTTTCAAAATGCCATAACTCACAAACTAATAAAAATATTTTATAATTCTATCACAAATTAACTGATATATGTAAATCCAAATAATATGCGTGTAAAATGCTATACTTGTCAGAGTCGTATTAACTAGATTATAAAAAATAGGAAGAAAGGAGAAAGAAATTTAAGACATGTCGGCTAAAAATTATGGTTTAATTTAAAACGGAGCCAATTAGAATTCTTACGTGTACAGTTGTGAGAAAGAATTATTTTCAAGCGGTTTGGAAAATATTTTCCCACGAATCAGCGAAGCTAAATTGTAGGAAGGTGTTCTGAATGGGCCGGATATACGAAAGCTCATGAAATCAGAGGAATTTAAAGGTGCTTTAGACGGTAATGATTACTTTGTGCAGTGAAGAAAGTCATACGATTTGTATAACCTATGTATCTATGTAATAACCCTATAATTACCTGTAATAATTTTTAATTTTACGTGTTAATAATTATAATAAATAATATATAATAAATATTATCCAAATTCATTGAAACATAAAATCAATATTCTTGTCAAAATGAGATACCTTCACTTAATTGTGAATAAAAGCGAAACGCGTCCATCGATTTTCATGATCTATGTCTCATTTTGTTTAAAGGTTATGTGACTTTACGTGAAAGTAATAGGACTTGACACTTTTTTTACCGTTTTGGATTTTTTATGAATTAAAAATAAAAAAATTAAATTTTTTAGGCAAAAAATAGTTTTTTTTTGCTTCGTACATTTATTTATAACTGCGAAACTGTTGCTTATGTAGCGAAACGTTGTATGAACAGATTAAAGGAATTGTAATTCCTAATTTTTTTAAATTTGTTTCAGCAAAATCGGACTGGTGGTCAAAAAAAAATACCACCAAAGGTCACAATTTCCCCTATATGATAGTTACTAACTTCAAATCGATATATCTCGATTCCTAGACGTGACCCAGCGAAACGCCGGGACACGTATAACTTCTTTTTTTTACCGATATAACATTTCCCGTTGGTTTCAACCCATCCCGATTTTGACTGTCGCATAGTGTTATACAAGTTTATAGAGTTTATGTGGAATTTCTTATATTTTTTCACTGAAGAAATATAAGAAAAAAAATATATAAAAAATATAAGAAATATTTCTGCACAAAATTCGGCTGAAACATAATCACGTATAAAAATAAATGATCATCTGAATGCTTTCTAAATATTGAACATAATTGATCAATAAATTATAAAGTATTGTAAAACCTGGTGCACAGAAATTATTCTGAGCATGATAACCCAAGTTTTTATATTATTTAAAGCAATTCAGCTCTCAAGATATATTTGGTCATGTTTTTTTTTAAATTACTTAAAATGTTAGTATCCCTTAGGTTGGTTATTTGTTACGGATAATTTCTAAATAATGGTATTTAGAGATATCAACCTCAATTTGTATCAATTAATATAGCAAGAACTAACTAAAATTGTATGATGGTAAATATTGCTAAGTCAGTCATTGTATATACGTTCCCAAATTTGAATTAGTGTATTTAAAAGTGTATTAGTGTATACTAAAGATGTTGTCATATGTTTTTGCTATAACTAAACCATTTAAAGACATTTTATGCTCCAAATAAATCTGAGTTTAGTAAATCTCCGATTCTTTAAAATATTGTATAAACATATTGAATTTAACTGAAAACCTTTGTATAGCACACAGATTATTATGTGTCCAAATTAAAAAGTGAGGTTATGAGACAAAATCGAAAATTATTCCAATGCGGATATAAAGTCAAGATTAGTTTTTATTTACGCCAAAAGTATAAATAATCACCTTTAATTGAGTATCACTAGTTTTTCCATAGTGCAAAAACTAGTCACTTTATAGCATTTCAAAAATAACAAAAAACACATCGGTCCACCCTTTAGTAAAAAATAAAGTTAAAAAAAAACAAGTAAGAAAGATATAGTTGGTCAAGCCCAACCATAAAATAACCCACATCATTGTGTATGCCCATCAAAATTCAATTCATAGAGGGGTCTTATATTAGACATGTGGACAATTGTGAACCGATACTTTTTCTAAGTGTCAAATAAAATACACGAATACAGAATATTAGGTAAATACTAACATTTATATGAATTTATGCACTTTTGGGCGATATCCAAAAGTGGGCTTATATGGGAGCTATGATAAATTATAGAGCGATCCTCATAAAATTTGTCACTGTGATTTCTACTTATATAAAACTTATTTGTGTCAAATACAAACTTGATACTACATGTGTGTACGTTAAAGTGATTTTCGGAAGAGGGTTTTATATGGCCGATCTTCATGAAATTTGGCGCAAAGATTGATACTTATACAAGACTTCTTTGTACCGAATTTCATTAAAATACTGCTACTGAAATAGTGGGCCAATCATCACCAATTTTAATAGGCTTCGTCCTTGTGTCATGAAGGTCCTACGTACTGTATTTTGTGCACAAGCTTTACATGGACAGTCAGACTGCCGTCCAGTCAGACGAACGCATGGACATCGTTAGATCGACTCAAAAAGTGATTCTGAGATGATTGGTATACTTTAAGGTGGGTGTTGGATGATTTTTTCTGCGCGTTACAAACATCAGCACAAACGCATAATACCCCAACCACCAATGGTATAAACAGCATTTAAAACTTTATATACTGATATATTTATTAAAAAGAAAAATCAATAAAAAAACAACCCCGAATATCTCAAAATTTAAAAGCCGTATCGTATAATATAATAAAAGCCGTATCGTATAATATAATATAATATAATATAATATAATATAATATAATATAATATAATATAATATAATATAATATAATATAATATAATATAATATAATATAATATGTTCATGAGAGTTACCATAACCCACATTAGATCGTTTTTCGAGTGAAACTAAATTGTTATTTTGTAGCACAGTGCTATTACTATGGGGCGGTATATTTATCTGAATCACACTTTTTTATGAAAATTTACATAGATTTGTTGGTGCATATTTTTGCATATTTAGTGTATAATGCATTTGTTGTTGTATTTTATATTTTGTAAAAAAAAAACATTATTTTAACTTGCTATCAGCAGACATTCTTTAGAAAAATTAACTAATCCGATTTTATTGAATTACTAAAAGATCTACAGAAATGAAAATATGCATACTATTGGCGTTTTGTAAATTTAATTTATTTTAAAATACGACGTTGAATACAAGAAATGTATTTACTTATTTTATTAATACAAAATTATTTAACTTTTTATATTTAGCAGACGCGGCTACTTATAAATGCAATAAAACCCACTCAAATTGTTTAATCTGCTTAGCCTTAGCCGCATTACACCGAGTAATAATTTTGATAATTTTAGACGCTTTTTTGCACTATTTCACAAAATGTGTACCATAAAAACTTTTTAGCATTTTTTTCAATCATTTGTGTTCCCAACAGTTGGCATCACTGCTTCTGATAACTACTTACATGCTTACACAAAAAACAATGACACTGAGTCATTTTGCAGTGCTTCTATTTCCAACTAAAAAACGTCCAAAGATACATAACCCCAGGTCTACAACTGAGATTAACGCTGATATAATATGTGAGATAATGCCGGCAGAAGAATAACCACTTTTTTATATTATGTTAAATCTTAAATAATGGGTACACGTATTCTAATAAATCCTATAATATATCATTATTTTCAATGAGTCGCAGACATTTTTTTTCGTTTTTTAACAGTTCATCTTATAAGAGAGTTGTGTAGAGAAATCTCATCACAACAGTCTCATAATACATTTTATAATACTAATATTTGAATTTATACGTGAGATAATTCCCTCAGGGAGCAAATTTGACACTCTCTGGCAGAAAAGTCTTACATATTCTGCTACCTGCAGAGGGGCTGTAAAAAATGATTGCGTGCATGTATATAAGTGCTGCCGTTTGGTTACACTTATTACAATTTTATTAACTTCTCAACGCTCCACGTAAAATTAAGTACTGTGTATAAAAATTATAACATTGACGTACATAGATCATGCAAATAGTTACCAAAATTTGGAACAAGTTTTTGGCGATTTTCCCAACAAAATTTTCTTTTGGCAATCTTTTGACTTTCGTGGCAGAGTATTACAATTCTGGATATAAAAGAGTATTTTTTCGATTTTTTGAGAAAGACAAAGTATAGAAGATTTAAGTGTGTTCTTGAATTGGTTAAAAACTAAATTTGTGCAAATAAAAAAATTTCGTTAATATAAATATATAAAATATCCAGATAATTTATTAAGAAAATAGTGTGTTTGTTATAGAAACTAAAATATTTCAATTGATTTTAAAAATAATATTTTTAAAACATAAAAGTAATTAATCTTTGCAAGGACCGATATTTTGGTCTGAAGAGGCAAATTTGATTTATTAAATGAATTTCCTAATTTAAGAAGTTTTATTCACGTATTTTAAAATAAATATGTTTAAGGAATATTTAGTCAACAAAACTTATAAAATCAAATTATTTTAATCGTTTGAATATCAAAAAATATGGACCTTCTAAAGAAAATTTTGCAAATAAATCAAAATTATCCGCACTATTGAATTTAAAACTATTTTTTAAACGTAAATAAAGTTTTCGCTGAACAAACTTTTTTTTTTTTGAAATCATAAAATTACATACAGAATACATATGCGATGATATATATATATATACGATCAACAACTACTGCTTGCTTCAAAAAACAATAACACTGAATATCATTGCAATGTTTTTGTATATATATTTCTGTGTGTATATTTTTAACAATTTTTTTCAGATTTTTGCTTATAAGTCAAACAATCGAAATTTTAGAAAAATGTTTACAATAGATTTGTTCAAAAACAAATTAGTAATGAACCGATTTTGTTCACTTCTTCTGCAAAAATATTCTGTCCTTTAATGGACCGATTTTGTTGATTTTAATAATGTTATTTTAGGGAATATTGCCTATAATTTGATGAATAAAACATATATATCCGATAATTGTGGCTTTCTAAAAACTGATTTCAACAGACAATATTAATAAAGATCTAGAAAATATATACTTTTAGGGGTTTTAGACGAATATTGTAGAAATTAAAAACAGAATGACAAACTTGTATATACCCTTTACACCTGTTGTGAAGGGTATAAAAAAGAGAACTACTACTACTTTTTTTGCGAAAAAAAACGGCAATCAAACGAAGGAAAAGCTCGATAATTACTATGGGGACTCTGCACCATCAATTTCAATGGTAGAAAAAGTAGTTTACTGACTTTCGTTGTGGTCGCACAAGTACAAATGACGCTGAATGTTCCGGACGGCCAAGTGAGGTCAGTACACCCGAAAATGTCGAAAAAATCCATGATATGGTGTTGGCCGACCGAAGAGTAAAAGTGCGTGAAATTGTTGAGGTCATAGGCATTTCATATGGCACTATGGTTTCGATTTTAAATGATCAGCTGGGTTTAAGAAAGTTGTCTGCAAGATGGGTGCCGCGTTTCCTCTCAATTGACCATAAACATGTGTGCAGTCTCGAGGGCAAAACTATATGAATTGGACTTCGAGTTGGTACCTCATCCCCCATATTATCAGGATTTGACCCCAAGTGAATATTTCCTATTTCCAAACCTAAAGAACTGGCTCGGTGGAAAGAGATTCAACAAATGCCTATTTTAAGAACCTTGAAAAATCCTATTTTTACGCAAAGTAAATGACGAGACACTTGCTCAAAATTTGACAGTAGTCTATTAACAGGTGGTACTTGATGGAAATAGTGTTGCATTTCATATAACTACCAGGGAAGTTCGAAAAGTCACGGACTTATTGATCCACCCTCGTAAGTTTATTTTATAGGGGTTTGTGAAATCTTTTTTCTTTAGTGTAAATTATAGATTTTATTTTTCTTAAATAATTTAAAAAATTGTAATTATAATTATAATAATTATAATAATAATAATAATAATAATAAACTATTTAAGTATTTAATAATAATATTTACCTGTGAATTTGCTTGTGTTTCATTTATTGTATCAAATTTATTGCCAACAACAATTATACTAAAATCACGATGACCAAAACTATCCAAAATTTGATCTCTCATAGATCTGCAATACTATAATAAAAATATATAATAAGAAATGAAAGGGAAAAAAAGTGAAATTAATACATTTAATTCTGAACCAAAGCAGAACAAAAAAACAAAAAGCAGTTAAAGTGTTAATAGCTCCAGAAGAAAAAAATAAATACTAGCAATTGGAAAAGTTTTCTTTTTCCATATTCTTTTTTTTTCTTTCTTCATTTTCCTGGTTATTTTGTAGCATAGTAACAAATAACAAAAAAAAAAAAAAACTGCCAACAAAAGTTGTATCATTAAAGAAGGCTAATAAATTTGTCAATAAATAATTGCCAAAAAAAAGGTAATCTTGTATATTTAATCTGTTTTTTTTTTCACACTTTCTTTTTTCTACTTTTTGTCATTTTGTTTAAATATAGAATAAATAAAATTAAATAACACTTACCCGAAATGTTTCCAAATTTCCCATATCAAAGACCAAAACATAAGCATGAACTGTTCTCAACCCCAGTGGATGGCCATTATTCCATTCAGCAAAATTATCAGGTGGAAATCGTTTCTGTTGATAATATTGTATTTGTGTTTGTTAATGTTGCGTTTTTAGTGTTGTTGTGTATAATTTAAAGAAAATTAAAAAAGTTTTAATTGGCCAAACATTTGATGTACTATATGTTTGTATTAAGAGAGTAGCATAAATTTATTTTTCTATATACTCTGTTCTGTTCTGTTCTGTTCTGTTCTATTTAGAACAATTTGAATTTTAAGTGAAAATATTAAGGCAAATGAATAAAAGTGAATCAGAAAAAGGCAAATATGGAGGCGGATAAAATGGCCAAAAGCTCATTTATATTAATGGCTTTCACAATATTTATTAACAATAATGTTGGAAAATTATTTCGTACTCTTTTTTTAAGAATCTGCTACATGAGCAGACTGTTAAAGACTCATTCGTTAGCTGTATTTAAATTTTTTAAACTAAACGTATAAAAAAAATAACACTTAAAAAATGGTATTAATATTTGAAAACTTATTTACTTTTAAACAATTGAATCATGGACGCGTATAAGGGCGTATAAACCATAAAGAAAATTGTACAAGTGGGGATAAAAACTTCATAAAAACATAAATCTTAATCGTTTTCTTACTTTTTTTTCAATATTTTGTAAGATTTATTAAGCATCTATCTGTATGCAAAGTATCGCAAAAAATTTCGAATCAGAACATGGCAAATTTTGCGACTGAAAATAGCATAAAATGGAATAAGGGGTTATGTTACATCCATATATATTTCTAGAATAATAGTAGCTTTGTAATAATCATAATTTCATTAAAATTCGTACCAAGTAAGCTGTATATATGCATAAATCAAATACTTTGTCATTTTTCCTGAAGATAAGTAGAAAACTGACCATGGATTTCATATAAGCCCATCATCCTAGAATCACTTAAAAGTCCATAAGTCCAATAAAATTGCTAGCATAACAATGATATTTTACGCGAACAAGTTTTACCTGGTTAGAAAATCTAGTGCAAAATTTTATCATAGTCGGTCCATAATTGAGCACAATTCCCATATAAAACCTACTTTCGGGAATCAGACGCATAATAAATGCCATATAAATGGTAATATCATGATAATATTATATATTCATATGTTTCACACAAATATAACTTACATGATCAAATCTTATAAGAACCGGTCGACAATTGACCATAGGTCACATGAAGGACCGCTCCGAAAATATTAAAAATTTATGGTGGAGGCTATCAAATGATCAAATATGAGCGACCATATGTTCTTTATTTGTTTTTTTTTTCGAATACATTTGCTGATATTATTAACAAAATCATATCAGAAGATCATCTTATTATAGTATTTAAATAATGGATATATGTATGTTCTTTAATATGTTCTTACTTTGACGCATTAAAACTCACAAGATAACCTTTCTTTTCTTTTACAATATGAGTAAACATGACATAAATTTTAAGTGTCTTTATATTCTAAATTTTATATATATTATGGATTATACTCTATTCAAAAGTACCAAATGTTCAAAAAAAGAATTAGTATGAAAAAAAAATAATAATAATAAAAATCCCAACTAAAAATATTATATAGCGATCATATACATATAATGCATATATGGAGTTACATATATTTTTTTATCTGAAAATTAAGGGTATGTGAAAATATATGACCATATATTTCCACACCTGTGTATATTCATATATATGTCACAAACTTTATTGCGAATGATAACTCAAATGTTTTATTTTTTATGCATTTTATTTATTTTATATGCAAAAGAACATAATTTATAATAAATATAATTATAAACAGATACCCAACAATACCTATTATTAGTCAAATGCCAAAAATAGTGAATCTCTTTAAATATTTACAATAAAAACAAATAATTAATTTACCTGGGGTGGAACATCGATTACCATCAGCTCTCGTATACATGTATCACATACCAGGCAGCTTTTGTATACTTTTCGTCTGGTTGTTGTTTGATGTGTCTTGGGAAAATCATGGTAGAAAAATTGCTGTAAATAACAATAAAAGGAAAAGCAAAAGAAAATAATTATAACATATTTGTATTTCTGTAAAGTCAACAATGAAGAAAAATATATTTACAAATATTAAATTAAATAATTTAAAAAAATAATGTGATTAGTATTATTAGATACAATTTTGTTAGAGAAACTGAAACAACGAAAATCAATAATATCGAATTTTTGTAAAGAAAATTTAGTGATCACAAAATAACGCATTTTTTTGATTTAAACGTGTTTTAGCCAAGATAAAGGCTATTTAAAATTTTCTTTTAAAAAATCGATTTTTCTAATGAAAACTGAGTGATTAAAAATTTTCTAATAACACATCAATTTTTAGAAGGAAAATTGTGTGGTCACCAAATATTGTCTTTTTCAACTTAAACGATTTTTAGCCAAGTTAGGCTGATTGAAAATGTTCATATAAAAAAGTAGGTTTTTTTTTGAGGAAAATGGCCTCTTTTTTGATTTAAACCATTTTTGCCGAGTAATGGTTGATTTACAATTTTCTCAAAAATAATCAATTTTTAGGAGAAAAATTAAGTGATCACAAAATAACGTTCCTTTTCAATTTAAACATAGTTACGACCGATTTTTCTTATACGGACGATTTATAAAAAGAATTAGTTTTGAAAGGAAAATTTAGTTATCAACAAATAACATTTTTTTCGATTCAAAATCATTACTTATAAAAAAATCGATCACAAAATAACGTCGATTATTATTTTATAATTATATTGTATGACACGTGTTTATTTAAATATAAAGAATTGACTGGTAAAACATGATTAAAATGATAATGGTACTTTACACATACAAATGTTAAAATACGTTAAAATGCATTGATTTCTATGAAGACAAAAAATGTTGCAAATGTACCCCTTAAATTAAAGAATGATATGTTGTAAACTAATCCCCAAAATATTTCGGTTCAATTATTTCGTTATCGTGAGCTGAACCATTTTCATAATATCTGTAAAAATATGGTTTTTGATAACATTTTAAATTTTTTGTCAAAAAAAAAAAAAAAAAAAAAATACAATATGTAATAGACTCATGTCGACTAATACACAGAACAAATTATTTGATATTTTTTCTAATTAAATTATTATTTTGTTTTATTTTTAAATTTAATTATATTAATAATTCTTTTAATTAACTTTTTTTAATATTAAAAAAAATTTACAACCCTGTAAAAAAAATTTAAAATATGTAGAAGAGAAAAAATATAAATTTATATCAAATGTTGACTTGAATCGGATTTAATAATAAAAATTTCCTCAGCTTTCGAACGAGACTTTGAGGATAGCATTAATATTTAGTAAGTGCAACTTGTAATTGTCTTTTGAGATTAATAAGCATTTCGATATTATTGTAGTTATTTACGTCAATTGCCGGAAGTTCATATCAAGTTCCAAGTTTGTACTGAATTGGACTAAAGATAAGCATGTATGTATTGATTTCTTTTGGAGTAAATAAACTTATTTTTGTATCTAATATCAGGTTGTGAGAGTACCTAAGAATCTCTGTTAGAACGTCCCGATTGACCGATTGTACTTCTTGAGAATTACGAAAATTACGGAGATATATGTACTATATTTGTTAAAATACTGTAAAAACATATATTCAATACATCACATACATTCTCATGCCCGATAATCAGATTTTTGCGATTATGACAAAAGAAGACCAGCGAAGGGATACGTACTGATCCGCTGACTACTGGAAAAATACCTTAAGAAATTTAAAATGTCTTCAGTTCTCTACCAGCGATTTTGCTTTGCACAATTGGCTAAAAAACGTTAGGAGAAAATATTAGAATTTGAGCTTATATTAGAGAAATATTTAAAATTTTATTCCCAGATATTTTGGAACAAGAGAGTAACCTTTAACTGCATTCTATAGAATTGTTTTTCAAAAATAAAGTATGAATTTTTATACATTTTGCAAAAACGTCTAAATATTTCTCCAAATATGTATTAAAAAGTCTTCTTTTACTACCGAAACTTCTGCAAAAATAAAATTATATATTTTGCGTTATAATTTTTATTTTTTTTGCAAAGATGTGCTTCATCCTGGATTTTCAATCGCTTGTAGGGAGGTGAAGAAAAATTTAAAATTAATACTTTTCCAGCATTCAAATTTTAATATATATTATTAAAGTGAACTTCCTTCAAAACATTATACACATTTTATTTAATTTACATTCATTAAAAATATTCTGAAAAAATGTTAGTATATTTTATATATTGTATGTGTGTGTTATTTTGCAATAAAAAATTTAGCTTATATTTTTTTAATTAAGAGGAGCTTTTTTTCCAATGGTGTAGGTTTAGTTAATCTTAAAATCAATTTAATAAACATTTTAATTAGTTTAAGATAAAATGCCAATTATAATTCTACTGACTATATTAAAATATTAATTGAAATTCAAAACAAAAATCTATTATTTCTAATCTATTATTAATTAATATTATTACTTTGGTTATAGGAGCAAATTCAATTAAAAATTTAACTGGTATAATGAATTTCGCAATTGAAATACATTTTTTATTTTTTCTGTATAATAAGCAAAAACTTTTTTAGAATCAGTTTTCATTCTAGTAAAATTAAAATTTTACTAAAATTTTCTATGAATTTTAAATACCGTTTTATTAAAGTTCCCATCGTAAAATTAGATTTTAGAGAATCATTGGAATTAACTTATTCAGTACTATTGATATATGTATCCATTTCACCCATTAATAACAAAAGTAATATTTTGGGATCACCGGTACATAATAGGTTAAGTGAATTTTTATGGCAAATAAATGTTTAATTAAGAAAATAAATGTCACAATAAGCATCAATTTGTCGAAAAACTATAAATTCGTATAAAATAGCGACTAAACTTCAAAGACTTTCTTTTATTCGATTATTTTCGCAGTATTAAAAGGATTTATTATATTTCTCATAAATTCATTGATATTTAAATATAATATATAATTCCAAAAACTTATTTGTAAAATTCGCTGATTTTGGTAACCAAATGTATAAAATTGACCCTTTTGCTATTAAAGGGTTTATTATCTGCAATTTTTAATATCATTAGAATAGACCTTTCTTATGGTAACTTAAAACCCAATATATATATATATATATATATATATATATATGTTGAAAAATTTCCGAAATATATACAGCAATGAAAATATGACAAAAAAAAAATGTTAATAAAATCTTGATATTCCGCAAATGAAAAGAGATTTAAAAATTATTTAAATGCATATTTCAAGTGTTAATATCTCTTTATTATATTTTGAAGTTCATTTATTTATAACGAAAATTTTGATAATGCTACTCGTATTGAAAGAAATTCGTATTTTTAAAGTTTTTTTTTTTTTTTTTAAATAGTCCGTCTCACGCAAATGAAAATATTCGGACGTAATATTTTGGAAATCATATAAGAAAATACTAATTTTCATTTCTAGGAGGTTACATTTGCAACTTTTTTTCTTAAGGCATTTTAATGTACGTTGAAGATGAAAGTGTAAGATGTTATCACTACCAGTTGTGGTTAATACATACGCAAATAAATTCATACTCATATATGATAGAAATACAAGAGAAAACAGCTATCACAACTCACCTGTAATATACTTGTTTTACCGACGCCAGTGGCCCCCAAAAATGCCGCTTTAAGGGGGCCCTGTAGCCATGGGGGCTCTGCACCACCCTCCAGAGTGATGCGCTATGCTGAAATGCACTTATTTTGTATATGAATTTCCATTGCGATTGAGATCTTTGTAGATTTTGTTGTAGAATTGTCACCGACATAGTCAACGCTGCGTGTGCTGCCAATCAAAAGTTTTTTCGAATTTGTCGGTGAAATAGTGCTCCACATTATATTTTGAAAGAACGCCAGTTTGCAATTATTTTTGGGTTTTTTTTCTTTTTTGCAGTTTTTAATTAAAAGTCAGTTGGTTGATTTGGTAAAAGAATTTTGTGCGTTGGTTTTTTTGTTGTCGTTTTGTTTTTTTTCTTGATAACAGGATGTGAGTTGAGTCAAAATTAAAGTTTAGATGTGAATGAATGTTTTTTTTTTTTAAGAATACAATAATTGTTTGTGATGTCTACTAAATTACTACAGTTATTTTTGTTTTAATAAATAACTTTATTTTTTTCTTTTCATGTGTGTGTGTGTGTTTTTTTTTTCTACTTTTCACTTATTGATGGAAGAATGAACATTTTTATTTTAATTAAAAAATATATTGCTTTTAATTTTCTAGAAGATTTGGGATTTAAGGAGCAGTGTGACGTTGTAGTGATGAGTTTGATGAAATTGTAAAATGCTGGGTCCAAAATTAAAGAACGTTTAGTGCATGAAGTGAAGAGGTTTCTTATATTGCTGGAAATAGATAAAAAGAGTAATATATTTAAGTAATTTTTTGAAGATTTTGTTGATTGCTATATATTTTTTTGAATATCACTAGCATAGATAAATAAATAGATATTCATGTGAGAGAAAAAGAAAAAGAAAGACTCAATTGTCAAAAACCTAATACATGCAATAAGAAAATACATGTAGTCACATATATTTTGTTTTTATATTTTGAAAAAATGAGAAATTTTTTTGAAAATTTAGTTCGAAGTGCCTTTCACATAAACTTCTAGTTGTATTCTATAATCCCTAGTATTTTTCTTTATTTCAAAATTTTGATGAGGAATGAAAATAAACTGTTAAACAAACTTAAATTTCTAATTCCTTAATATTTATTTCATAAAGTTTTTTCTTGTAAACAATTTATTATTTCTTTTATTTGAAGAACTTTATTTCACAAAACATCATCTTTAAAGTGGAGAACAAACAAATAAATTTCAGAAACGTTAAAAATATCATCATAAAATTAAAAACAAACAAACCAGCCAATCATTCATACAAAAGAAAAAAAAAACCTTGAAAGAAATAAAAAGGAGATTGCTGGAGCCAATTTATCCCAAAATACAACAAAAGAAATTCATCAAAAAAAAAAAAAAAAAAAAAACAAGTGTAAGTATTATATTCGGCTGGGCCGAATCTTTTATACACTTCACAAAATCTATATTTCATAAATATATATACAGTTGTGAGCATAAAAAATGCAACGCAAGGCTAAATTGTTACACATAGGAATAGTTATTAAAAAGTTTGTTAAAATAGTTGTAAATTAATGGGAGCAAAAAAATGCAGCTCTTAAAAAATACTTTGTTAAAAATAATTATTGAAAAATGTTGAAAACTATAATATATTATAGCATTACCATCAATTATTACCAATACACATAAATGTAAGGTCTTAAAATTTAGGAATATTTAACAATAACATTATGATAATGGTACTGAAATAATATTGATGTGTAGTTCTAATAGGAGAATTCTTAAAAATCTTAGAGACACAATATTGAAACGATCATGCCTGAAAAAATTATAATAGTAGATATTTGATATTACTCGAATGAACATGTAGTAATTTAAAGCTGCTATTGCCATCAATCGTTAGTTTAACGATGTCCAACATACCACATATTATTGACTAAAATCAAATTAGCACATTTACTTTTGGAGGCAAGTTCTTTATTATTTTAACTGCTACTGTATAGCATTTTTTCGTTCGAAAGCTCTTATACAATTATAAATTGACAAGTTAAGCCAAACTATCATGATCGCTTTTTTATAGAGAATTTTTGTAACATTTCAAATTAATAAAAGAAATAAATAATAATTCCAAAAATATCCATCTTTATTGAAAAATTTCCAAAATAGTTTAGAAAAATTTGGGGTATTATTTACTAATATTTATATTATTTGAAGATTTCATGTATTTTCGTCTATATGAAAGAATAGCAAATCATGGTATTTAACAATTATATACTCGTAGTTTTCAACCTTTTGCAATAACGATTTTTATCGAAATTTAAAAAACCATGTTTATCTTTTAAAGTTGTATTTTTTTTCTCGCTAAAATTTACAATTGCTTTTAAGTTTAATATATTTCCGTACGTACAAAAATTTTCGATAAAGTTATATACAATGACCACAAAAAAAAAAAAAACAAATAAGAAAGATATAGTCGGTCAAGCATGACCATATGATACTCCACATCATTGTGTTCGTCCATCAAAATTCGTGGAGGAGTCTCGTATAAGACATGTGGACGAATTGTGGACTGATACATTTACTAGGTGTTAAATAAATTATACGAATACAGAATTTTACGTAACTACTAACATTTATAGGAATTTATGCATTTTAGGGTGATTCCCGAAAGTGGGCTTATATGGGAGCTATGGTCTATTATGGAGCAATCCTCATAAAATTTGTCACTGTGATTTCTACTTATAAAAAACATATTTGTGTCGAATATAAACTTGATACTAACATGTGTATGTGATTTATGCACGTTAAAGTGATTTTCGGAAGAGGGTTTTATATGAGAGCTATGGTCAATTATGGGCCGATTTTTATAAAATTTGGCTCAAAGATTGCTACTTATAAAAAACTTCCTTATAAAGAACTTTATTAAAATATTGATATATTTAAGGCATTTATGATCATTAAACTCCTATTCCGGGAGGACTTTTCTATGGGGGCCAGGTGAAATAATAGACCGATCATAACTACTATCAATAGGTTTCGTTCTTGTTTCATGAGAGTTGTACGTGCCAAATTTCATTGAATTATCTTCCAAATTGCGACCTGTACTTTGTGCACAAATTTTACATGAACAGTCAGCCAGCCGTCCAGCCAGCCAGACGGACGGACGGACATCGTTGAGTCGACTCCAAAAGTGATTATGAGTCGATTGAAGGTGGGTGTTGGATGATTTTTTCTATGCATTACAAAAATCAGCACAAACGCATAATACCCAAACCACCTATGGTGGTGTTGGTTATAAAAATCACAATAGTATTGTTACAACGCATATTGATTTAAGCAAAATATATGCGAACAAAGATCACATCACATAGCATTGCATTTTTTATGCTCGCAACTGTATATATGTATTCAAATTATCTTTTATTAAAATTTTTGCTTTAATCTGGTAATATAATTAATATTTGCAGACTGATGCTAACCATGACATCGGCATATGGGCGTATTACTTAGGAAGATCACTTTACATCCTTTCTAGTTTTCTACTAAACATTTTTTTCTAATAAATACCTTAGAATTAATTTAAACTTGAATTAACTATTTTAAAATTATCGGAATTTTTAAGAATTATTAACTTAGGGGCTCTAAGACATAATTCCACCAAACATGATCTTATTATCTACATTTAAAAACCTAAAACACAATTACAGTTAAGTGATAATGTTTTAGGAAAAGCATTATTATTATTATTTTACACAAATTAAAGTAAAACTATTTTCTGAATGCAGAATTTTAAAGACCTGATTCAATTGTCAAAATTCTAATTCATGCACTAACAAATATACGTAGTCCCATATATATTGTTTTTGTGTTTTGAAAAAAATTGGCATTTTTTTTAATTTGGTCGAAGTGCCACTCACATAAACATCTAGTTGTATTCTATACTAAAGGTGTTCGTATGGGTTCAAGTCTTGGCGAATAGAAATGTAAAGCTTGGTTTAGGTGGTAATTGAATCAATATATGTATGTTGAAACTCGTATGCTTAAAAGTGTCAACAAATGCCTGTGTTAGTATACTTTATATGTTAGGTGTTTAGACGATTTTTTGAAAGTACCAAAATTTGTTTCAACATATGTCAGCAAAAAAAAAAAATATCAAAATAAAGTTAAGCATATGAATTTTGAATTTAAACGATTTGTTGAATTTCATATTACACAGAAAAAATTTTACTTTCATTGATTTTAGTTCATAATATTCAAGAATAATGTCTTAAATATTAACATTTTTTAAAATTTTTTGAAATGAATCAAAAGTTAAGAAAACTTAAACAAATTTAAAATATAATTTGTAAATGTATATTTGAAATTTTCTTTACAGAATTTCTGGTTTTTAATGATTTTTAGGCACATGTTGGGGGCAGAAGAACACAGCAGATCCGTTTTTTTATTACTATAATGAATGTGCTATAGAATGGCAGCAAAGTGAAGCAAATTTCTAATCCTTACTTTTTAACAGCTTTTTTTTTTGGAAAATGGCTATTTAAAGGTATTTATTGTTAATATTTTCATGCATAAGCATTTTTATTTGGAATCTAAGTCAAATCTAATAAAATTAAATTAAAATTTTAGCAGCATTTTTGCAAAATTTGCAAAATTATCATTAAGTACAATTTAATAATACCTATGAACAAAATTTTATTTTTTATGAAAAAAGTTTGGGAAAAAAGTCATGTTCGATCCATAATATTTATGAAAAATATTTTCAAACATATGATTTTTTTCTATGTGTATGATAAATATGTATAAAAATTTGTTGAATGTTCAATATGCCTGGGTTCAAATCTCAACTGGGCCAACATTTTTTTTACTTTTTACTTTTCTTTTTTTTTTGCAACGGATTTAAATCTCAATTAAGTTGATAAATGGTTTTTTTCATGTACGTAAAATAATCACAGTAATAAACAACTATTTTAGTATCTTAATAAAAATGAATGAATTTTTAAACATAATTTCAAAGAAGTAAGAAAGTAGTTGGCCGACCATATAATACATATAGCATTACCCAGTAAAAACTTTGCTTTCCTGGTAAGCTAAAAGGTATAATTGGAAACAAAAATAAACTACTTATTTTTTGCCTGAATAACTAGTTATTTTTGTTCGAGTTGTCTACAAATTAATGTATTTATTTTTAGGCTCTAAGAATGCTCAAAAATATGTACATAAACAAAAATAAAAAAAGAAAAAGAAAAATAAAAAAACAAATGTTGCCGTAAGTGAGATTTGAACTTGGACGCCAATTAGCCATCCGTTTTTAATGACTAAAGTCTTACTCAGTATACCATCTCGCACTTAATTTTCTAACTGACGAAAACTTTTTAGACATTTTGTTATAAAAAACTAACAGCATTAGAATGGGATTGAACCAGCAACCTTCTGGTTGCTAATTCAGCGCTCTAGCAATATTACTGTGCTATTATACTGTTGAGTACTTATTTATGTAATATAGAGTTGGCAAATAATAATGACGCCACATTACCGAGAAACTATTTTAATACCGAAAACCAAAAATTTTTTGCTGGGTATGTACATATATTTGTAATCAAGGCGATTTTCAAGATTTTTTAGAGGGTCTTATATGGCACATGTGGTCAATTAAATACTTTACTGGTTTATGTCAATTATTATCTTGATATTAACATTTATATAGGATTTGTGCACATTAAAGTAATTTTCGGAAGTGGCCCTTATATTCAAGTAATGCTCATTTATAAACCAATCCAAATTATTTTAATGATTCAAGTGATGTGGAAATAACAAAAAATTCTGAAATGTGTAACGATGGTTTGTTAACTGAACTCAATCAATAACTAAAAGCAAAAATTGAAAAAAAATAGATTTTAGCAATACTGATGATTATTGACTTTATTTAGAAAAATCTAAAAAGAACATAAATAATAGATTTGTTTTTAATGCTATGTATTGCCAGTATCAGTAGTAAGTGAAATGATTTTTTCAACATATGCATTTTTATTATGCGTTTTTATTAAAAAAAAAAAAAAAAAACAATAATGGTTTTAAAGCTAAAATGCTTAATTATGTTCTTTATTAGTGATAATTTCAAAAGAAATTTAATTTCATTTTTTCATAATTTGCCTGTTATTTGAATATGGTCTCACTTTTTACATATTTTTTGGTTCTATGTTAGTGAATCAGAAATTTATTTAAAAAATACTAGTTTTTGCATTTTCTTAAATTGTAATTAATTATTCGAGTAATATATTTTATTCTTTATTCCTTCGGTTAATTGAAGAAAATTCAAATTTTATTCGATCAGACGAATAATTAAAAAAAAATATGAAATTTGATTCGATCATCTTAAATGTCGAATAATTGACAACCCTAGTACATGTATATGTAATGAGGGCGATTTTCGAGATTTTTGGGAGGGTCATTTACTCATACGCCTACTTTACTTGTTTGTGTCAATTATCTTTATACGAGTATAAACATTAATAAGGGATACGTGCACATTAAAGTAATTTTCGAAACTGGGCCTCATATGCAAGTTATAGTCATTCATAAACAGATCTTCGTAAAACTTGGCCTAAAAACTAATGCATATGTAAAATATATTTTTCTATATTTGATTAAAATATTGATATAATTGAGACATTTATGAGTAGAATAGGACATCCTTACGGGAGGATATTTGTATGGGCACTAGGTGATATAATGGACTGATCTGTAGGACAATTTTATCAAAATAACTTTAAAATTGCTACATGCACTTTGTTCACAAGGTTCAGATGGACAGCCAGTCAGAAACACGGATATAGTTAAAGTGATTTAGGTAGTGATTCTAAGTCGAATGGTATACTTTAAGGTAGGGGTTTTCTGTAGGCTATAAATATCATGACAAATACTTAAAATACCTTTGGGGGTTTAGGATATAAAAAGAAGAATATTTTCACAATATTTTGCTACTTGTAATGGAAATACTATTGAAACATTAATTTATTGCATATAAAATGCAAACAAGTTTTTCATACGCTAAAAAGCTTTTAAACACTTTACAACAAATACTATATTAGTCAGCAAACGTAGAAAATTTGTTATAAACTAATCATTTTGTGTTTAAACGATATACCAAAATCGTCAATATACGTTTATTGACATCGTTAACAAATAGTTGGCATATGCTGTCATATGTAGACATTGGTAAACATTTTTTCAGCATAAATATGCTGATGCAAGAATTTTTAGTTTATAAATTTCAAAGAAACATTTTTAATTATCTATAAATATTTTTAACTGTTCCTTAGTATGACATTTAAAAATTGAAATTTTTATTTAAAAAATAAATTACAAAACAATTTTTCAAAGTTTTGGATAAGAATTGAAATAAGGATCTAACTCAGAACCCAAAGTCTTCCAGTCACAAACCCAAGCGGCATACCACATCGATATGTAGAAATTTGCCATCTTTATTACTTATGTAAAAAGCGTAAAACGCAACTAAAGTCAAAATAATACTTTTTTATAAGAAAATACATCAAAGCATGCCTAGAAATTCTTGTCAATTTATTATTATTTTTTTTTTTAATAATGAAAATTTGTATATCTTCTACGAAAACCTCAGATACAAACTCAGGCTTAACGGTTTGTAGTATAGAACACTCCTCTAGATTATTTAGTTTCACAACTTTTCAATAGAAATGAATTTATATATTATTGTATGGAAAATAGAAAATATTATTAAATTGCAGCAAAAAATATTGGAAAAATGTTTAGAGGCTATTCTAGAAAATCGTTTATAATTCTATCATTCCTAAACAGATTTCTCTGAATTTCAATACCAAGATTGTCGAGACTATATGTCACATCAGTGATGAAAAAGAAATGTAATTGTTAGACTATGAGCTTCAAAAAATCCATTTCAACATACAGACGGACAGGCAGACAGACAGACATATATTCTCAAAAGTTATTTTTTATCATAAAAAACAGAAATGTTTTTCAATTTGAGACCCTGGATATATATTTAAAGACTTTCATATAAAATGACAAACGCATATATACCCTTCATTTTATGTGAAGGGTATAAAAAACAAAGTAAAATATAAGTAAACACAAAGTGGAGCAAAGGGGAAATGTAAAGTGGGTAAAGGAACAAACTTCTCAATAACAGTTTGTTATAAATTGGTTTTGTTTTGATGTTCACAGCTATAAAATTCAGTTTAATTTTTTGTTTTTATGAGTTTAACAAAAAATGAGAAAAGAAAAAAAATCAAACATCCATTTTAGCGTAATGTGTCCATTTCAATATTTTCTTGATATTTCCCCGTTTAGCATATCCAAACGGTTGGGTGTGCGTAACTTCCTGTCAGTGTGCTTTTTCAAACAGTTTTCAGACCTGTCTGTCTGTTTATTTTTGCTTTGTGAAAATGAAGCCAATAAAATTGTAATTTATCAAAATCTATAAAAAAAAAAACAAAATACTCAAATTCAAATGGACATACAAAATGACAAACAAAATGACAGACAAATTTGCAAACAAACAGACAGGCAGAAAAATGAACAGTTTACAGTGGGGTCAAGTAGAGATTATTAAAGAGTATGAGTTCGAATAAAATACAACAGAAATTTTTCGTATAACTCTTACTGCCGTTAATTTTAAATACCTTTCTTAAATACAATATCTTATGGAGACATGTTGGATTTAATAGCATTTTGAATATTTGAAATCCGGTCATTTGTGCGCATGTAGATAACAGTAAAAAAAATGTAAAAAATAAAATTTTTATTTTGTTTAACCTTTTTTTTAACTTACTAAAAAATGTTGATTGAGTAAATTTCGACAAAAGTATTACATTCAGGGTAATAAAAAACTTAACAAATACCTAAAGAATGAGATGATTGAAATAATGATTTTGGTTCAGAAAAAGAAAAAGTCACAAGAATGAATTCCAAGGCCAAAAAGTAGAGAAGCTCCTAACAGATATGCCAAACATGTGCGGTCGCGTAATGGTACATTGTGTTGAAGTTATGCCCTAGCTTTAGTCTATCAAGGCTAAAAATATTAGATAACAAAACTGAAAAGAACTCTGAGGCAAAGAGTGATCAAAGCTCCTCAATAATAAAAAAAAAATATTTTCAATATTTTGTATTGGCCTGGAAAACGTATGTTATTGCTGATTTTTCTCATGTGCTAAGGTACTAGTTTTGTATACCGAATAATCAGAAAAATGGTGCTGAATCGAAAAAAAAAATACATAAACAATTTGTCGTACGACAAGTTCACTAAATATTCAACAGGATGTGTGATTGTTTTGCTTCTATAGTCTGAATAAATTCGAATAATAATAAATAGTGTCATAAAAAGTCATTGATGATACTCGTTACATGCAACACTGCTTTTTAACATTTTCTGATCAAATTTAGAATTTTGTCGTTACAATAGAAGTACTCAAAATTGGGAATGTTATTTTAGTCCCACAGATTATTATTTATTTATACTTCTAGGAATTTTGGAAATTGTAGAGAAATTGCATTCAAGTTAAAGGCGAATTAAAAAGGCTCCAGTAGAGCTCAATTGAGATTATTAATTTTAAATTCTTATAGAGAGATACCGCGAAAATTTTCATAAAAGTACTTTTTTTTCCAGAAGTGATATTGTTAGCAATTGATTTTTATATCTTGAGAAGAAATGCACCAAGTAATTGATTTAGTTTTAATTCTAACTTTTTCCTTTCGTCTTTTGTTTAAAAAAGAAAGAAAAAAAAAAACAAGTTATATTTTAGTTGAATGCACACCTTATCCTATTTGAAATGAATCTGTTATAATATTTTCTCTATAGCATAATAAATCTTCATCGGACCAAAAAGGATATTATATAGGAGTACATATGATATTAATAAAGGAGGACATATGTTCTAAGAAAAATTATTGAGCAGTCACCCTGTTATAATACAGGATGAGCAATAGGGTATCATATTTAATCACTTCGAACATGAACAAATTTTAAGACTTCTTAACTTTTACAAAAAAAGGTAGATTTCAATATTTTATTTTTTTATTTTTAAACGAGATAACTGTATAAGAATAGTAGTTTTTTTTTTTTTGGTATCAGTTCCACTGTGTGATGGTTAAATAGCATTAGATAATGAATTAAAAAACCATCATACATCGACCACATCATTTCATTGTATTTTTTTTTTTGGAAACATTCTATTTCAAGAAATTAATATTCCTTACTCTTATACGCTTGTTATGTAGGTTTGAACGAATCTGAATTTTTTTTCTCTTTGGCAAACAAATGCAAATATTGAATTAAATTGTTTTAAATATTTGTTTATTTTTTCGATTTGTTTCTAAGTAAAATAGAAATGTTTTAGGATTTTAATTCAAAGCAAATAAGGGCTAAATCTTTTAGACTTTTTTTTATACCCTACAATTCAGGTGAAGGGTATATATAAAAATGTCATTTTATGCGAAAGTCTTTAAATATATACCAAGAGTCTTAAATTGAAAAACATTTATGATTGTTATGATTAAAAAAATAGCTTTTGAGAATATGCCTGGATCTGTCCATCTGTATATTGAAATAGATTTTTTGAAACCTATAGTCCAATAAATATGTTTTTCTTTCAACATATATGTGGCATAGGGTCTCGAATATCTCGGTATTGAAATTCAGCGAAATCCGTTTAGGAATGGCGGAGTTACAAACGATTTGCTAGAATAGTCTAGAATTTTTTTTCCAATTTTCCATTGTGCAAATTTAGTAGTAGTTTCTATTTCATATACAATAATATATAAATATTTTTCTATTGGGCAGTTATGAGATTGAATAGTCTAGAGGAAGTGTTCTAGACTGTAAACTGTTAAGCTGGAGTTTGTATTCCCGGGACTCCTTATAAATTTCTTTTTTTCCTAAAAATTGTTACTTGACGAGAATTTATGTGTTTTTTTATTTATTTATTTTTTTTTTTTTATAAAAATGAAGTTAGTAATTTTCAACATATCGATGTGGTATAGAGTTGGGTTTTGTTATTGAAAGATTTTAGGTCCTGAGTTTGATCTTATCCAAAGCTTTGAAAAATTGTTTTATAACTCTACGTCTATACGAAGACATTTTTATTTCTTAACATTAGAAATTACGTAGGCAGAATTATGGGAAAACAGTTTTATTTCCAACTTTGTGTTAAGCGATGGAGAAAACGTACATGAGAAATTTATATGTTAGATTGGCTTTTTTTTATCGAATATTTTAATATATTTCGCATTTTTATTCTTTATTTGTCTTTTCAAAACAAAATTAATTATTTTGCACTTTTTTTTTTTTTTTTTTGTTAAAAAGGGTAAAATTTTAAAAGAGAACAATAAATTTGACAGTTTATTTTAAACACTTTTGCTCAACTTTGTGTTTAAACATTTATAGCGAAATAGATTGTAAAATATTTTTGTTATTGGTCCATTAGTAACATTGTAAAGAGAGAGATATTATTTGACAATTGCCAACATAAAAAATTTATCTTCAAACAAAAATTAAAATTTTTAAAAATACCATTTGTATTCACCAGGATTCGAACCCATATGAACACTTTGAAACTCTTAGCTATGAATTCAGTTCTATATATATATATATATATATATATATTAAATATATAACTTTTTACTGTTCACGTATATGAGGAGTACATATAATTGTTTTACAACAAAATTTCTTTGGGTGTAGATAGTCTAGTGAAAGTGTTCTAGATCATAAATCTTCGTATCATCATAGGATGCACTTGAATTATGGCCATATTTTTTGTGAAAAATTAAATTTGCAAGTAAATCTGATTACGTTAGATGTTTTTGTTTTAAATATTTTCACTTAACTATAATTGTATTTCAGGTTTTTAAATGTTTGGTTGAATTGTGTCCTAGAGCTTCAAAGTTAAAAGTTCTTAAAAATTCTAAAAATTTTAAAATAGCAAATTTAAGTTTAAAATATTTGTAACGTGGAAATAGTACACTCAATACTATTATTTTCAAGTACATATTTCTTAATATATTAATTTATGAAGTTACTACTATTTCTTCCTTTTCTTTACTATTTTATTTATGTATTTTTAATTATTTTTCTTTTTCATACTAATATATTGAATATTTTATTAGTAATAGGTAATTACTAATTATTAGTAATAGGTAATTACATTGAGCGCCCCTACTGTAAATACTATATACACACTCACACAAATGTGTAACAACTGCTTTAGTTGTGCAGTTCATATTGTTTAACGGTCAACAAGCAATATAATTCTCATTTAGTTGGTACATGACTAAGTATAAGTAAACAAAGTTTGATTACAGTCGGGGCGATTCAAACAAGACGAGAATCCGCCGCATAAGTTTCTGATATTATTCTAGATAAATTGAAGAGCCGATTAGATTTTGCGAAAATAGAATATAGTCAACTTCGGTTGGGTCCCTTAAATAAATTTTACACGCGTGACTTCGGTTATAGCGTTCTCACGAGTGACTTCGGTAGAATATTAACCCGTATAATTGCATGGTAATAGTAGTAGAGAAGTAGCTAGCTGTTAGCTTTAAGAAACCATTGTACGTATTGTAGAAAAAGATACGATCTTCGATTCCCGAAGCTGCCACCTGTACCAGAAACCGATCCAGCCGAATACCCGAACCCGATTGACAGCTGAGAGTGTCGAAGCCGAACGTATGAAACCGACCTTCATTCTACTCCTGAACCCAGAATCCTCGATCTCCGAAGCTGCCACCTGTACCAGAAACCGATCCCGCCGTTAACCCAAACCAGTTTGATAGCTGAGTGTGTCGAAGCCAAGAGTTCAAAGTCGAAGTTAAGAGTGTCGAAGCCGAAAGTTCAAAGTCGAACAGCTGAGCCAACTATAAGCCGATCAACCGTACATACGCCGAAGAGCCGAAATAAGCCTGGTCAAAGAAGAAGGAAGTAAAGAAAACACTTATTAAGCTGGTGGTATCCGAATTAGAGTTATAGAAATTATTCTCTCGTAATATCTTATATTTTGTACTTGAAATACGTTTGGAGTATTCAATAAAGAAACTATTATTATTATAACCCCCTAGAAAGGGTAAAACAAACGTCTTATTACTTAAGGTTTGTGGATCCGTAAGTAGACCCTGGAGGCGACTAAGTTACCTCAGCCGACGACAAAACCACGTTATATATTTTATTCGAAAAAAAAAGATATTGATAGAATACTGAAAAGGAATTTATAATTTTGCATATCTCTTCTTTATTCAGCTCTTCTCCTCTAAGCTATCTTCCTAAATTAGATGCCCAAGAAATTTTCTGGGACACTTAAGTAACAAATTTCTGATATCATGGTTAACAGCAGTTGACCAGTATTAAGTTAATTTCCAGTTTAAATGTTGATAAGACATAATTCCAATATGTTTATTTAAGAAATATGGATTTTGTGAAAGGTGTAAAAGATTAGGCCCAGATGAATATGACACTTCAACCAGTTTTTTTAAACAGATCAATAGTTTCGAGGATACTAAAAAAATTATTGCGAAAATATATTACTATTCTTACAGAATTTAAAAGTTTTTGTTTTACATAAAATCGTGAAAAATTTAAAACTATTAAAATTGATTATTTTTTACTTTTAACATAAAGCAAATAAAACGAAAAAAAATCGATACATAAATGTCAATTTTATTCACAATTAAGTGTAATTTAATAAATAAATATCTTGCTTAAAGAAATGTTAAATGAAATTCTAAAACAACACACAAACACACACATTTTTCATTATAGTAAAATATTTAAGATTTATTTAAAATAATTTTTTTCTTATTTATTCTTTGTACATCTTTTGCTAAAAAAAACTGTCAGTTTTCTTTTTCTCTAATAATCAAAAGTAAGCCATATTACAAAAAAGTCATTCGTTAACTTTCTCAATTGTTAAAGCATCCAAAAAGCTTAAAAAAAAGATTATTATTCCTTCTCTGTTGAGTCTTACTACTTCATAACATTTAAGCATAAATTAAAAAAAAGAAGCAAAATGAGAAACATTACAAATCAAATTTGTTTTCAGACTCCATAATGATTTCCTCCCTTTAAGTAAAACTCTTAACATTCCTTCAACAAGAAACACAAATGTTACTTATTTCATATTCACGAAAGTTACAAGTGAAATTGTATTTCTTAAATTTATCTTTCATTTTACAAAGGTTGCGCTGCTTGTTTTATAATAAAAAAATAAAAAAATAAAATAATTTAATATCGTAAATATTACATTTATATATTTTTTCAAACTTGTCGCACAGAGGGGTGAAATAGAAAAATACGACGTTTAATTGAAAAATGAAAATTAATATTTTAAAAAAGTCATTGATTTTAGGTGTAAATAGATTAAATGAAACATCATTATTTGTAAAAAAAAAAATTCTTTAATGTTTACACTCTTAGCCAAAGTCACAGATTTTTTTTTTTTGCAAATTTTAATCACAGTGGTAAAAATTTAAATTTTAACTTTTTCAATAAAACTTGAAAAAGTTATTATTATTGCTTTATTTTATAAAAAGTAGTTTTTTTTACAATAAAGTTGTTAAGCACTCACATGGAATTTAGAAACATATCTACATATTTTTTATTAAAGTTAATGTTGTAGAAATGTTTTTAATATTATTTTTTTAAACGGCCTAAAAACTGAAATTTTTTACTTTTTGTATAGAAATTCAAAAAACTTTCAGACGAACTTGCTTGAAAATAGCATGAAAATACAAAGAAAAAAAAAGAACACTGCGATTTTTTCTTTGCAATTTGGAAGAATAAAAAATAAAATTAATTTCAAAAACATATCAAGGTAAATCTTGTTTTCATAACAAAAACTAAATAAAATTAAAGTAATAAAAATTTTATTAAAGTATTTATTTGCATTATTTAAGAAGAGAACTATATAGAATTTTTCGAAAATAGAGTATTTCCATTTTAAATTTAAAAAAATTTACCCTTTTTACCGATTTGGATAAAATTTGTTGCATGTATAGAGGAGGTTACACAAGCATAAAAAAATGAATTTTATTCATTTTTATTTTAAAAACTGTGGCAACTCTGTAGTTTTGAAAGTGATTAATATATATTTTTTTAATGGCCATAACTTTTGTTGTACGAAAGATAAAAAAATATTTTTTTTGCAGTGGAATTGTCTGAGCTTGCATTTTAAAATTTAGTATTTAAATTAAAGAAAATGTTTTTTTTTTTTTTTTTTTTGACGACAACGAATAAAAAATATATTTGCGCAAATTAGTACTTCGTAACTAACCAAAATGCCACTAAAAAAATTTGCTACACTCCTTTTAAAAAATTAAATCACAGGATGCGAAAAACATTCATTCGAAAAATATCAAAAAACTTCAGGGAACGTTGACTATGTAAAAGCTGAGGAAAGAGATAAGGATTATTTGTTTTCTGATGAAAAAGAGATATGCAGTTTTGAGAAATCGAATGCATTTTTTCATTTAAATAAGTCTTTAGAAGCTCTGGAAGAACCACCAATTAAAATAAAGAAGTTTTCAAATGTTAAAAAGGAAGAAAAAAAATTTTAATATAGAGAAAGTGTCTAGTGACTTTGATGAGATTTTAATACGCTTAAAGGAATTATTTAACCTTTTTGGGAAGTGATGAAAGTAAACAGGTGCAAATATTAATAATATTGCCGCAAAATTGGAGCGTTAGTAAAATAAAAGCACACTTTCTAACTACATTTTATATGGCCAGTAAAGCCAAAAAATTTATAGAAAGTGAGAAATATGTTAGCTCGATACCTCCAAAAAATCGATTGAATTTATCAACTGAAACAAAAGGTCTAGTTCAAGACTTCTATAAAAACTACAAAAATAGTCGCATCATGCTTTGAAAAAAGATTATAAATCTATTAAAAACATTAGTGGTGAAAGAATCCAAACTCATAAAAGATTAATATTATGTAATCTTAAAGAATTTAAGGAAACGTATTCTATGGAGAAAATAGGTTTTTCAAAATTTTCAGAATTAAGACCAAAAGAATGTGGAAGTGGCACTCATTCCGTTTGTGTATATATTATATACCAGAACTTAAAGCTTATGCACAGCACAGGAAAAATTAAAGAATTAACTGATAATGGCCTTGTAACATTTCCTATATATAAGCATTGGATTGCGCAATGATTTTCAATCCTCCAACTGTGGAGTGCTACATTAGGAATTGTAAATTTTGTCTTATTCTAACTGGACCATAGAAAATATTCAATACAAACAATGGATACAGATTGATAGATCAAATCTTTTAACCTTAACAATTCCCACCGAAGAATTTGTGGAAATACTTGCTAACAAATTAGAACAATTAATATTACATAGCTTTATATTAAAAGAACAGACTAAGTTTTTTGATGAAACAAAAGCCAATTTAAAGAAAGGAGAATTTTTGGTCATTTGTGATTTAGCAGAAAACTACACATTTCTTATTCAAGCTATCATTGGATAAATTCACAAGCTACTATTCACTCGTTTGTAGTATACTTTCGAAATATACATCACGAAATAAATCATGCGAGTATTGTTGTGATTTCCGATATTTTAGAGCATAACACAATATCATTTCACTTATTCCAAGTAAAATTTATTAAATTCTGGAGGGAAAATATTAAACAAAATATTGAAAAAATTTTTTAATTTTCCCATGGGTGCGCAGCTCAATATAAAAATAGAAAAAATTTCTTAAAATTTAATGTAACACAAAAACGATTTTTAATGTAATACCGAGTGGCGTTTTTTGCAACTTCACATGGAAAAGGTCCTTGTGACGGGGTTGGTGGTTCGCCAAAGAGTGCAAGTCTGCAGCGTCCAAATGAAAACATAATTGTTGATACAGACGATTTATATGAATACGCAAAACTCTGGCTAATGTAAATGCAGCTTTCTGCTCCAAAGAAGAATACCAAGAGCAAGAAAAGAAATTAAATCGCAGGTTTAAAAACTCTTGTGTTATTAAAGGAACTCATAGACTTCACTCATTTGTACTATTTTCAAAAACACAAGTTATTGCAAAAATTTTTTGAAATGCAAAACCGGACAATTCCACTGCAAAAAAAAATTATTTTTATATCTTTCGTATAACAAAAGTTATGGCCATTTAAAAAAATATATTAATCACTTTCAAAGTTAAAGAGTTGCCATAGTTTTAAAAATAAAAATGAATAAAATTTATTTTATATGCTTGTGTAACCTCCTCTACACATGCACCAAATTTTATCCAAATCGGTAGAAAAGGGTAAATTTTTTAAAATTAAAAATATAAATACTTAATACTAAAAACAAGTAGATAAGTAACAATAGAACAAATTTTGCCATATTAAGTCACTTTAATGTGCAAACGTAACTATCAATTTGCGTTAACGTGACAGTGTCTTATATGGAATCTATTGTCATTTATGGACCGTTGCTTTTGAAATTTGGTTATTATTTTAACACTTAAATGAAATTTATTTTTACTAAATTTTATATTTATGCGATCGTTTATATAGGAATTATAAAAAAGAGTTATTCCGGGAGGCATAGTTGTATGGGAGTTACGGCCAATTTTAGACCAATCCTCATGAAATTTGATAGTATGATTTTTACTTAGAAAAAACTATTTAATGATCAATTTTGTGTAAATACGGATATATCTAAGATTGCTTGGTTGGTTGGTTTACGTGGTAGTCCATAAACTTACGGGCAATCAATTAGACTCGTTAGAATCCGTTTTGATGGGACCACACTACTCGCCAGGTGAATGAGTTGTATTGAGTCTGTAATGAGATAGAAGTGTAGGGAAGAACAATGAGAACATAAATTAATTTTATCCAGCCTGTAGCTAGTGTCAGATATCTCACAGAGGTTATCTAATTGGTACCTTCCCAGGAATTTATGTCTGATTGTGTTCAAGGCTGGGCATTGACATAGAAGATGATATACTGTCTCCTCCTTCCCGCGATTGTCACAACTACGACAATATTCATTGTAAAGGAGACCAAGTCTGCTTGCATGTTTCCCGATCGTCCAGTGACCTGTAAGCAATGCTATTAGTCTCGAGATGTCTTTACGTTTGTAGCCAATGAGTTGCATTGAGCGTTTTTCATTGTAGGTAGGCCGCGTTTCTTTCGCGACTCTACATTTGTCCAGATTTCTCCATCTATTTTTCGCCTTTTCTAGAAAGTGTTTTTGGATTCTACTTTTGACTATTCCTTACGGGATTGCGACAGAAACCGATAAGGAGGCATTCATAGCAGACCCTGCCCGGGCTAATTCGTCTGCTTGCTCATTACCATAGTAATCCGTATGCGCAGGAACCCAGACTATAATAATGTCATACAGTTGACTTAGTCCTAGCAGTACCTTTTTACACTGTCTGACTAGAATATAGATAGTTTTGGGTGATTTAAGCGATAGAATTGCCGCTTGGCAGTCGACAAATAAACCAATATTCCCTTGAATATTTCTATCGCGAATTAGTTTACACGCTTCCTCATCAGAGGGTCTATATGAGTGTCTAATTCCAAGATCGTTAGAGAATACACCAGAGCCGACACCGCAGTTTATCTTTGAGCCGTCAGTGTATATCTTCGTTCCATATTCTTCAAAAAGATTTCCCCTTCTCCATTCACTACTGGCGGGAAATAGGACTTTTATAGTATTTCCGAAGTTTATCTGGGGAATCATATAGCCAGTAAATTGAGTGAATTGCGGGGGTAGTAAATTTAATATCCTCGCATGCCCATACGTTCTTGTTCTCCAGCTTTTCGTTGCAGATATTCTTATCGCACTATTGACTGCTGATTCAATAACGTGTAGGTCTGTAGGTGTTACGTGCAATATAGTGTTCAGAGCTTGTGATGAACTAGTACGTAATGCACCTGCAATGCCAATCGAAGCGGATCTTTTGTATCCTGTAGAGTTGATCCACCACATATCTTTTACTAATAGCGGTCCACCAAACAAGAGATCCATATACAAGAATGGCCCGTACTATTGCAGTGTATAGCCATTTTGTCAATTTTGAACTCAAACCCCATTTTACACTGAACATCTTTCTACAGGTGTAGTATGCTACCGTAGCCTTACTAACCCTATGTTGAATGTTTTGCTTCCATGAAAGCTTGGAGTCCAAAATAATGCCCAAGTACTTTGCATTTTTCGACAAGGTGAGTTCACAGTTTTCTAACCATGGTAGTCTGAAGCTCGGAATCTTTGTCTTTGTGGTGAAAAGTACCAGCTCAACAGAGTTGAAGCCCGGATTCACTCCTAGTCCACATTCTTTGGACCAGTCGTTGAGCGTAGTCAGAGCAGTTGACATGATATCGCTTATCACGTTCCGAAACAGTCCTGATACTAGTATCACCACATCGTCCGCATAAGCCACGACTTTCACTCCCTTGTCTTCCAATTGTAAGATATTTATGATATTTATGAGCATTTGACATATTTTCGGAAACATTTTAAAATGAGAGGCTGAGTGAAATAATAATTACATTTTAATCAATTTTATTGTGTTACATTATTGGTCCAAAATGGGCTCAAGTATCCCATTTCATAAAGTTACCTTTAAAACTGTGACCTACAGATCAGCAGAAATTATGGTATTCGATGAACGGACAGCCGAACGGACAGAAGTTTACGCAAAAAAAAAAAGAAAAAATAAATAAATAAAAAAGAAATAAATATCAAAAAGTATTTTTTCGATATACTAGTGAGCCAATTATTGCAGCAAAATTATAAACGAATCGCTATACACTTTCCCTGAATTAAGCGCCATTTTTGGCAACTCTACCCTACTGTGCGTCATAGTCATTTCTGTAGCTTGTGATTCTAATTTGATAATGTAGCATATTTTTTTCTTTATATTTTTTCTTGCTACGCGTCTATATATTCCCAGCAAAAACTTGGTAATGACATCGGTTATGGATGTAGTTACTTTTTAATGACAACAACATACTGTCTGTATTACATATAAGTAGTCGTGCAACTGCTTAAATTTTTATAACCCGGTATATAAATACTAATTAATGATTAGATTTTTAAAAATGCTACTTTTTATTGCTTTTTTTTTAGTTAAATTCATCAATTGTTATATTTAAAGAAGGGATAAAAATATGAAAAGGCCTAATTTGAGTATTTATGTAAATACAAGCAGAATTGTAATTTAAAAATATTACTTTGTACTTCAAAAAATCGAATAAGTTTTAGAAAGCTGATTTAAAAAAATGTCTTCTTACGTTTAAAATAAAAGTAAAATAAAAAAAAAAACAAGTGAAAGTGTCATATTCAACTGGGACGAATCTTTTATACTCTTCATAAAATCTATATTTTATAAATATATAAGCAGATTGTAAAAATTTCTTATCAAATTGTTTACTTTAATCCATGACTTCGTAAATTTGTAACAGTCCCCAAAAACTCTTTGGGCATATTACTTAGAAAGATCGCTCAGACCATTTGTGTTGAAAAGCTGATTAAGCAAGAGATATGAAAAATTCTAAAATATTTTTTAGTTTTCTACCAACATCTTTTTTTCCAAAAATAAGCCTTGGATTTAGATATTTTAAACTTTAATTATCTACTTTAGAATTTTAGGAATTTTTAACTTTCGCGGGTCTAAGACAAAATTTCACCAAACATGTTATGCCATCATATTATCTACATTTAAAAACCTAAAACACAATTACAGTTAAGTGATAATATTATAAGAAAGCCCGTCTTACACACCCAGATTTACTTGTAAAACTTATTTTTGCACAAAAAACGAAATTCTAATGGATTCTATGAGGATACGAACCATGGCTTGAATATTTGTAATCTAGATTATAGAAATTTTGTTGGAAGACAATTATATGTACACCTCATATATTTATGTGAACAGTATAAAAATCAATTTGTAACACTATATGTTGAATATATTTAAAATTCAACAATGTTTTAAAATTATTTTTTTTTAAATAAATTAAAAATCAAAATGTCATATGGCCTATAGGATGAAAATCCAGAGCTAAAAGTTTAAAAGTGTTTGCATGTGTTCAAATCCTTGCAAATAGAAATGTAGTTTTTATTTAATGAATTTCAAATAAACATTTTTAATTAATTAAACCCAATAAGCATTTTTCTTAAAATTAAAGAAAAGTTCAATTACAGTTATCAATTCAAACTTGAATTCAGGCCAGACATTACGATGTTAATACAGTAGCTTTCCAGTATTGAATCACAGTGAAATTCAAGTCAAATAAATAGTTGAAATCAAATTTGAAAATATAATATAAATCAACCCTTTGATAACAGTGCAAATTAAGTAAACAATATAATAGAATTCAAGCTAAATTTTTGTTAATTGTTATAAATTCAAAACAAATATAAAGTTTTTGAAGTTTGCAAACCTATGACACAAAGGATTATAAAAATTAATTTCTTAAACATCCAAAAGCAAAATTAAACATATTAGCACCACTTATTTATGTTTATAGGGATATGTATTCTGCTGGAGTATCAATATTCTAATATTTTCGATGGATTTAAAAAGGAGTTATTCTTTGTAGTGAACATTCTTTGTTATAATAACACAGTTTATTTAAAAATATTGAAAAATTTTATAATGTATTTTTCTTATTTTTTCTTCTACACAAATTTTATTTTTAATTTTTCTGACAACAGAAAAAAAGTTTGAACAGAATTTAAAGCAAATTCTAACTTGAAAAATACTTAAGAAATGGATTGCAATTACAATTGAATACAAATAAAATTTCAAGTACATGAATTTTAATTTTTTGAGCGCTTATTGGGAAGATATATTTTATATATATATTTTATATATTTATATTTTCTTTGAACTGACATTTCAAAATTTCAATTTTTGTTTGAAGATAAATTATAAAACAATTTTTTAAAGTCTCGACCAAGGATCGAACTCAAGATATAAGACCCTTCAGTAGTCACAAACCCAGGTGGTATACAATATCGATATGTTGAAATTTACTATCTTTACTGCTTATATAAAAAGCTTGAAACGCAACTCAAATCCAAATAATACTTTTTTATAAACAGATGCATCAAAATGTGCCTAGAAATTCCTGTCAAATTATTATTATTTTTTTTTAATAATGAAAATTTCTATACTTTTTTTCTAGGAAAAACAGAAATTTATACGGAGTTCCGGGGATAAGAACTTAGGCTTAACGGTTTGTAGTCTAGAATACTTTCTCTAGACTAATCAACCTCACAACTTTCCAAAAGTAAAATATTTATTTATTATTGTATATGAAATAGAAAATACTATTAAATTTGGACAAAGAAAATTGGAAAATATTCTGGGGCTGTTCTAGAAAATCTTCTATAACTCCGACTAAATGGATTTCGTTGAATTTCCATACTGGGATTTTCGAGACTGTATGTCATATATGTATTAAAAGTGAAATGTATTTATTGGACTTTGGGCTTCAAGAAATCCATTTCAACATACAGCCGGACAGGAATCCAAACGGTCAGACATATGTATATTCTCAAAAGTTATTTTTAATCATAATAATCACGAATATTTCTTAATTTGAGGCTGTGGATATATATTTGAAGACTTTTGTATAAAGTAACAAATTTATATATAATCTTCATTTTATGTGAAAGATATAAAAAACAATTAAAAACTACTTTTTATATTTTGACATTTCATTAGTTATTTGTAACCTATAATGTAATGACTTAAGTTATATTATAAAAACAATCAGTTATTGATTAGCTTGAAAGTAATTAGTTCTTCTATTGATATCTAAGTAATGAGCTTTTAAAGTGCCTACTTGAAATAATATGAAGTAAGTAGTTGACACTAATGTCATCACCGTATTAAAATAATAAGTTATTCAGCTAATGTGTAAGCAGTGAAGAGCCATTATATTAGCTTCTTAACTCATATTACATGGCAACCAAATTTTTTGCTGGGTTACTTTTGGTTTTTTATACATTCTTTATTTTGTGTTTTACTTTAGCGTATTTTTTTTTTCAGATTTATTACATCTCAAATGCAGTTGTTCTAAATTTAAATCGGTGTTATGAAAATAATATTTTACTTATGACTCACATCGACGAATAACAAACGAAAAATTCACAAAGTTATTTTTACTATTATAAAAAGAAACTTTATTTTAAGATTAGTAAATGTTAAACACAATAAGACTGGTCCTGAAATTTCTATACAACTTTTTATGAAAAATGCGCAATGCGGTTTAGTTAAAAAATTTTTTTGATGCTTTTATTATCTCACAAAAAATATTACCATATTTTTAAAAAATTATGTAAATTTCGTAAACAAAATAGAAAAAAGTTTTTGAAGTAAAAAAAAAAACAAATGAAAAGAAAATAAATAAAATTGTTGTTTATTTTTCGTTGCCGTCTAAGTTTTTGTATAATTTAACCACGCGGGCTATGTAAAGGAATCCGGACTTGTTGTGTTTATACATTAAATTTATTGAAATAAAGTAAAAACTGCTTCATAAGTTTGTTAGAGTGATTAGAATGCTCAATTAAAAACAAAAAGTCTCTTGGGATATTCTAAAGATTATAAAATAATAAATCCTGCTTTGAAGACCTCAATCACCGTTAAAATTTGTCCAAATTTAATAATAGAAATATTTAATAATTGAAATATATATATTTAATAATGCTAAGAATATATACTTTCAATTGAAGTAATTTTATTTCAACAGGAGACAAGCTGCAAACAAAATTATATAAATATATATATTAAAAGTACCCAGAGAAAACATTTTTGTTAATTTATTTATGTTACTGAAGTTACATTAACACACTTTCTCTTGATAAACTACAGAAAGTTTTTTGGCAATCCAAAAAATGCTAATTATAAAATATTATTTCATTTTCGCCATTGAAATTTTGTGACAATTACTTATAAAGGAAGAAGTACACACATAGAAAAAAGTTCTCAGATTCTTCCGTAAACAAAAATTAAACCTTTTCAACTGGTTTGGTTTTTATGCACTTCACAAAAATGGCAAAGGTATGTCCTAATGGGCCATTGTTAAAAATTTTGAATTCGTTCGATATACACTTTAATCTTGAATCATTTTTGTGGTAACATAGCTTTAAGTGAATGGGTTACAGATTTTAACTCATAAGACTTTAAACTAAGAGAGTGAAAAATTTCAACACCACGCCACAGAATTAGTTGCATTGTCATGGTCGTTGTTCAAAATTCAAAAACTCAATTACAATTATTTAACTTTTCAATATTATTCTCAATTTTTTGTTCGTTCGTTTTATCTTTTGGGACTTATTGAGTGCTAAATAAACCTAATGGACTATAGGAATATTAATGTTTATTCCCTAGATGCATTAAGTCCTTTTTTGTTACCCTACAAACTTTCAACAGTTATAGGTAGGTTAGACGAATTTTTATTTCAAAATTTTTTAAATTTATTGTACCCTTCACATAAAATGAAGGGTATATGTAAATTCATCATTAAATATATATATATCCAGGGCCTCAAATTGAAAAATATTTATGGTTGTTATGACTCAAAATAACTTTCGGGAATAAATGTCCATCTGGATATCAGTCCATCTGTATGTTGAAATGGATTTTTTGAAGCCCATAGTTCAATAAATACATTTTTTTCAACTAATATGTAGCATATAGTCTCGAAAATCTTGGTATTGAAATTGAGCAAAATCCGTTTAGAAATTCCAGAATTATAAACAATTTTCTGGAACAGCTTCAAAAATTTTTTCCAATTTTCTTTGCCCAAATTTAATAATATTTTCTATTTCACATACAATAATTTACAAATGTTTTTATATTGAACAGTTGTGGGATTGAAAGTTCTAGAGGCAGTGTTCTACACTACAAATCGTTAAGCTTGAGTTCGTATACCCGGGACTCCTTATAAATTCATGTTTCCCCTAAAAAGAAAAGTATTATTATAAAAAAGTATTACTTAGATTTGAGTTGCGTTTTAAGTATTTTATATAAGCAATAAAGATGGCAAATTTCAACATATCAATGTGGTATACAGCTTGAGTTTGTGACTGAAAGAGTTTAGGTTCTGAGTTCGATCCTTGGCGAAGATATCGAAATTTATCTTTATAATTTATCTTCAAACGAAAACTGGAATTTTGAAATGTCAGTCTAACGAACTGTTAAATATATTTTTAATTAATTAAAAATGTTTCTTTGAAATTTATTAAATTAAATATCTATTAGCCAGGGATTCGAACCCATACGAACACTTTAAAACTCTTAGATTTGGATACTTACCCTCTGGCCACATGACATTTTGAAATTCTGAATTCAAAAAATACTTTAATTCGTGTGAAAAAAATAAATATTATTCAATATTATTGAATTTTAAATATATTCAACATATAGTATTGTAAATTGATTTTTATACTGTTCACAAAATGACTTTGGATATAGATAGTCTAGTGGAAGTGTTGTAGATTACAGATCTTCAAGCCGTGGTTCGTACTCTGGTAGAATACATTTCATTTTTTTTTAATATGGTCATATTTCTTGCGAAAAGTAGATCTGAGTATGTGAAATATTTTTTCTTAAAATATTATCATTTAACTGTAATTGTGTTTTAGGTTTTTAAATGTAGATAATAAGATGGCATATCATGTTTGGCAGAATTTTGTCTTAGAGCTCCAAAGTTAAATATTCTTAAAAATTCGGAACATTTTAAAACAGTTAATTCATATAATTAAAAAGAAAAAAATATTAGTAGAAAACTGAAAAGGAACTTACAATTTTGATATATCTTCTTTATTCAGCTCTTCAACGCAGATGATCTGAGCGATCTTCCTAAATCATATGCCCAGGGAATTGTAATGGTTAACACCAGTTTGTAAATATAAAGTATATTTCCAGACAAAAGCAAACATTCTGATAATAGATAATTCCAATATGTTTCTATATTTATGAAATATAGATTTTGTGAAGGGTATAAAAGATTCGGCCCAGCCGAAGATAACACTTATTTTTGTTAATTTTTTTTGAGGGGTCTGTACGCCCCTCAATACATATTACAGGGATTGTTACTTGTTATAATTATGAATATTTCTCAGTATATCCCACTAATGTGCTCTAAATAGTCAACGCGGTGGAGAGACTTAAAAGAGAGAAAAAATAATAATAATAAGTTTTTCGTGAGACACATTCTCTGGTTTATACACTCCTCGAAATATTTATAAGACCAAAATTTAAATTCGATTTTTGTACAGCGTAAGTAATTTGTTCCATTTGGCTACATTAATTTACAACTATGTAAGTGATGTAAATAAAAAAGTAGTATCACTTTCAATTTGCCTTTTCTTCCTTTAATTTTATGACACCTTTATTAAACATGTGGAGCGAAATATTTATAAGACCGCTCAACAACGTTTATTTAACTTTTTTTTTAATATTTAAACTTAGTTTTTGTGTAAAAATTGTATGTATGTGTAAAGTAAATGTTTTATTGTTTACAATAGTTAATTATGCCGAAAACATGTGCCATATGGTAAGAAGCTGAACCTAATGGAGCAGTCTGACATTTTGTATTACCCAGGCTTGGGCCGGGTAACAAGAAAAATTCCTCACATTATTAGGAGAAGCAAAACTGTGGTCATTAACTTCATTAAAAGGACTGAGATGTATGGAAAAATAAAGAGATCTGAAAGGAAGTCCACATTGTCAAAACTTGTTATTAGTGAAGTAAAGCGAATGACTGTTAATAAAACCAGAAATTTGTAGTTTCCTGTGAGGCAACTGAAGTTAAGAGCTTTCAGTTGCCAGTAGCCATCTGTAATTTAATTTCGGCAACTGTTCTTAAGTTTAAAATATGCAAAAATTTAAGTGGTACCTATCACTTAAATTGCTTAAATATGCTCTAAAATAAGGATTTTTATGAAAATATATACTGCTAATACCAAAATGTTCTGTTAGAACCAATATGTGAAAAAATACTAAATTTATTAAAATTATCGGAAAGGGATAAATAACTTCGTTCGTTTGCCCAGCAAAAGTATTATTTTGCATATTAATTTCTCAAATGACAAAAAAAAAAAAAAATATTCACGATTCTAATTCTAAAATAAAATCAAAATATTTCATAAAATTGTATTTTAAGTTATCGATATTTTTTTGTAGCTGAAGTCCGATTCCATTAATTTTGATGGCACATAGTAGCTTCAAAATGCTTGTTTTTACATAATTCTGTAATTTGTGAACCGTTGGAGATATCTCAACCAAATTTCACATGGCTAGAGACGAGGTATTTTTGTATTGATTTGGGGAGTTCAGATTCCTAGCGGGTCGGGCGGTGGGGTAGTTTGTGCTCTTCCATAGCTGACCATCTCAAGTATGTCATATTTGTTTAAATCCCTATAAATCCCTTTTAGTTTAAGAGATATTCAGGTCGAAATAAATTTTTATCTCATTTTAGCCTCGCTTTTTTTAACTTGGCGGATGTAATATTGCCCCTAAAATTTTTCTAAAATGCTCACAGGATTTCTTACACAATTCTACATAATACTGCTGCAAGAATCATATAAATATGTAGATTCGGTGAAAAGTAATATTAATGTTAAGTTGGAACTTTAAAAAAATTTCATATTTTTTTGGATTTTTTTCAAAAAAGTTGGCAATAAATTTTTTACTTATAAAACATGGTTGTTGTTATGGTAAAAACATTTTTCTTAAGTTTTTAAAAGGAAATAAACCCGAAGGCACTTGGGGTAACGGTCTTCTCAAAAACTCTACCAAAACTTTTCAATTTTCCAATTTTTTTTTAAATTTCTTTACAAAACTCTCAAATAACTAATTGTAATATATTGGGTAAACACATACAAATTATTTTCTGACGGACGCTTCTTATAACGACCTCGTCTCTGGCCAGGTGAAATTTTGTTGTGATATTTCCAACGGTTCACAAATTACAGAGTTACTTCCAAAGAAGCGTTTTGAAACCATTGTGTGGTATTAGGAGGGAAACGTAGCCTATTTTTAATATTAAAATAAAAGAAAAACATATCTTTTTTAGAAAAATGAATTTTTTCTATGCACTTTAGAGAGCTTTTTTATTTTTTCAAATTAAAAAATTAAAAAATTTGTAATTTACTGACTAATACAGTTTTTTTTTTGTTACGGAAAGTTCTAGTAATTTTAATGATTTTTTTTATAAAAAACGACAATAAATTTTCCATGTATTAAAATATTTTAAAAAATTTGTTTTTATGACTTAAAATGGAAAATGTTTGTAAAGGTTATTTTTTGGTTTATTTCCAAAAAATGGATGAAATGTGAATACGTACGAATTATTTTAAAAACTATCAAATTTTAATATCATATTTTCTTTTAAATTTTTTTGACGACAAAATTCTACAAAAAATATACACTTAAAAGTATGCAAATGAATTAATGCATCGAATGCAATTTTTAAAAAATATTGCTTTTTTGACAAACTTAGTTTAAATTGTAAAAAATCACAGTTTAAAGGTTTTTCTAAATCAATAAACATCTGCGTATTCAGATGTAAATGTTTAAATTTACACACATTTAACGTAAACGTACAAAAACTTAAATATAAAAAGAAAATAATATTTTGTATGGGAAAAAGTGATGATACTTTTCATATAAAAATGTTTAAAATAGTAAAAATTTCTGTAGCAAAAAAAACTATTACTTTTTAAGATGAAATGAAAAAAATTAAAAATCGAAGGGAGAGAATGTTTTTAAAATTGCATCCGAAAAATGCAGTTGCATCTAAAATAAATTTAGTAAAAAAATAAAATTACTTAATAAATTTTATATAAGAGAGGACAAATTTAGAAATCTAGTGCATTTTAAATAATGAAAATACTAGAACAAATGTGGAAAATATGGTATTTTAAAGTGACATAGAATTTGGACTTTTTTTTAGTTTTGTAATAATTTCAATAATTTTTAAATACGAGTAATGTTATTTTACTTTACTGAACTCTTGGTAGTTTGTTCTTGTTGGTTATATTGTCAGTTTATTGTGTTTATCTGACGGTTAAATTTCTTATATACATATATATATATATATATATATATATATATATATCTAATTGTTTGCTCCTCGAATTGTTATATTATATTACTTTCATGAGTCTTGGCCAAAAATTCAAAGAAAATTAAAAAAAAAATCTGGAAGATACGGAAAATATAGTACTTAAATAGATGTTTGTATGATAAAGAGTTTTTACTTTTTTTCAATTTTTCTTTTTTGTTTTTCTTTTCTACTTTAAGGATTTTCTTCGCTGGAAAAAATTATAAGTTACAATGCGTTGTAAAAGCAGCTGGTTAAATTTGGTTGTCTTTAGAGAATATTAGGGGGATGGCAAGAAAAGGTGTACGAGCATTCCTTTTTTTGGAATTTGGCTCGTAAATCTGTAACAACTTTTGTGTTTGTATGTCTTAAATGTTTTGCTTTCTCAAATTAAATTTATTATCTTTTCTACGCTTTTCATTTGCTATTATGACAATTTTATTGCTAGACAATTGTTTAGTTAATTTCATATCTTTTACTTTCACTTTGAAAGCATGAAATTTCTAAATGGCATTTCATTAACGAAATTAAATTGTTTGGTGCGCTATGAATAAGTAGAAGATTTAAATAAAGTCTAATGAAAGTGATAAAGATTGCTTCATTTAAAATTTAATAAAAATTTATTTCGAAATAATTGTTTTCTTTTTATTATTATTTATTTAGGAGGCTGTTGTTGTTTATCAAAAGATAAATATAAAAAAATAAAGCATGATATTAAAATGGAAGAGTATAAAAAAAGAATTAATTAAAGTTTATTGCTTGTAATGTACATATATGGGCGCGTATGATTATTATTGTTATGCCATTGAGTATTAATCATACGCCCGAGTGTATAAAATAAATACGTAAACATCTGTAGACGTTTAGTAATCAAAAGAAGATGAATAAATACAAAACTTTTGTATTTATTATCCAAATGTTTGAAAGGATTAAAATGATTTTCTTTAAACTTTTTAATTAACATTCTACCTTCTAATTAAATTATTAACAAGTTTATATAATGGCTGCTAATAAAAATCAGTATTTTTTTCTTTTATTAAATACTATATCATTCTAAATATTATACTGTTTCAATACAAAGTATAATTTTGAATCCCCAACGACTTAATTGCTTTAAATAACACCACAATAGGAAACTTCTTATCATTAAGTCAATACTAAATTCCAACAAAAATATTGCGTCTTAATTCAAAAAATTTAAATATATTTAACAATTAAGGAATTATTACAAATTACACTCAATTAAATATTCATTAATGAAAATTTCATACAAACACTTTAATATTAGAGGATTTATAACCAAAAAGCCAAAAAACCTGTTATTAATAAAATTGTTCCTGGAATTATCATTTAGTAAATAATTAAAATAAGTCACATATTAATTATTTATATTTGTGGTTATTTTAATTCATATATGCTTAGTACTTACAAATATAAAAAATCTTGAAGGAAAAAAATCGAAACTATATATTAGCTTAAATTTGTTTTATACGCACTGATACTTTTATTATTTATTTGTTATTATTTTTTTAAGTACTCGTATATTTTTATACACCAAAAATATGGACTGTTAAAAGATTTATCAAAGACAAAACTATTCCAATTACTTATTTAATTGTACCAATTATTCAAGTGATAAAAATGCAAAATTTTCTAATGTTTTTTTTTTACTAAAAATAAAATAATTATAAATTAATTATTTTTCTTACTGTATCAATTGATAAATTAATGAAATATAAATAAAAATATGTGATAAATTGAATATACATTTTTTTCTTGGGTTGAATGTCAATTAATAAAATAATTGAATATGTATTATTCGTAATTGAAGTTTATGCATATAGAAAAAATATAGTCTATTAAACGATTTATTAAATAAAAAACTACTGCAATAAATTTTTTAATGGTATCAATTATTCAATTGATCAGAATTCAAATTATCTAATATTTTTTACTCAAAATATCTTATCAACTTCCAATTATTTTTCTTATTGTATCATTAATATATTAATCAAATTAAACTAAAAAATAAGTGATAATTTGTATAATTAAATATACAATTTTTTTCATAGGTTGAATTTCAATTAATAAAATAATTGAATTATATTATTCGCAATTGAAATTAGATATTAGATTTATCTATACACACAGACAAAATATGATCTATTAAACGATTTATCAAATGTAAAAACTACTCCAATAATTTTTTTAATTGTATCAATTATTCAGTTGATCAAAATTCAAATTGTCTTATATTTTTTACTAAAAATAAAATAACTTGTCAGCTTTCAGTTATTTTTCGTATTGTATCAATAAATAAATTAATCAAATATAACTAAAAAAATAAGTGATAATTTATATAATAGAATATACATGTTTTAATAGGTCGAATGTCAATTAATAAAATAATTGTATATGAGTTATTCATAATTGAAAATGGATATTAGATTTATTTATGCACACAGAAAAAATGTAGTCTATTAAACGTTTTATTAAATATGAAAGCTATTGCAATAAATTTTTTAATTGTATCAATTATTAAGTTGATCAAACCTAAAAATTTCTAATATTTTTTACTAAAAATAAAATAATTTATTGGCTTCAATTATTTTGCTTATTGCACTAATTAATAAATTAATCAAATGTAATAAAAATAAGTGATAATTTTTATAACTGAATATACAATTTTTTTCATAGGTTGAATTTCAATTAATAAAATGATTTAATATGTAATATTCATAACTGAATTAGGATTTTAAATTTTGCTATGTAAAATTTTAATGTAATTTGTTAGAATAATTTGATTTTGGGTATTAAAAAATATTTGAAATCAGTTCAAAATTCTGATTAATAATTTCATTTAAATTTTTTTGAAAATATTTTTTTCCTGTGGAAAATTTGAATTTAATTCATTAGAATACTTCGATTTTGAGAAATTTATTCAATTATAAAAACATTTAAAATAATTTTAAAATTCTGACTAATAACACACCGTTACAGTGACAAATCACTCAAGAAATGACATAGTATAGGTTATAGGCCTTTCTGAAGATATCATAAATCAGTTTTCATAACGTGAAATTCACCCTCAAAATTTCAGGTTATTTGCAAAAAAAAAAAAAAAACAAATTATTTTTCAGTAGATTCTTGTATAAATGTATTTATAATTATGTTATTCTTTAGATAATTTTTCTTTACCAAACTTCTTTGGAAAGTAGAAGCAACTGGATTTTCAACCATATGCATTTAGTTTGTTTTTGTCAAATATTAAAGGCAAATTTTTAAACAACTAAGAAAGAATAAAATTTTTCCACAATTTTGCGATTTATTACAATTTTTTCTATAAAAGCCTATGCAATGATTTTTTAAGGGTATTTTTGTTGTGAACATAACCGAATTTAACATTTTTAAATTAGACAAAAATTGTACAATTTATTTAATTTTATCTGTAATAACTTACTAAAACTTTCCATACATTTTTAATTTTATCCTCAGAAAGTGAAAATCAAGTAAAAAATATAAAAAAAACTTTTTGCCTTAAAATACACAGACAAAAATACTCCAAATAATTTTTTAATAAAATAATTTTATATTGAAATTTAATTATATTATTAATTAATGTAATTAACTTTCTTGATTGGTTTAAAAAGTTTTGGCAAAATCGACAGCTTTTAAAAAATATAAAGAAAAAAGGAAAAGGATTACTGGAGGAGAATGTTGAGAGGGACATTGATGTAACTATCCATGTGGATAGTTAGGTAGCCCTGATGGCAATGACAAGTTACTGTGTTAGGTTCAGGTTAGTGCTGGAGTGTAGGAAGGAATTTAGGAGGCTAATGGATACCTACAGAATAAGACTTTGTTGGGTTCCTGGTCACTGTGATATTCTCGGCAACGAAATAGTCGATGAGCTAGCTCGTAAGGGCTCGCAGTTGGACAGGTCTTTTGTGGAGGTATCGGTTAGGATTCCGATTGGGTCATATTTCATGGCCATAAGGGGGAGTATATCGGACTGCAGGTTATCTAGGAGGTCGCGGGTGAAGAACTCGGCAACCTTATAGGGTTCGTAATAGGAATAAAGTTGCTTAGAGATAGTCAGGATTGATTTGATGGGTCTTAGGTTCGACATTATTTTTTCTTATATTTAGCTATCTTTCATTTCAATCTTTTGCTATATTCAACTAGGATTTTTCTTTTTCTCTATTTATCAGCTTTCTCTATTATCTATAAAGGGATCACAATGGACCGAATGGTATCTGGGTGGAGGCGTGAAGACGCCGCCCTTTTTAACTTAACCTAACCTAAGGAAAAATGTCAATAAAAAAATATAGAAATCAATTAAACTTTAAGTTATTTTCTAACTATTTGAGCTCAGTTTGGGCTCATTATATCGGTTATAAAAATAGTAATACAAAATGCTTACATGATTTATGAGTTTAATATAATATTAAATTTTATCTTATAATATTAATAATCGTTTCAATATTGTTGTAGATGTTCCCACATAATTGAGAGCCTTAATACTAAGATTTCGGGGATTATATATAAGTATAATATATATTGAAATTTATGTAGAAAAGACTCTTGCCAAAACATTACACACATTCAATGTATATTATACATAAGCTACATGCATGAGTATATTATTGTAAATTCTAGTTAAATGGAGATTTATAATCAAACTTAACGTATACACAGAAAAAATTACTCTATAAAATATTTTAATTAATTTGTTAGTTCGTTTTATTTTAAACTTGAATTAAATTGTTTAATTTATTTGATAACATTTTTTTTTTCTAAATTGTTGACAAAAGTCATTCACTTCAAAAATTTTAAAGAGAAGAACTTTTGAAAAAAAGAATGATTTAAAATGCAAAAAAATAATAATTTTGAACTGCTCAGAGTTGGCTGTAAACTTCTTAGGAAAACAAAGTATCATCTTATAGTGATGTTGATTATATATATATTTTTTTTCTTTTTTTTTTTTGTGAGAACTATTATTTAAATGATAGATAAAATTGTGAAGCATTCCAGTGTTATTACAGGTTATGACGGAAGTTAATTCTTTTATGAGATAACATATATATTTAATTACTTTTGAAAATTTGTTCCGACAAGCCTATTAAGATTCCTAATTGTATCTCATCCCTTAGATTATAATTAATGGCGGAGACAATTTTTAATTTCTTTGTTTGAATGTTCCCCCAAAATGATTGCATTCATGGAGAGTTTTTGTGATATATGTATAAATAGATTAATTTCTATGTATGGTACACACCTTATCAGTCACATACAATATTTAATATGTAACCCAATCAAAAAAAGGTTTTCGTTCGGACTTTAATAAGGGAAAATAAAAAAAGTATAGTGTCACAGAAATCTTGGTAAAAGTCATCGATAATCATTTGTGAGCTGCATGACATAATCGTAGTCAAAGTTCATAAAAATTAGTTATTTGCTAATGCATTTTTTGCATTTATCATTTTAATTTCACAAAGTTCTCAGAAAATATATGGAGATCTAAAACATTAAAACATATTTAAAAGCATCATAGCAATATCTATGGAAAAAAATTTTATTTTTGTTTCCTTTGGCTCCAAATATCTCTCTCGATTATAGGTGATTTTTAACAGAATACGTAAGACTCTATTATAAAACTTTATGGTAAATTTCGTTTTCCTCCATTAAATTTGGAGCGTCAATACTTACATTAATTGTCTATTAAGGTGTAATCATCACACACAATTCGTACATTGTACATATTACATACTCTATTTTATTCTAATATATTTATGTATATTATTTAAATATTTAAAATTTTGCAAAAAAAATTATTTATTTTAAAGAATTTTGATGAATTTTATAATAGTATCAATAAATATTTTAGTTGATTTAACGCTAAATTTCAATTACAAATCTAATTCAATTGATTAAAAAATTAATTGAATTTTAAACCAAAAATCAATTTTTTTTTTTGTTAATTAATATTATCATATTGATGAGAGGAGCAAAACCAGACAAAAATTTAATTAATATAATCAATTTCGTAATTGAAATTCATTTATATCTATTGAAAATCACAGATAACCACATGTGAGCTACATGAGACATTCGATGTGAAAGCATACAAAAATCCGATTTATTGTTTATTATCGGTGAAACTATATACCAAGTTTTATTTATCCCAATCAAGTTTGGAGTTTTCATATTGCTTTCGCCTAGTTTTACTTGTATTGTATTATTGAAATATTTTTAATAAATAAATAGTTATAGTTATGTTAAACTCCGAGCGTTTTTTTTTTAAGGAAGGATATAGTTAATTGTAGAATTGAATTAATACAAATTTTAGTTGATTTCAGACAAACATTCAATTATAATTCTAATTAATTTGTCATATTAATATTATCATTTTAGTGATTGGGGCAAAATCAAACAAAAATTTAATTAATATAAGCAATTTCGTAATTGAAGTTCATTTTTATTTTTGTCTGTGTACATTGAAAAATTTAAAGTAAATTTTTAATAACTTTTTGAGTTTTGAAACTATTTTACTTAGGAATATTTCGTTTTATTTTAAACAAAAATCACTAAAAACTTTGTAAATAAATATGTATTGTCTTTTATAGAAAAAAAATCGAAAAAAATTCGAAAAAGAAAAGGGCAATAAATTTAAAAATGGTGAATAATTCTTTACTTAATTTGAGCGTATATAAAAGATGGTATTATGCTTAAAAACATACGTCCTTCTGCTTTCAAAATCAATTTAAAAGTCTTAAACTGCCATTTGGTAACAGTGTGTAATTTAAAAGAAATTTTTTCAAAAATATTTTTTTCTATGTAATAAACTTTCTACAACAAAAATGCCAATCAATAATATCAAAAATTTGTTGAAATTCTCATGGAAAAAAAATATATTTTTACGAATATTGAAAACATAATGACAAACCTTCGTCAATTTTGTGTGCAATGAATAAGAAGGAAAAAAATAATAAGAATAAAAGGACGAAATCAATAGTCGACTAAACTACAAATATTACATGATTTATGAAGAAAGTTTTTAATATAGAATTTAAATTTTTAGAAAATTGTTTCATATCAATACTGAGCGGACAGAAAAAATAATGCTGAGGGAACGTCAAAAGAATTTTATCAATTAGCATGGTTTGGTATTTTATTTGCCTAAATCAAAAAAACGGTACCCCACTTATACTAAGTATCCGCTCTATTAAGTTTGTCATATTAGGCACGAGAACAGTTTCTTATTTATTTTTTTCTTGGCACATTAACAGCGCTTTGATCGAACAAAAAGCCATACTTCAGCATTTAAAATCCATTAGCGTGCATCACTTTCGCGAGGGAGATTAAAATTTAACGCGATTTAAAGTGGAAAATTAAAAAAAAAATCAAAATTTAAAATTTCACTTATTTAAATTATAATTGCTCACATTAATAAATCTAGTGAAAAGCTATCACCACATACGAAAAGAATGAAAATATTGTCACTGCTAGCTGAATTACATGAAAAAATCAACTTTTTTTAAAAATAATTTTTACGCAATTTGTTTAATTATAAAAAAGATATCAAGTGCAATTTTTTTCAAGATAATACATTTTGTAAATTACAAGATTATTTATTTAGTACTGAATTAATATTATTAATGGTTTAAAATTTACAGGAGTTTAATACTCGTAATTTCAACTAATGTATAATTCTAAGTGCTTAAAGAAAATTTGGTAATTTTATGTCATAGATTTCATTTACCGAGTAGATATCTATAGTGTAAATCATCAACTTTACACTATCAAATTTTGTTAGTTAAAATATTAGATAAATGAAAATAAAAATATTTTAGAAAAGGGTGTCAAATTTATTAAAAAATAATAAATTAAAATAAAGATGAATACTGAACTTCAGGAGCTAAGATGATTGCGGCTTTTTTTTAAGAAGTTTAAAAATGAGAAATCACACTTTTAGAGAAAGACTCGACCATTTTAAAATTGGACTAATTCGAAATTTCTGATGAGATTTAGGTTATTAAAGAAAACTGCTATGATGGTTTTGGAAAAAAATTAAACCAATGCTTGCACACAAAACAGTAAGGTAACATCTCTTTTTATACATGTTCGTTTAAAAAAAAATACTGTATTTTATAAAATCACCAAGCCTCCAATTACTTTTAACATTACGGTTTCATACTTCTGGAAGCTTGCAAATTGCTGTGGCAGACTTTAGTGGCATTCACTATACCACAGCGAGCAAAATTATTAGGAAGGTTTCAGCCGCAATTACTTCATTATATGTTTTGTTTGTGAAATATTCATCATCTGAGGAAGAAACTTTACGGGCACAGATAAAATTTTACAAAATAGCAAAATTCCCAAGATTTGCAGGAGCCTTAGATTAAACGCATGTAAAAATCATTTTTCCAGGTAATAGATTATATTTCAGTAATGAATATTTTACAAACAATTTTGTAACCGGAAGGGTTATTTCGCATTAAATGTTCAAGCTGTTTGTGATGCTGATTTGTTGTTTATAGATGTAATAGCCCACTGCCCTGGCTGAACTCATGATTCTACTATATTTAACAATAGTATATTGAAGTTTAGGTTCGAATCTGGATCACGTGGATATCAACTTATACTTGGAGATACAGGCTGTGCAGGCTACAGCACATCAACGAAACCTCTAGACAACCCTAAATCTAGTGCAGAAAAATTATACAATGAATCTCTGATTCGAACCTGAAATTTAATTGAAAGATTTGTTGGAATTTGGAAACTTATTCTATTCTTATTCTTTCTATTGATATGAGAGTTAAGTTCAAGATATTATTATATCAACATCAATTTTACATAACATATGCCGTAAACATTCAGACATAGTTCCACATTTGGAAAATATTAAACAGGAAAACGCTTATAATATAATTATAACCAGAATGTTATGGAGTTATAAAGTAAATCATAACCAAACAAATACTACAAGAAATTCTTTAGTAAGCTAATTTGGTTCGTTGTAAGTTTTTTTTTAAATAATTTCTCTAATAAATCTTTTTGTTGACGTTGTTAATTATTACAGAAAATACCATAATTTTAGCCTATAGTACTATAGGGGTTGGGAAAAAGAAATACTTCGAAATTTTAAAGTAAACAATTCGATTCAGAATTATTTCCAAATACGAAAAATACGATTTAACGATATCCGTTCATCTGTCCATGTAAACCATGTGAACAAAATACGGGTCGCAATTTTAAATATATCTTAATATAAAGATGAAGCGTATTCTCGTTGGTTAAACAGTTCCCAATTATTTTCCTATTTAGTGATTGATCATTCATCATTTACCTATTTAGTGATCATTTTCCTATTATTGATCGATCATTGCTCGGAAGTACATTCTGAATTTTTCGCTTTAAAATGTCAACGGCGTCATTGGGACGGAATGATATATCTTTATTTATTGATTCATTTAACAAAATTTCTAAGCTGGTTTCCAAATCAGCATTTCCTTTAGGAGGTTCTTCTTTCTATTAACAAAATATATACATTACCAGTCCAAAACATTCACTTTTAACTCACATACGAAATTATCTCTTCATCACCACCACACTCTAACTTCTAAACCACATGTTGATGGTCCTATTATATATAATAAAAGTTCCTCGTCAATTGGAATTGTTTATTGAAGCAGTTCTCCACCAGTTTTGTAAACTTCCCTTTGGTTGTTTCCTATTTTTTTTTTTCGAAGATTTCTTCTAGGTCGTCATATTTTGACCACAAACTAGACGCATGGCAAGGAGATCTTCTACTGCATGCATTAAACCCACACATCGGATTTCTTTTGGTTGCTTACTGCATTCGACTTTTTTTTATTATCAAAGATATTTATAAATTGAAATACTATATTTATTGATGTTGTCTTTTCTCTTTCACTTCTTTTGTTATCTTTCTTTTTCATTTTTAATAAATTTAAATTCTAATTTCTTCTAAATTTATTGATTTTTTTTTTCTTAAATGACAAATATTTTATGGCTATAAAATTAACGTTAGACATGAATGTTACTATATTTTTTTTTATTTATTGTATTAGGTAGAAACACATAGGTAAAATAAACATAGAAATTACCAAAGCAATTTTACCAAAATAGATAAAGATACTCAATAGGTTTTTACCGCCATTGCTATTCATTTAATGAAATTACGAGCATAAATCCCACAAACCTTTTATTTTTACTGAAAATGTTTAAAATATTTTTTAATAACTTAAATACGATTATTTTTTTTACTTGATTGTCACAAGTATTTTATCTCTTCTGAAATTTGGTCTTGTTATTTATTTATTTATTTATTTCTTATAAATTTTTTTGGCATCCTAATTTGATTTAGGGAGCTCACTTGCCAACCAAAAACCTAATGTTAGAAGTTTTACTCTATGATGTATTTAGAATGAACGTTTAGCATCCTTTTTAAGTTCTACACGATATATGTGGATTTTTTTTATTTTTTTAAGTATTTTCGGATTAAACTTTAGGAAAAATAACAAGAAATCTTTTATATCAGTTTTGAAGATAATTTTCGAGATCCCTAAATTCTACAACTTCGTAAATTTCTACGGCGCAAGGCCTTAGGATAAATCTTGCACGTAGTAAAAAAATATAATCTAAGAGCAACTTATTATGATTATGATCACAGCGAAAAATAGAAATGATTATAACTTATAATTATCATGATTCTATTCTATCATATTGTATCCATTTTTATGGTTTGTTTCTTCATGTTAAAATTCCAATTTTACATATAATTGAACAATCTTACTACATCATTTTCCCATTCTATCAGATTATGTTTTGATGTTTTTATATTATTATTCTATATTATTATATTATTATACCATATTGTCATATTATGATTCCATTTTATCATATTATTATTCCATATTATCATATAGGTATCCAATTTTATCATATTATTATTTCAGTTTGCCGTATTATTATTCAATCTTATCATAATTTAAAATAAAACATATTAATAAAAAATTATTTTTATAATTATTTTATTGAAATAAAAAAATAATAGAGAAAAATTATTTTCATATTATTTCTTTATTAATTATATTCATTTGTACCTCCATATGTTGTTCAAATGCAAGATATGTTTTTTAACTAAACTCTTTAATGATAGTTAATCAATATCTTATATATTTATATTTATTCATATATAAACTGAATGAGAATTACAATGAACGAACAAACAAAGAAACATTAAAACAAAATATATTTAAAAATAAACAAGTATTTAATTTTTCCACTAAATTTTTGAAAAGGATAAGTTCTATATTTATTTGAAACATTTTATTGTCAGGAGAATAATAATGTTAATATAGTATTAAAACAGAATATAGTTTAAGAACAGGGAAAAATACTGCAACTATTTAATGATTCCAAATTATTATAACATTATCATTGATTTTATAATTTCTGTGTTTTGGCCCATGTACGAATATAATCTTATAATATCTTTGTCAGCGATATTTGCAAAGGCATGTCAGAGAACTCTATACTCATTCTCGTAAGAGAAAAAAAACATAAGATGTTCCATCAATTTCTCCTTTTCGATGTAATCTCGGCTATCATTATGCGTAACCTATGTCGCTGTAGCCCTATAAAAAGCTTCGACCGAATTTGGTAGTGTAAGGCTAAAATTTGCCTCGAGGAGCTGACCTTATAAATTTACGCTGTAGAATTGCTCCGTACTATGATGTAAGAGGGTTCCAGCCCTAAATATTCATCCCAGGATACTTAAATATCCCCTTATACAAATTAAGTTCAGGTTAGAATGACTCAACGTGCCATTAAGAGATGTCCGAAATTCCCACACCAATTAAAGTCGATTAGATATCTAAGAGAGATTTTTTCACAACTTGGCTACGAGTATTAGTGCAAATTTTGATTTTTACAACAAAAACTCAATAGTATATTAACCGCCTTACTGCTATTCTATTGGTTGAGAGCTCAGCTTGAAGAATATTGCCATGATCTGGCAGTTTGAATGAAATTTTTTTTTAATAAGGAAATATAGAAACCTCCTAACCCATCAGTTGATGTAGGCTCGTACAGACTTCACGTGAGCCAGTCCTTAAGGTTAGGTGAATCAAGATTGACAGTAGAAATCATCTATCCAGAAAGCAATACTCTAAACGCAAAGAAAAAGTGTTGTTGTAGTGACCATAGTCTAAGAGCAACATATTATGATTGGAACAGATAACCACAGCGAAAAATATAAATAATTATAAGCAATAATTATTATGATTCCATATTGTTATATTGTGTCCGATTTTATGGTTCGTTTTTTCTTGTTATGATTCTAGTATCACATGTAATTGAACAACTTTATTGCATCATTTTCCCATTCTAACAGGCTATGATTTGATGTTATTATATTACAATTCTATCTTATTATATTATCACACCACATTGTCATATTATGATTGTATTTTATAATATTATTACCCATGTTAGCATATAGTTATACAATGTTATCATGTTATTATTTCATTTTTCATATTATTATTCCATATTATCATATATTAATAAATATTATTATTATTAAAATAATATAGAAAAGTATCCATTGGCCAAATATATATATATATATATATATATATATATATATTATATGTATATTACATATTATTTCTTCATTAATTATATTCATTTGTACAACCATATGTGGTTGAAATGCAAAATATCTTATATTTTGTGAATCACAGCGAGTATAACCAAAGTTGGAAAACAAATATTAAAAATAAAATATGGTTAAAAACAAGTGTTGAAGTTTGTTTGTTTGTGAAAAGAATAAGATTTGTATTTATTTGAAATATTTTATTGTCATGGGAATAAAAATATTAATATGGTTCAAAAGCAAAATGTGGTCTAAGAACAAGAAAAAATATTTGATGGTAAAATTTTGTTTTTGGTAAAAATATTTAAAAATATATAATTTTTTAAGTCAACCATATTAAAATTCTTATTGAGTGTAAACATTAAATGACAAAATTTAAACATAATCATTGTTATCATGAACACAGAGTTATTAAAGTTCAATAATATTAACAATGAGAACATAATATTGTTGTAGTGAAATTGCTGTAACTATATTTTTTCCGTACGTGAAGAGAAAGATTTCAGCTTCTTAAATATTTAAAAAAAGTTATATGTCACATTTGAAAAATCGAAATAAAAAGTAAAAATGTAGTAAGATATTTCTTTTTTAATTATAACTTGCATCATTATAAGATGCTCAATTTTATAGCTTAGGGCGCGCAGAAGCAATGTAATTTATTCGCTTCTAAGTATTTAATTTGGCACTAAACAATTTACTAAATCGATTTAGCGATGTGCGTCAGTCCGTCCGTTCAACCGTTATTAATGTAAACGTTCTGATCAAATTAAAGTTTACAATTTGCAAGATGTCTTAATGCAATTTATCACATAACATCCTTTCCAAGAAGGACTCAGATGAATTTTGTGGAAAACGTGATAAAAATGTTCTGCCAATATACATTTTTACTGCTTCTATTTAAGTTATAATTAGCATTGAAAATCCTTTTTGGAAAATCATAAGTGCATAGTGCAGTTTATACAGATGCTATTATCGAGATCAAGTTTGACTATTAATTATATCAACTCGTTACGCTATAGAAAAATCCTAAAATATATTGTGTAACAGCTTTTAAGAGTGCTAATTTTAAAAATTTAGATGCAAATTTATATGATATTAGTGCTTTATTTATTTTTAATATTATTAAATAATCTAAAAATAAAATTCAATTTCGAGCAATTAACTTTAGCAATAAATATGTTCATATTTTTTGTGAAGCTAAGTTAGAAATTCAACAAGTTATAGTACCACATCGGTTGTGCCGAATCTAATATACCCTTCATAAAATAGTATGCATGGATCATATTTATATATAAAGAGAATTAATTTTAATTATAATTCACAAGATAGTTATTGATATATATTAAAAAATATATGAGTATATATATGTATGGTCACATATCCTCTTTCGGATCCAAATATATATATATATATATGGAAATCGCTCTAAAAATTGACTAAAAATTGTTAAGATTTAAATTCATTTAAATTATTGTATAAAAATAACGAATTAATTTTTCTTTTCTTTATGAATTTCGTTACATATTTCTTTCTTCCACATTTTTGGGTGCAACTTTTCCAATTTAAATTAAACAACTTTGTATCTAGTGTAACAAGAAGGATAATTATTTAATGGATATTTTCAATATAACTGTTTATTATATTTAGCCACTTACCATCTTTTAACACTAATAATTGACTGAATGCGGAATTATTATTTTTTTAATGTTAAAATATTTTTATATTTGCTTTAATTTAATTTTGTTATGTCAAAAAAACTTATTTAATATTCAAAACTATTATACGAAATATAGAAAAAATAAGGAAGTTTGTTAAAAGTATTTGTATAAATTAATAGAAATATGTAAGTTTTTTATTTAAATCAATTTAAAATAGCATACAATTTTATTACCCAAAGCATAATTAATCATTTCAGGTAATTTAGCTTTAAAATTTTTTTAGTATCTGAAACTCATTGGTATACATGTACCCTAAAGAAAGTGTTTTTAGATAGATCATATATGCTGCCAGATATGGAAAATGTTTTCATATATGACACCATAATGACTAAAAATTCACAAATATAATTCCATATAAAATCCATATATTGCAAATATTTCCATATACGAGCGCATACTATTTTATACATGGAACCATATATATCCATATATTTTCATACACGGATCATATACAATTATATATGATCATTTTTAGCTGGATACTTACAAGATTTATATTAAATTTATTATTTACAAAACGTACTTTTTTATCTATATTTCTTAAATATATAACATATTAAATTACGTGTTATCAAAATTTTTGCTTCAATTGGAAATATAATTAATATTTGTAAACTGCTGTTAAACATGACATAGGAAATTTGTCACATAAAGAGTCGCCGAATCTGTATTGAAGAAGAACCGAATAAAGAAAACATAAGCAAATTTGTAAATTCCTTTTTAGTTTTTTACCTAAATTTTTTTCGAAAAAGATACCTTAAAATAAGATATTTTAAATTTTATTTTAAAATTTTCGAAACTTTTTTAGAATTTTTAACTTTGACAATATATTATCCATATTTAAAACCCTAAAACACCCTAAAAAAAGACATCTAACTATCTCACATACTCAGATTTACTTGCAAAACTTAGCTTTTCACAAAAATTATGCCCATCATAGAATACAACTAGAAGTTAATGTGAGAGGCACTACGAACTAAATTTAAAAAAATACTTATTTCTTTCAAAACACAAAAGTAAAATATATGTGGTTGCATGTATTTTGTTATTGTTTTTGTTTTTCTCTCACATATATATCTAGTTATTAATCTATGATGTCCATATTAAAACAAAATTCAAATGGATTTTACAAGGATACGAAGCATTGCTTGAAGATTTGTAATTTAAAATACTTTTACTAGACTATCTTCATCCGTAGAAATTTTGTCGAAAACCAATTATATGTATTTCTCATATATGTGAACAGAATAGAAAAAAATATATTTAAAATTCAATAATGTTGAAAAATAACTTTTACACAAATTTTTAACTTAGGCTTAACGGTTTATAGTCTAGAACACTCCCTCAAGATTATTCAATATTACAACTTTTCAAATGAAAATTAGAAAAACTCTTGAGGCTGTTCTATAAAATTATTTCTAACTCCGCCATTCCTAAACGGATTTCACTAAATTTCAATACCAAGATTTTCGAGACTATATGCTACATATTTGTTGAAAGATAAATGTATTTGTTGGACTAATGCCTTCAAAAAATCCATTTCAACAGACAGATGGACAGACAGACATATATTCTCTAAAGTTACTTTTAATAATAACAATCATGAATATTTTTCAATTTGAGGCCCTGGATATATATTGTTACGTTTTTAGCTTTTAAAAACTGTGGTTTATTTACTCTTAAATAAACCGGTACTTTGATTGCAAATAAAAGCAATCTAGTAGTTTAAAAGTTGTAACGACTCTTTATTTTATTTAAAATGTACAACAAAAGCAATTTAAATAGTCACTTGTGTTCTAATACACACGCACACTTAAATTACACAGTTTATACAGCACACTCTAAAAATGTACAGAATATACAGCTAAGGCAGAGTTAATTTATCTTTACTTAACGACTGGCTGACTGGGTGTTCTCACGACTAATTTATATACACTGCATTACCTTCTAGATACTTTTCGAAAGCTCTACTTCCTTCTACAATGTTCTTAACGGACAAACTAGTATATTCGAACTCTAGAGCTTTCGATGTTAATGTTAGCAGCTTCAACATTTAGTGTTGCCATACTTACAAACAATGATGGAAGCTTTTCATTCAATGTTGTATATTTTTCTAGATATGCTAACTGCTGTTAACATAAACAGAAGAGTTGAGAAGCATTGAGAAAGAAACAGAAAGGTTGAGAAGCATTATTTAATTTTAAACCAGCCGTTAAAACCGTTATATTTGAATTAAAGTACAATTTCGTAACAATATTAAGGAGTGAGATCGAAAAAATATCAACAAAAATAAAATTCAGTAATTTGGAAATGGTTGTTTTTGGGGTCTTGATTTTTTATTTAATTGATATTATATTACAGATCACAGAAAAATATAATCTTTTAAGTTCTAACCACTACTTATGAACTCGTGGACCTTTTTTGGCTACCCTTCCATTAGAGATTTGATAATTGTTTCAGTCACTTTTTTGGAACAATTTGCCCATTTCCTTTTAAAATCTTCGATATTTTATGCCACTTTTTTTCATAGGAGCCCAATACCTCCCCACTAGTCTTAGCTTCGGATAATTTGGAGAATTGACTATACGCAATAGATCTATGCAAGAAAGAGGCTCATAGCTTATATAGGAGCTTCGAAAAATCTAATAACGTGTTCTGGCCTATAACTCGGTTAATACTGGATCGATTTATTTTATTTTTGCAACACCAAAATTCATAAAAAAAAGATCAAATTTTCTGTTAAAAAAGTAAGTCTCTGGCTTACATATGTGCTTCAAAAATGCTTTAGTTTATGGTTTTGTACCTATGAAAACAACAACTAGAAGAGAAGCAGAAATTAAATAAATAAAAGAAAGAGATTTGCCAATAACTCGAATGTATATGAACTTATTTGGTTGATTTAAAAAACCGAAATTCGATAAAAAATTTTTGTGAACATTTTATATAAAACCAAGTACGTAGCCTATACATGAATGGGATATCTGTCAAAAATGCCTTTTAGCCGATGTCTCTGTTACTAATGCACCGTTTGAGTTCATTGCTTTAGCACAGAAATTCATTTAAAGGAATTTCTGAATTTTCTTTACGAAAAGCTTCAGAAAATCGAAAACTGATTTCAAAAACAGTTTTTTTTATATCTCCTCTATTTTTGAACCGAGTTTTTATGAATTTGAATAGAAAAGTTCTGTAAAAAATGTGTGATCTTTTGCTATATATGTATCATTTATCTATATTATCGATAGGCTTTAAAAATGCCATTTAAACTATTTTTAAGTCGAAAAATTCTCAAAAAAAGTTCTTTTAGACATATCCCTGCCATTTATAAATTTATTGCTGAATTTCAATATCACTTAACCGCCCACCAACTACATCAGGTGAAATTTTAAATTAGAGTGTCACAAAAAGTTGCAAATGGTGGGTATATGTTTATTACTACCAGTGTTGCCAGGAGGTGAGAAAAAAAGAGGTTAAATTGTAATTTAAAAATGTCAGAAAAGGCAAAATACTCCAAAAAATAATGACGAAAAAAAGCTAATATATTTTTATTTTGTTTTTGTATTTAATTGTTGATATTTTTTTAAAGGTATATTGTAATAAATTTATACATAAAGCATAGAACTTCTGTTAAAAAAATTATCCAATGCAAAATCGACAACAAAATTCCCGTATAATTTTGATTTATATTTCATATGGAAAATTACCGAATGTTTTGAAGTGATTTTTCATTTCTGAATTATAATTCCGTTTTGATTAATAATTTCGAAATTTTTGTGTGATTTTTCGTTTTTATAAGAATTTTTTAAAATTATATTTTTGTAAATAGTTTCTACGGTTAATGAAGCTTATTAAAAAATAATTATAATAACGAATTAAGTAAGACCATATAATGAGTTAAGTTATATTTGATTTGAAGGATGAGGCGCAGCAGGCGAAAACTTTTTGTAAAATATAAATAATATCGGTTTTTTTGTAAGAATTAGTACACACAAATTCTTAAATGGATGGTTCTGTGAAAATAAAATTAGTACAGGCAAATAAGAAATGTTATTCTTCTTTGTTGAAATGCCGAAATTTTAGTCTTTTTAAGGAAATATTAAGAATCAAAAAATGCTAGAAAAAAGCTAGAAGATAAAACAAAAATTTTGAGGCTAAAAACAAAATAAAAAGGCTAGATTTAGCCTTAAGTATGTTAAACTGGCAACACTGATTGTCACACAATTTTCCATTTCTAACTAATACATATTAAAAATGTGTGAATTTTCCCATATTATATACATATACATAAAACATATGTATGTTGTCGGTACAAATACTTCCACTGCACAAAAAGGGTAAAATCATACAAATTATGTGATATATTGAAAAAAAAAAAAACAAATTATACAAAGTATAAGAAAAGTTTTGCTTAAATCCATTTTATATACAATTTATTTAAATGGTAAATCTTTTCAAAAGTTTTGCGATAAATACAAATCAAATAAAAGCTGTATTATCGAAAAGAAGCATCATTCCTTTTCCTTTTTTAGATTTTTATCACAAAATAACACACGAGCGTAAATAACTAAGTACTGTAAAAGAGCATTTGAAACAATTTTGCATTTAAATCAAGCGAAAAAGAACAGCCTAAATAAAAAGAGCTTTAAAGAAATAAAATATTTTATGAGCATTTTTTTATAAAAGGATGAAAAGCGTACATCAGGGACATAAATTTTATTAAATGAAGTAAATTTCTAAGATTTTATTAAAAAGAAACTAAGGATTATATAACGAATGAATACAATTTGTATATAGTTATTCGCTGGTATATCATGACTTAGCTCTAAAATGTATAAAATAAATCAAGAATTTTGTTTTATACTTTCTCTTTTTATATAGTTTTGAATTGTCATTTATAATACGTGAATAAGAAAAACTTTAATTCTTAGTAACTAACTGCATCAAAAGTATTTGTTGACAACTTTGATGCAAAATTTACGTGCACATGATAGAAAAATGGACGAAAAAAAATCACTCACTCACTCACTCATTTATTTAGTTTCAAATACACTTTCAAGTTGTTTTTAAAGACAACTATGTAACTACACAACCTTCAAGTTTCCATGTTAGCGAAAGAAAAATGAAAAAGTTTTCCTCTTGACATTCTTTAGAGTTTTAAGTTTTTTTAACAGGTCTTCTTTACTATTTTTTGTTTACCACAGATATAGTATAAGTTTTACAGCCATGTCACTGCCAAACAAGATCATGCTTAAAATAGCCTTCTTTAATGTTTCAACAAGAAATTTAGAGGCAAAAGAAAAATAAATATTGAATGCAATAAAAATAGGACAAGCATGCCCGTGTGACAAATTACTTATACTCCACAGTGGGGCAGAATAAATTTATTATTATTATTTATTTTGGAAATATATCTTCAATTTCTAATCGGTTGCTTGCATCTGCGTAAAATTTCACACAGCCGTAGCAGAGCAGTGTATAATTTTAAGTTTGGAAGGCGGACCCTACAGGTCCCTTTACGACTGGAACTATTGAAGCTCAAAAAATTTTGTTCCTTATCCGATTTTAAATATTTTTACACCCTATTAAAGTCCTCGATAAGGCTATTTATTCCTTATTTTTCAAGTTATTTGATTTTCACTATTTCAATTTACAAAATCTTGGTCCAGTTTTTTTTTTTTAAATATATAGCCCAATATTTCCATCCAATTTTATAAAGGTCCTGGTTGTTTTAAGAACAAAATTATCTATCAAAAAAGTAACATAATTTAGTTGAAAAAAATCGAGTGCAGACTTTTTCCAATTTTTTAAATTAAAGTAAAATTTTTGTAAAAAATAGGTGTTCGGATAAACTATTAATATTTTATATGTAATAAAATCTTTGTTAGCTCAGTTATCTTAACGAAATTTTCGGTAATTATAGACTTTATAAATTATAATAATAAGGTGCAAAAATATTTAAGATTTTTGTGAAAGTAATTCCACAAATTTCAAAAAAATCAGCAAAAATCCCCAAAATGTAAGTTTTTTGAATTTTGCCCTTAAAGTCCACATTTGTTATATATCACATGAATCACGCTTACAGATTTTTTTAGAATACATTGAAGATTACGAAACATTCAAGCTATGGGATTTTAAAACTTATAGGTTATAATCAAAATTTTGATACAAAATAGGTCAAATTCGGGAGGGCCTGTACTAAGCACTATTTGATGACTGAGTTAGTTTTTAATCTCAAAATTGCCTCCGTAATGATACCTTTTGGAGAAATATAAAATAATTATGCGTTCTTACAAAACATTTTATTTTAGAGAAAAAAGTGTATAGAAACTTTTTGCGGCCAAAAGAACATAAAAACTCATATTTTTTTTTTTTTTAAATTTTCAAATTCAAATTGTGCTCGAAAAAGTTAACAACTTCAAATTTCTTTTATTTGATAGATAGTTTTGTTTTTTAACTAACTGGGGAAAAACTTATTAAATCAGATAATAATATTGCAAAACTGAGATAGCTGAAATTTTAAATATAAATTACTTTAAAACCACAACCTTACGAATTGATTTAAGAAGATTTAAAAATATTGGAAATCTGATAAGAAATACAATTTTTTGTAAGCGGTTAAAAATTTTGAGCACCAATAGCTCCGCTCTAAGGGATCTATAGGGTCTCACTTCCAAACTTAAAATTATGCTCAATGTATAGATATGTGAAATTTTGTATAACTGATTAAAAGTAACAGATTTATTTCCAAAAATTTCCGATTTCTGCCCACTACGCACTCGCCGTCTATAAATTCAGATATTATCAGCGCAATTGTATATATGACTGTATCAATATTTTAAGAATATAAATTATAATTTCCCACATAATTAACTTATTTCATATTTTAAAATAGTACATGATATTTTAAATCAAACGAAGAAATAAATTCATTAAAAAAAACTATGTAAATGATTTATCGAAAATCCTTGTTTAAAAATGTACTAAATCCTTTATTTTAATTTTTATGTCTTCTAACTAAAAACCAAAGTTTTCTATCTTTCAATGATTAAATGTCATTAAAGATTTATTTTTGCCAAATATTCTACTAACAAACACATTTAAAATTTGTAATAAATATTTAATGACATTTCCATAACTAAAAGCGATTTAATGTTAAAATCAAACTAACAGCTTAAAACTTAATTGATTGGTATTATTGTTTAATTTTCAGCTAAAAAAGTTTCAATGTTAATCGAATATCACATCAATTATGTAATTGGAATAGTATTATTAAACTAACAACAATTATTGGCATACAGCGCACAGTGGGGTTCCCCTTAATAAAACTTGACAAAAAGTCAATACTGAAAAATTATTAATATTTTTTTTTTTTTTTTTTTAATTAACAAAAATTTAAAAAGCTAAGACTTTTACCTCTATAAGTCCATAATTACTCTTTTAGTTTGTCCTCTACTGACCTGTGTACGAGGCATCAAAAGTTCAGAATTTGTGTTTTGTTTTATATAACATAATTTTTAAATTAAAAAATATCACTGCATGCAATTTTTCTGAAAATCTTAATTTTATATATTAAACTTACGACAATTTTAAGTATAATGGCACTATTTTAAGTCATGATTACTTACAAAGTTTTAATAATTAGCGAAATCTTATCGTATTTAAAAAAATTTATTCAACTTTGAAAGAAAAAAAGCATTTATATGTTTTGCATCTTTTTGTCCCACGGAAGGATAAACTTACTTTTCTAATATTCTATTTAACAATATGAAATCGTCGTACTATTTTTTATGAATTTTTCAAATTTTCATGCATAATATTATCATGATAGATTTTATGCATATTATTGTGACTCTCAAATAGAGCTATTACATGAAGGCGATGGTCAGTTAAAGACCGATCCCCATTAAATTTGTCAATAGGCTTTCGACTTTCGTTATAGTTAAAGCAATTTTCAGAAGTGAACTTATACAAGCAGAGAAAAAAACATAGTTACAGTATTATCACTATAACAATATTATATTTTCATTGTTAATTTTATCGAATTTTAATAATTCTGTGTTCATGATAACAATTATTTTGATTTAATTTTGTCATTTAATGTTTACACTAAATAATAATTTTAATATGATTGACTGTAAAAATTACATGTTTTTAAATATTTTTACCGGAAACAAAATTTTGTTAATATGAAACATATTGCTAATTCTACAATCATTAAATATTTGCAGTCTTTATCCTTATTTTTAACCATATTAATATTATTATTCCTATAACAATAAATCATATGTTCTAATCATAATATGTTACTCTTACATTATGGTCATTACAACCATAATATTTTTTCTCTGCATGTACGGGAGCTATGGTAAGTTATGGACAGATCCTTATGAAATTTAGCACACTTATATGCGTTTATAAAAAAAATCTTATCTTTTCTGAATTTTATTTAAAACATTATTATTTTAAGCCATTTAAGAGCTTAAAATCATATTTTGGAAAGACATCTGTAAGATGAATATGAGAAATAATGGACCGATCCTAACAAATTTCAGTAAAATTTAATTACGATATCTTAAAATCTTAGACCTGTACAAGGTTTACATTTACAACCAGCTAGTTGGAAGGGCAGACAACGTTATCTCGACTAGGGAAGTGGTTTTGAGTTAAAGGTTACAATTTGTTTTTGAGTCTTGCACCAATTTAAATTATTAAAATTCCCATTCACACAATATAGAATATTTTGTTTTTCAAATTCGCAAATAAAAAAAAATCATTTAATGCAAGTCTTAATTTGATATCTAAAAGACTTTCTCTTATTAATGATACCAAAAACTAATACTAAAACTTTCAAGTTTAGTTAATGCCAAGTTTTGTTCAGGGCGACCCCAATGTGCTACTTACAAACAGGCCTTCGTCATAGTTCCTATAGGTTTTTTTGGAGCTTTTTAATTTTATTATGAGGCAAGTTTAAATATGCATAAAAATATGAAAATAATATAATATGAACAGAAATATAAAAAATAGCATCAATTAAACAAAACATTGTGTGGACCAAAATTCTTGGAATTTTTGACCCACAAAATTATTGAGAATAACTTTTTGAAATGTAAATATAGTATAAGAAAATAAAGAATACATTGGTGTTTTATTGGTCGGGAGATGGATTATATCCATCTAGATTGGGGGCGAATTACACTTGCCTATGTAACTCTTTTAATTTCAGATGGGGTAACGGATGGAACAACATGTTCGGGAGGTCCCTGCATGGAACGAACTGTTCCGGACAACGATGAATTATACAGGAGAAAAAGCGTTCTAGTCAGGGGCAGGTGGTGGGTTCGATTTTAAATGTCCATGCCAGCCAATTAAGGATTAACTATGAGAAAAACGCAGCAGGCAGAAATAGCAAAAGAAAGCAACTATGAGAAAAGCCGAGTGAAAATGTCAGTGCCTACTTCGCCACAGTTGAGTAGCCGAGTAGCAGAACTGACGAATCACGGAGGTGGAAGCGATAAACACGACAGCAGAGTGGAGAAGCAGCAGAGAAGCTGGACAAAAATAACAATAAAGAAAAAAAACTAACATTATTAGGGGAAAAATAATGAAGTTGGTTGAATTTACAATCAATAAGATTAAAAGCTTCAGCAAGAATTACAATCTGATTGAAGTGGTAGGAGGTAAGCACTGCTCTGGTCCAAGTGATAGAATATTTTCTTGGAAGTTTTCACTCAGAAAATACAGGAACTATAGAAATCTTGGATTACATTCGAGATTAAATAATCAATAGGAGATATTAAGTAGAAGGTGTAACGAAGGCTTCACGGAACAACACTGTTCTCAAAAAAGAAGCTTTCAATTTGCAAGTGGCTCAATAAATTAAGTTTGGCAAAAGAAAATATATAAAGTGGAAAAAATTAGAAATAAGGAAACAAAGAGTATAATACTAAAATAAAAACAGAGTTATTTATTTATGTAAGAACCCTGGACACGACTGAGTTTACCCCAGCTGCAAACCCGGGTAATCGGAGGTTCCTTATAGCATGAATATGCTTCAAAAATAGACAGATTTATGTTTTTTTTTTTATCTAATTGCGTAAAAATATGTTTTTTTTTTACTTTAAAACTGTGATAGTTTTCAATTTTTTTTTTTTTTATAAAGAAAAAATAGTGTCTTAAATTCCTAAATACATTTATTAATTTATTTTATTTTAAAATTTAATTAAAGTAATAACCAAATGAATTAACTTTTTAAATTTATTATACATTTGCTTGTCAGAAACTTAAAACTCAGAAAAAATTCAATGAAAAGCAAACATATGTTCGCATTCATTTGGCTTTAATCTATTAAAAATGATGATTTAGATGAAGTACTCAGATTTCAAACAACAATATTAGAAAAAAATTACACCGTGAATAATTCTGCGTAATTCTTACATTTTAGACTAAATATAGTGTAGGAAGTTAAAAGTTATGTTTTTATTCTCAACTTCATTAAAAAATTTATGCATATTTCTTCTTTAATTAGGATTTAATATAATACTATTTTTCATTTTTTTTTATACACAAAAAAAATACTTTCAAAAAAAATTTCAATTAAATTTTTAATTAGAAATTTAAAATGATTAAAAATATTTCTATAATTATATAAATTACTTAAAATCAACAACAAATTAAATTTAAATTTTAGTTACAAGTAGTATATATTCAATTATTTTATTAATTGAACTTTAATTAACAATTTCAACAATTTCTTATGTTTCATGAAATTTTTAAACGTTTTAATATTATAGATATTCTCGCGTAAGTACAATAATAGGTAAGAATTTATGAACTGTGCCTTAGTTTCAAGCACTGTTTTATTGGGACCAATTTTTGTATTCATTGTATGCAAATTTTGACAAATATTTGAAGAAAAAGCATTTTTTTAATACCTTTCAAGCGAAAAGCTTGAAAAACTTGCTACATTTATTACATTTAGTCTGGATAGGTATTATTTATAACTACAAACCAAATAACGTATAATTCACTGAAAAAAGATAAATTTCAATTACGAAATTAATGATATAAATTAAATTTTTGTTTGATTTTGCTCCAATCAACAAAATGTTAATATTAGTTAAATTAATTGATTTTGTTTAAAAATTCAATGAATTTTTTAATTATATAAATTAAATTTATGACTGCAATTCTGTACGTAATCAAGCAAAATATTAATTAAAGTGCTAAAAATTTTTATCAAAATAAAAATACAAAAACTATTATGCGAATCATCTATTTCCAAATTACAAATATTCCATAAATATTCAAACTATTTTACAATCACTTTCGTCATATATAATGGGTATAATGTGTACAAGTAATATATGATTATTGGACCGAATCACAAAAATAAGTGTTTTAATATGATACTAACGTTAGAAAATATTTGAATTGTTTTATGATCCATCGCGTCACAATTTTAACCCATTGATGACCGAAGACAATACGCTTCCCTCTGGAGTTTTTAGGTTATATAATTCTATAGGTAATAGATAGAGTAAATTGTTTACTACTGTTTTATAGACAAGAAATGGTGCTACAAAAATGAAGTATAAGTCAAGTCTCCAACTTGCCATATATATCCCCTAGAACTCTTTTCATTTGTAAAAATCAAGAATTTCTCAATTAACCCTCATAAAACTATGGAAAAATTAGACGTAAGAAGTGGATGTAGAGGGGAAACTTGTTACATCAAATAATTAACACATGACTGTAGATTTCAAAAATGATAAAATTTTTAAAATCGCAATGATAGAAAGTGCGTGACACCAAAAGTAGGAAAAAATAAAAATAAATAATAATTCAAATTTAAATAACAAAGTCAAGAAAAAATTAGAAAAAAATTACACCGTGAATAATTCTGCATAATTCTTACTTCTTAGACTAAATATAGTGTAGGAAGTTAACAATTATGTTTTTATTTTCAACTTAATTGAAAAATGTGTGCATATTTTTTCTTAAATTAGAAGTTAAGATAGTACCATGTTTCTTTTTTTTCATACACAGAAAAAACTTTCGAAAAAATTTCAATTAAATTTTTAATCAGAAATTTAAAATGATTTCAAATATTCCCATAATTAGATAAATTACTTAAAATCAAAGTATTTTAAAAAATTAAATTTAAATTTACATAGAAAAATTTAAAATTCAATTTCAATTACAAGTAATATATATTCAGTTATATTATTAATTGAAATTCAATTATTCAAATTATCACTTATTTTTATTTATATTTGATTAATTTATATATTGATACAAAAAGACAAATAATTGGGAGCCGATAAATTGTTTTATTTTTAGTTAAAAATATTAGAAAATTTTAATTTGGATAAATTGAATAATTGATACAATGAAAAAAGTAATTGGAATAGTTTTAGTTTTTGATAAATCGTTTAATAGACCATATTTTTCTGGTTACTAATAAGCAGCAATAGTCTATCGGTAACAACGTTTCGGTGAAAAACCTTCCCTTGCTCATCGCTTATTGGTGCCATATTTTCGGGGATTTTGACAATCTCAAAGACTTCCAGGGGCTATGTATGGCAAATTAGAGACATGGAAAGTTCCACAATTTTGTTGCACTATTCATTTTGCATAAAAATCGGATGCTTGATTGGCTCTACCTATTACCCAAAAAAAAAAAAAAAAAATTATATAACCTTAAAATTTCTTAGAGTTACATATTTTCTTTGGTCATAAGTGGGTTAAATGTTTGACGTGATGAAAATGTTTCATTTAAATTTCTTCACTATGTTTAGTATAAGGAGTAAGATTTGGTCTCGCAGAAAAAATTAAATTTTTGACTCAATCAAAAAAATTCACAAAATCAAATGTTATTTTATTTGCATAGGGTCCCATCACTAAAACTGTAAATTCAAACAAATAATTTGTTCAAATCTAATAGATTTTTTTCAATAAAAATAATTTGACTATTAATTAAAAAAGTTATTTGGTATTGTATTTCAATTTAAAACAACAAAATTTTCATTGTGGGAGGGGAAGAACAATTTGCATTTTATTAATATTATTTAAAACTTCTTTTGTAGTATTTTTATTCAGTCCGCTAGCTACGTATGTAACAAACATATTGCAATTTGATTCTATTTATTTCTTGAACTCTTGTAAAAAAAAAATAGAATTGTATTGTTGAAGGAATACGTATGCAATGTACGTATGCCTTCAATAAATGTTCATACAAATATAACTTTTTGTAATTTTTTGCTCTACATCTCCACGGTGGTTGTAGGAATAACAAAAGTTCGTACTGTATACTTTTTTTTTTTTTTTTGCTTACTATAATATATAATTTGTTCAAAACGCTAATTTGTAAATTAAAGTTTCATACAAAAACGCATGAAATTCAAAAAACTCTGGCGTGAAATTGTTTACGTTGCCAACAGTGTTGGAATTAAAATCAAAATCAAACAAAATATTAATAGGTAACAATGAAAAACATTTATAAAAGCTCAATATATTTGAAACTTTTTTAGCTAAAATTTTTTCTGTGCAGAATTATTCAAGGTTTTTTCAATTTTTTTTTTTTTTTTGACTGTTATTTAAAATTGAATTTTTATCATATATTCAAACTTTTTTTGTCTAAGGATTTTCAGTTAGAGAAATTTTAAAAATTTTACCATTTTTGAAATCTACGGTGAAATATTAGTTATACTAAATATAAATTTCCCTTCTACACCCACCCCTTATGCAACAATTTCCACGGTTTTATGAGGGTTAATTGAAAAAATCTTGATGTTTAAAATTTTACCGATTTCTAGGGGACAAAATTGGCTAGTTGGAGACTTGGCTTGTACCACATTTTTATAGCACCATTTCCTGTTTATAAAATATAAATGAGTAATTTGCTTTATCTACTGCCCAGAAAATTATATAACATAAAAGCTCCTAAGGGAAAAATGGAAATGTTCCTGGTGATTGGAACGACTATATCTACAATATATCCAACATATTTTTTACGACACTTTTTTAGTATTGACCAGTGCAACAATACCTTTTGCTCGGAAAAGGAAACATTTTTCAAAAAACTTAAAAAAGAAACATTTTTAACGGTCCAGTTTACGAACGGTCATAAATAGACCTAAAATATTTTAGAATTCATTATAAAAGAAACTGATAAAAAAAACACTTTTTTCCTTCTCAAAGGAAATTAGTTATACATACTTACATACTTATATACATATATACATACATACATACATATACACATACATACATATATACTTACTTACATACATATATTGTATGAGTTTAAAATGCACATATTGGCAGGATATTCCAGCAATATTCCTACAATTAATTGGAAAATATCTTCATGGAAGAAATTTAGGCAATATCTTCTTTTTATTATTTGGATCAAAATCATCAAAGCGATGTTTTTCTACTATTGCATTTTTATCAGTTTAACGAAAATTAGGCAATAAAAAACAATAAATATAGAAAACTTAAAATTCTTTTATTATTTTTATCCTCAAAATATCGCCCACTTTTCAATAAGGCGATTATCACCCCCGCAATAAATTGATGATATCCTATTGAGATCTCCTGGCAGAAATTAATGCAATAGTTTTATTATTTTAGTCATAGTTTTTTCAGTTGAAGAAAAATTGTTGAAAAAGGAAAAAAAATATTTAAGAAATTTGTTTGTCTTTTAGCAAAGAATAGTAAGATTTATATGCTTTACAAAATGTAAAAATTTCCTTTATTATATTATTTCAAAATTTATTTAGTGATAATTTTTCCATATATTTATTACATTTTCCAGAAGATTATCTGACGGCATCTTTTTTCACCCAGACGATTATCTGCAATATTGCTTACTTTTTTTTGCAGCAGTATTGATTTCTTATTACTTGGATGTATCGCCTGTGAGTCACAATCTCTCCCAATGGGGGATAATTCCTCAATACGAATATGATTATTGCGACAATAAAATTTGTCTTCTAAGCAATACGAATTCGAATCACTTTCGTATTATTTTGCATGTAGGGATTGTTTAAATATGTCAATGAGTTAGCCTTTAGAGAGATAATAATATTGAATAAAGAAATTTTAAAAATTTTACCATTTTTGAGATCTACGGTCAAGTATTAGTTATATTAAATATAAATTTTCCCTCTACACCCACCCCTTACAACTAATTTTTCCACGGATTTATGAGGGTTAATTGAAAAAATCTTGATGTTTAAAATTTTAATGACTTCTAGGGGCTATAAGTGGCAAGTTGGAGACCTGGCTTGTACTACATTTTTATAGCACCATTTCTTGTTTATAAAATATAAATGACAAATTTTGCAAAAATAATCAACGCGTACTTACTCTTTACACAGAAATATATTTATGAAAGGAAGCTTATATAAATTTGTGCTTTCTCTAACATTAGCCTTCATCAGTGTTGCCAGTTCAGCGTTTTTAAAGTTAAATCTAGCTTTTTTATTTTGCTTTTAGTCTCAAGTTTTACGTTTTATTTTCTAGCTTTTTTTCTAGCCTTTTTTGTTTCTTAAAAATGCCTTAAAAAGGCTAAAATGTTAATATTTCAATAAAGAGAAAAATAATTTCTTATTTGCTGTGACTAATTTTATTTTTACAGAATCGTTCATTCATGTGCATTTTTGTCTATATATTAGCACAAAAAGTCGAATTTATTTATATTAAAAAAAAAAAAAATTGGGCTGTGGCGTTTCATTCTTCAAATTAAAAATATTTAAAAAAATTTTGTAAAGTTACTAAGTCAATTATTATAATTATTTTTTAATATATTTCAGCAGCAATAGAAACTATATATGAAAATAATTAAAAAAAAAAAATACTAATGCGAAAAATCAAAAAAATAAAAAATGGAGGCAATGCTTAGTCAAAAAGGAATTATAATTCAAAAATGACGAAAAATCGCTTTAAAACATTGGGTAATTTTTATATGAAATATAACACAAATTTGTATGGGGTTTTTTTTGCGATTTTTCATTCTACATTTGTTTTTAATTTTAACTTCTTCAGGCCTTGTTTTTTTTTTTTTTTTGGTGGTGGGGAGTCTCTTTGCTTTTATCATTAAAATTCTATTTAGCCTCTTTTTTTCTCATCTCCTGGCAGCACTGGCCTTCATTAACAGGAACACCTGCAATATTAACGGAATGTTTAACGATATTATCAAAAATTTAAGACCTGTACTAATTAATATCACATTTGGAATCTGCTCTCCATACTATTTAACTGAACTGTCCGCAATAAAGCCCAAAATCGTCAATGTTTTTTATGTATATTTATATATAGAAAAAAAATTCATTATTTTTCCAATACCTTTTTTCCTTTAAATTTTTTGAGGATTTGTCAATTGCTACAAAATAAATTTTTTTAAACCTAATATTAATTTAATGAAATTTAAAAATAATATGAATTATACAACTAATTGGAAAATTTACTGGAATAATTTTTGCTGTGTTGGGCTACTGGTTGTATGAGTAATATTAATTTAAATAATACACATAATCGCAAATATTTTTACTTTGGCTATTATTAAATAATGAATATAGATTAATATAAGGCAAAAATTTAATATAGTTTTACTTAACTTAAATCTGTACCAAATCATGAAGCGACAGACATATTCTTATAATAATTACACTGTGCTCAAAAATGAGACTTATTTTTTTTAACAAGATGGACACCCATTGGTTAAAACTAAATCGATGACGCAGAATTTAATGGCGTTAACCATTTTTAAAAGATAGCGCTCATTTTTGAGATATTTCACTTTGAAAGGCTAAGCGAGGGGTTAGGACAATTACGTTTTTTGTTTTCTTAAATTTAATGACTTAGTTGTTAAATTTAAACGAAATAAACAATTAAGATTCCATTGAAGTATCGTTAATTCCTATTTTCAAAAATATTTTAAATGCTAAATAACCGATAAGTAATTTTAAAAATAAAAATATAAATGCATTAAAATTGATTTAATTAGTAGCTTGTGGTATATATAAATCAATTTAATATTTATTATACGTAAATAATGTTCGTTTTGTTTCTAATTTTCTATTATTTGAGCTACTCAATTAATTAAGTTGAAACCTAAATATCGCGAATACGAGCGCTAACTCCAAAAACGGCTGCCACTTTTAAATTCAGCGTACTTGAATTACGTTTAAACTTGTGGTTCCCAGCTTAATTATTCACTTTTGCAAAATTAAACCTAAACTTTGTGCTTAAAATTTTCATCTAACAATTTTTGTTAAAGGCTTTATTTATAATAAAAATAATTAATTTATAAAGGTTTTCACAAAAATATAGTTTTATAAAACTTTAGCAAAATAAAAATTTCATTATGAATAAGACAGCAAGTCTTAAGTTATTTGAATATCTATATTATTGCACTTTTATTAAAAACTTTAAACTGTTTTTATTATACTAAAAATAATACACACAAACCTTTTTTTTTTGAAGAATTGTTGATGATTCAATGCTGCTGATGACTATATTGATGATATTAGATACTATTTGAGTTTACAAATTCTGTATCGATTGCAGATAATGGTGTTAATGAGTATTCGAATAAAAAAAAAAGTAATGTACTTTCACTTAGTAAATCATCTTCATTTTTAAGCACAAACTACAAACGTTTTTGCAAATGTTTGCTTAAATAATTTATCATTTTTGTTTTCTTTTTCCTTTTTTATTTGGAGGATTTTTAGTGGTGATTTTGTTTAGCAAACTATTATACACTCAAATGAACACTTATTTGTAGGAAATAATATTAAAGAGAAAATGAAAAAAAAGATACCAAAAGCAAAACCAATATTAGAGATATTGTTTTGTAATAGAAATGATAAAAGTCAATGTAGGTATTTTGTTTGTCACTGTAGAAATGGCAAAATAATGTTTTTTGCTTTCTTTTTAAATAAAATCTTAACTTTGGTGTTAATTTTTATAGGATTTGGATTAAATTGTTTAGATTATTTAATTTTTAAGGTATCTTGATTTTTTTCTTTTTTTTTTCTTTAATAACGATTTTTGTTTTACATAAATGAAGTAGATCTATTGTTTTGTTAGTTGTATATTGTATAGTTAGCAGAATTTATTTATATGTAATAAATTTATTTTCTCTAAACAGACATTTTGGTAATTTTCTTTTTATTTTATTTTTTGTTTATTTATTTATTTTATTGCCGTAATTAAAGGCAGTTAATCGTTGTTTGATTTGTTGTTGCTCTTTAAATGTTGGTTGTTAATTTTTTTATTATACACTTGTTGCACACTTTTAGGTGTTGCTAACACATTTATAGCCTGTTTCTCTATGTCGAACGAATGCTTGCTTACTTTCGTCTTCTAAGTGAACGAAAACTGGTTTGGGTTTCTTTAATATACTTCCATGAGTTGAACGACAAGTCGAACTAAAATGTAAGTGTTTTCATACAAAATTGGATTTCTGTATTTGTGAACGATACGAACGAAATGTCAAAATCAGTAATTTTCTATTTTGCTTTCGTCTGTTTGCATCTTTTAACGAAAAATAAGAAAATTACCCACCAGGACACTGCAAATGTTCCTCAATTATGTTTTGTATTCGTTTGGAAATGAACCGCATCGATAAATGAGAATTTTTTGTTTCAAATATCAATTTATAAATGAAAAAACTTTTGTTTTCATCTTTTTCCTTTTTTTACTTTTACTTGTTTGAATTATTTCATTTGCATTCAAACAGTTTAGTAGTATTTTATATTATTTTCGAGAAAAAGAAAAATGCAACAAAAGTAATATGAAAAGATATAACAACATGCGAACGAAAGGTTAGGAAATAGAGAAATACAAAATGGTTTTAATTCTTTCAACTTGCTTTCGTTCGCTTAGATTTTCGTTCGACGTAGAGAAACAGGCTATTAATGTTAATGATGATGATGATGAATTATGGGCTAAATGTTAGTAACACAGGGAGTCCGTTTTAACTTCAGTTCATACTTTTCGGCTGATATCTCTTAAACAAAAGCATTCACAGATAGTTCGAGGATCGATATAAACTCGAAAACCAAAAAATGGGCATGATCCGCCCACTGCCTCCCTCACATATAAGGTGAAAAATCAATGAAATTTTGTACAAATAGTTCAAGGATTAAGGTAAACTCGGAAACAAGAAATGGGCATGGTCTGCCCACTTTACCAACCACCTCCCATATGAGATGAAATTTTAAAAAGTTGCATATGGTGGTATATAGACTCGGCCAAGCGTTAAAATATTTATAAGTCCAATTAAACGGATTTAGATAGCTTTTTTTATATGGTGTAAAAAGAACTTAATGGACCTTAATATCAAAAAATGCAAACATATACACTACTCGAGAAAACCTGATTCTTATGGATGTTTCTTTCCATCTTAGGGAATACGAATCTATTCCTGGATCTTGGCGTACTATTCGATCCAAAGCTTGTATTTAATAAACACATTAATATGTTTACAAATAACGCTCGTGACGTCCTTGGGTATATTAAACGATGGGCTAAAAAACTTAATGATGTTAGTATAACAAGACAGCTATATACTTCTTCAGTTAGATAAATTCTGGAATACTGTTCTGTTGTCTGGAACCCGTTTTATAACGCTCATATTGACCGTATTGAATCTATACAAAAATAATTCATACTTTTTATACTAAGAAATTCTTATCCGGATTCGATATATAATTTGCCATCATATAAGACCAGATTGCTGCAAATGAAATTACCAAGTCTCAAAAGTCAAAGAACTATGTTAAATATAATTTTCGTTATTAAGCTTACATCTAGCAGCAGATTTTCTAGTGAATAGAATTAATTTTAATGTACCTCAACGTCCCTCACGAAGCTTTCAGTCGTTATTATTAAATATTTCGACAAAACTATGCTAACGCTGATCCTTTCCCTAGATTACATTTAAAATTAAATGAACTATATAATGCTATTGATATGTCTCTCAGTGTAAATTTACTTAAACGTAATTTCATTTTACTATTAAATAACTAATGTTACATTTAATTTGTAACAATTTTTTTATTTTCTGCCTGTAAGGATTTCGTCCATAGACTTATAAATAAATAAATAAATAGATAAATAAATAAAAAAATAAAAAAATAAAAGAAGCGAATATAACTTTTCCACTTGTTTTTTATGAATTTTTTTCTCAGAATTTTATATTGCACTGATTGGCTGCCATCATTTTGTTGTCTTTGAATGAATGAACTACTTTAGCTCTTTTTTTTTTTTGTTTTTGTTTTATCTTACAAATTTGTAAATTTACCACAAAATATAATCACTTTTTGATTAAATTCATTTTTATTTTTTAGTTGCTTTGTATTCAAAAGAAAAATCATCAATCATTGACACTCATGCTATCAGCTTGACATCATTCATTTCTCATTTCCTCATTTCACTACCAATAAAAGAATTTATTTAATAAAACATCAGTACAATTCATTTGCACTTATCCTACATTTGGTAGAGATCGAAAAGGAAAATATTAAATTAAGTTTTACTTTAGAACTTCAGGTCATCACCTGGCATAGGTAATTATTTTACCTTTAAATTTGATCCAATTTTGAAATAAGAAAATATAATTAAGTTTTAATATTTAGTAAATAATAAATTCAAATTTTAATTTTTTAATAATTCCAAATTTTCTCCCAAAAGTCTTAAAAGTAAAACTTTTCTCTCGGAAATATTAAAAACAAAATTTTTCTCTCGAAAATATTAATGGCTAAAAATTTCTTTGAAAAATATTAAATGTGAAAACTTTTCATAGAAAACCTTAAAACCCTCCTTTATAATTCTGCAAAAAAAATAACCACTGCATTATAAAACGAGAACAAAAGATACAGTCGGTCAAGACCGACTATATAATACCCTACACCGTTTTGAACTAGCATAAAATTTCAGGAAGGGTACTTATATTACATCTGTGGCCGATTTTACTAAATGTAAAATAAAATATACAAATATTAACATCTAGATGATTTAGGGCGATTCATGAAAGTAAATTTATATGGAAGCTATGGTAAATTATGGACCAATTCTCAAAAATTTGGCAATAATATTTCTACTTACATAAAGCTTATATGTATGGGATTTATGCACGTTAAAGTGATTTTTGGAGAAGGGATTTATATGGAAGCTATGGTAAATTGTGAACCGATCATTAAAAAATTTATTACAAAAATTGACACTGAACTTCTTTGCACCAAATTTCATTAAAATATTATAATTTTTAACGCATTATTGAGTGTTTAAACTCTATTCCGGGGAGATATTTGTATGAAGACTAGGTGAAATAATGGACCGATCACAAGCAATTTCAATAGACTTCGTTCTTTTATCACAAAAGTCCTACGTACCAAATTTCATTGAATTATCTTTAAAATTGCGACTCATACTTTGAGCACAAAGTTTACAGGGACAGCCAATCGGTCAGCCGTCCAGCCTGCCAGACAGATGGACGGACATCGTTAAATCGATTTAAAAAGTGATTCTGAGTCGATTGGTATACTTTAAGGTGGATGTTGGATAACTTTTTGTATGCGTTACAAACATCAGCACAAATACATAATACCCCAAACACCTATGGTGGTGTAGGGTATAAACATTGTCACATAAACTTAACTGTCTGCTATTTACAAATTCCAAATACCGCCCTATAAATATTTATTTTATATATGACTGATTATTTTTTTATTTTTTATTATTATTATTTATTTATTTATTTTTTTTTTGTACTTGTTTAAAAACTAAACATTTAAGGACATGAAGCTGAAGAAATTAGCGCCAAAATGTTGTGTCATCATAAAGTGTGAAGTATTAATGTGTGAGTTGAAAGACACATACAATTTTGCCACACCACACTTCATTTAAATAACATAGAATGCCATGGGAATTTTGTAACATCAGTTTGGTAAACATGGTAGTATGAAAATGGAAAAAAATGCCATTATGTCTGGTTGTCTTTTATTAATACAATAAAAAAAAAAAACTGGCTGTTGTTGCCCCAAAATACAAATAATTCAAGACAATATATAAAGACAACAATAACAACTTTGAAATGATGATGTTATGTACGGAATATTTTCACAGTTTTCATAAACACCAACGCTTTTAGTGCGATAGGGTTCTTAATTTCCCGACATTTTTCAACTCTGGGTTTTCGGGAAAAATACAATATTATTAAAATAATAAAATAATAAAATAATAAAACCTGTATATATATATATATATATATATATATATATATATATATATATTAAAAATAGTTTACTATTTAAGTATCTGGTTATTCATCATCATTGCACTAGACCATCTATACCCATAGAAATTTTGTTGAAAACCTGTTATATGTACTCTTGATATATGTGAACACTATAAAAATTTATTTACAATACTATATGTTGAATATATTTTATTTTTTCATAATTAAAGTAAAACTATTTTTGGAACTCAGAATTTCAAAATACCATGTGACCTGGAAGAATTTAAAGCTAGGAGTTTTAAAGTGTTCGTATGTTTTCGAATCATGGTGAATATAAATGTAATTTTTATTCAATAAATTCCAAAGAAATATATTTAATTAATTAAAACTATATTTGACAGTTCCTTAATCTGAGATTTCAAAATTTTAATTTTTGTTTGAAGATAAATTATTCAGCAAAAAAAAAAAACAACGATCAAGTGCTTCAAAAAAAAGAACATTTTCACCAGTTCAAAATTAAGTACATATTTTGAGCTTTTCTGAAAGTTATTAATAATTACTTCCACACAAGTGAAAATAAATGTATTTTAGGAAGAAGAAAAGTTAATAATTTCTGAGTAAATTAAAATTTCACAAATCCTAAGGCATTTTTATTATATGTTGATAAGGCTAAAATAAAATTTTTATTAAAAAATTTTTTAAACATAGTTTTGAGAAAAGTACTTCAAAACAATGAACGAGAAGTATGAAGAAAGAACATCCTTCCAGTGACAACCATGGGTTAAAGAAGGAACTTATGCAGATCTTTTTTAGCACTAAGTATTTCCTTCCAATGACAACTTTATGTTAAAATCTAGACTTTTTCAGCTCTTTTTCAGTTCTTTTTTTCCTGGGTAACTAAAAAATTTTTTCGAAGTCTTGGCCAAGATTGGAACTGATGTACATGATATACAATTAAATTTGGACAAAGAAAATTTGTTGAGGCTTGTTCTAAACGGATTTCGATGAATTTTAATACCAACATTTTTTGAAATATTTTTATTGGAATATGGACTTTAAAAAATCCATTTGAACATACAGACGACCAGACATTCAGACGGATAGGTATTCATATATTCTCAAAAGTTATTTTTAATCATAACAATTACGAATATTTTTCAATTTAAGGCCCTGGATAAATATTTATAGATTTTCGTATAAAATGACAAACTTATATATGTCCTTCATTTTAGGTGAATGTTATAAAAAAAATTTACTATTATAAGCAGTGTTGCCAGGAGATAAGAAAAAAGAGGCTAAATTGAACTTTAAAAAAGGAAAAAAATACTAAATACCCCAGAAAAAAGGATATTCTTTTTAATTTAAAATCTTATTTTTTATTTTTTAAATAGTTTTTATTTTTTTACATATATTGTAATAAGTTTATTAAGAAAATAAGAACGGCAGCCAGCAAAATGAAACAATGAAAATCGTCCAAAATGATTCCCATACATATTTGATTTTGAAGTAATTTTTGAATTATAATTTTTTTGATGAAAAATTTCCAAATTTTTGGGTGATTTTTCGTTTTATAAGAATTTTTAAATAATATTCATAAATAGTTTCTATGGTTACTGTAGTTTATTAAAAAATAATTATAGTAATCGATTTAATAAATCAATAAAATTAGTTGTTATCTTTGATTTTGGAGAATAAAGCTCCGCACGCGAAAATTTTTATTAAATATAAATAATATAATAGTTTTTTTTTTTGCAAAAGTGTTTAAATAGATGATTATATAATAGCTAGTAAGAAATTATTTTCTTCGAAGCTAAAATGTAATTTTGAAGCTAAAAGAAAAATAAAAAGGCTAGATTTAGTCTTAAAAAGGCTAAACTGGCAACACTGATTATAAGGCATGTGAAATATATGGAGTGTATTATTATTTCTTAACCACCCAGCAACAAATTTTCAATAAATGGATGCAATAAATTAGATTACTGCACCCATAGTGCATTCTTTACTGCTTCTTGAAATTACAGCCTCACAAAACTATGGTGAAAAATGGAAATGATTATAAGTAATAATTAAATAAAATGAAAAATAATTATGATTCCATTATATTGTTATATTGTGTCTGATTTTATGGTTTTTTTTTCTTATTATGATTCTAGTTTTACATATAATTGAACAATCTTACTACAATATCATCATATTCTATCAGATTATTATTTGATGTTATATTATTATTATTATTATTATTATTATTATTCTATATAATTATATTATTATATCACATTGTCATATTATTTTTGCAGTCAACCGTATTTAAATTTTTATTGTATGTAAACATTAAGTGACAAAATTTAAACCAAAACTTTGTTATTATAAACACAGAATTATTAAAATTCAAGAAAATTAATAATGAGAACATAATATTGTTGTAGTGGTAATGCTATAACCATGTTTTTTTCCGCGTGCACATACGCAGATAAAATTTTGTAAGTCGTAATCACAATAAACCAATCATCATTCATCTTAAATTAATTTAAGAGCGGTGGTAAAAAAAAAAACAGAAAAACCCATGGTTGTCATTGGTAGGATGTTCTTCTTTTATGCTTTTCGTTCATTGCATTTGAAGTAGTTCTCTTAAAACTATATTTGTAAAATTTTTTAATAGAAATATGATTTTAACTTTGTTAACAGATAATAAAAATACTTTTCAATTTGTGAAATTTTTCTTTTTCTTAGAAATTAACCACTTTTTTGATTGCTAAAATTACATTCATTTTCACTTTTTTGAAGTAATTTTTATTAACTTCCAAAGAAGTGCAAAATATGCAATTAGTTCTGCGTTTGAAGTAGTGAAAAAGTTCTTTACTGGAAAGCATAAACTGTGTTTTATATTAAAAATTATTAAAAATAAATTTACACAGAACTGTTTTTCTAAAATGGTATAAACTTTTTTTTGTAAAAAGTTAAAGATGCGTAAACAACGCTCTTGAAAATGCTGGAATTTTATGTAAAAAAAATCGATTTAAAATGTTCTACATTTGGTCAACATTTTAAAATATTTATTTTAGTTTGAGTTTTGCAAAATTTGCACACAATATTTCACGATACATAGGTTTATTACTAAATAAAAATGTTAACAAATTTCACAATTTTTTTAAAAAAATATTTATGATTTATGATCTAGAATTTTTCACAGAGCTACGAGGCACTTGCATGGTGGATGGTAGTAAATACTAAAGAGCACATGAGGAATTTGAAAAATGTTGAGTAAAAATATTTTCAAAATTTTTCTTCTTCTAAAATCGATTTGTGGTTTCACTAACGAATATTTATACATACAAAATCTGTTCGCATTAATAATTTTTATCAATGCGCGCTAAAGTTATAGAAGCTTAAAGTTAAAAGATTAAAAAATCTCCAAAATATCAAAACCAAAATAGTGCGATTTTATAGAACTACTAAGGTGCTATCAATACAAAACTACTACAGCATTTTCAATATTTATCGAAATATACTGTAAAGAAAAATGTTTAATTTTATTTTTTGCACAATTCCGCAAATAGCGTAAAATATTTATTGGTTAAAAATCTTGAAAGAAATAGGGGTTAATAGCAAAAATTTTTTGGGATATTCTGCTGAAAAAATCAAAAGAATATCAACCAAGCCACCAACCAAGACCTAAACTATAATACGAAATTTGTGGAGCTGATTTTTGAGAATAAGAACATCCTTATAAGTCCTTAAAATATTTTAACGCCCCATAATATACATTTTTGTGGGGTTATGAGTGATCAAAAATCAATAACTTTTGAACTGGTTAACATTTTGGTCACCGACTTTTTTATGTTATTGTGCACAAAATTAGCTGCTATCGCACACAATACAATAATCATTACAAATTTATATATTTTTCTTGTAAAAATGCAATAAAAATTATGTAAAAATTATTCAAGGCTTTTGAATTTTGAAATATATTGGTCAGTCAATTGAAGCACAACGTCTAAAACTTATACATTTAAAACTTCAACCAATATGGGCAATGCTAACGGAACTCGTATTAAGGTCAAATATTTAAACTCTTAGTGGATGTCCAGACGGACATATTTAAAACATCATTTAAATAGTTATCAAATGACGCAAAAGGGAACTAAATATTGTTTGCTATTACGTCACCAATACATCTATTAATTTTCATAATATTTTCTTAATTTTTTCCTGAATTATAAATAAAAGTGTTCTACTAAATACAAGATCGTCATACAAATTTCATATTTTTTCTCAAATAAAATCAAATATTTTATTTAAATGAAATTTTTAACTACCATTATGTGAATACTTGTTTAATTAGAAAATTTATATAAGCCGCAATTCTATTCATTCATTCATTCATTTTAGTGTTTTGTTTTTTTTTGGATTTTATGTAATTTTTTATGGAATGTTAAGAGATTCCTTATCTTTTACTTAAACAAAGTTAAATTCGTATTTTGCTTTATAAAATATAAAATAATACGATTTTTTAGTTAAAAACATTCCTACATCCAGTCTTGAACTTTCTTACAGCTAAATTAGCCAGCATAAGTAATTTTTTTTGCTGGTTTTGGCATAATAATTAAAACCCAGCAAAAGCTTTGCTTTCCTAGTCAGCGAGCAGGTATAATTGAAAACAAAAATAAACTTCTTATTTTTTCCCTGAACAACTATTTATTTTTGTTAGAGTTGTCTACAAATTCACGTAGTTATTTTTAGACTATAGGGATACTCAAGAATATGTATCTAAAAAAAATAAAAAACAGAAAAAAATTGTCGTCAGTGATATTTGAATTTGAGCACAAATGAACTATTCGTTTTTAAGGACTAACGTCTTCCTTTGTAAAGATACAAAAATTACAAAAAAAAAAAAATAAAGCGTTTTTTTTAACCAAAAATTTATATGTTGAAATTTATAAAAAATTATTAATCCAAGCTGCACTTGATAAATAATGAGCATATCGTTCAAATAAAAGAATAAAAGATTAAGGGTAAATAACCATTTGAAAATTACGTGAACCTAGATATTAAAAATTTTCCTATCAAAAATTATTTTTTTATTGTGATTAAATTTAGCTGATTTCTAACTAAAAAAGATAAATAAAACCAAAAACAGATTGAGAATATTAAGCATGTTTTACATTAGGATAAATGTTAACATATTTTTGATCACTCACACCCAAAAAAAAGTACATGCACGTAGAGAAAAAATATAGTTTTATTGACCATAATCTAAGAGCAGCATATTATGATTGTAATATATGATCATAGAGAAAACTAAAAATGATTATAAGTAATAATTATTATGAGACCATTTAGTCCTACTTTATGTTTCATGTTTCCATGTTAGTTTTATATATAATTGAACAATCTTACTACAACATCATCCCATTCTATCAGATTATTATTTGACGTTATTATATTATTCTATCTTATTATATTATTATACCACAAATATATATATACATATACATATTATTTGTTCATTAATTATATTCATTTCCATCACCATATGTGACTCAAATGCAAGATATGTTTTTTAACTAAATCCTTTAATAGTACTTAATCAATATCTTATATTGCTGGAATCATACCGATTGTCACCAAACCTTGTCTATTTATATTAATTTATATATAAACTAAATGAGAATTACAATGAAGTTAGAAAACAAACAAGTATAAATTTTTTTCACTAAGTTTATGAAGAGTATAATTATTATTATTTAACTATTATTATAAACATTTTATTGTTATGGGAACAAAAATATTAATATGCATTAAAAACAGAATATGATTTAAGAACAAAGAAAAAGACTGAAATACTGTAGAAGCAGTGATATTTTTAATATTAATAAAATTTTGTTTCTGGTAAAATATTTTGAAACATATAATTTCTACAGTCAACCATATTAAAATATTTATTGAGTGTAAACATTCAATGGCAAAATCTAAACAAAAATATTGTTATCATGAACACTGAGTTACTCATAATCAAGAAAATTAGCAATGGGAACATAATATTGTGGTATTGATAATGCTGTAACCATATTTTAACTCTACACATAGTATAACCCCTGAATTTTAGTATAAAGCAAATAAAATTATTTCATTTGAGATCAATATTAACGACACTTCTTCTTCGCGGTAATTGTAAGCAAGAGAAATGTGTTTGGAAAAGACTGCCGCTGTAGTCCGTTAAAATGATGTTTCCTAAGTGTTTCTTCTCGGAAGTGTCTTTTATTAAAACATTCTGTTTATGCGATATTTTGCTCAATTATTGCAAATGCGATATTTGTCAGTATATTTTACAAACATTTACGGCAACTCTAAGTAAGCTTGTGATGATGTATTTCCCTTTCTTGGTTTCCTGATATCAACGAGATATAACTCAAACTGCAGAATCAGTTTGTATTTAAAATTCTCTTCTGTAAATTTAGTTTCACTTATGCGCTCAAATTTTCTATCAAAAAAATTTCAAAATTAAAAAAGTTGTCAATTTTTGGTTTAGTTTTTTTTATCAACGCACAACTTTTCACCAGATAGTAAAACTGTTACTTATTATACAACATAATGAATTTCTTAAGTGTTGTCTTTCGCCTGGTTAATATATTGAATCTAAAAGATGTAAATCGTTAGTGCAAAATTGAAATAAATAAAAAAACTTCAATTCAGTTTTAATGCAGTTTTTATATTTTTTTAAAGTTTAAATGGCTGAACTTCCTTGAGATTTTAGATTTTTAGATTTTTTAGTTATTTTGTAAGGTCTACCAAAATGCATCAACAATATTAGAGTTTTTAAAACAAACCTCAAAAATATAAGACACATAAAGTCGGTCTCAAAGAGTTTAGAAATTTTTTTTAAATTCCTCACATAACTAATATGAATAGTGTGTATTTAGCAGTTCTCAGATTAGTCTGGGGATTATGTTAGATATTTCTCCTCTTGATATTGTCATAAAAAGTCAAAGAGTCAAGCATTTGTTATGACATGATCCTACTCAATAAAGGCAGACTCTAGAAACTGGCACTGACTCGGAAATTTTCTCCTTTTTTCTTTCATAGATTAACAAATACATCCACAGTTTTCTATTATGAAATATATGCGATAAATAGGACAGAGAAAGGAGTCCATTAATTTTGTTTCTGCATCAAATCTGATTTATGAATGGCCATTTGGCGAAATTAATAAATTTGCTCGTAGGTATACTCATAGGAATGTATGGGATACCAGTTATTGTGTTATTTTTATTGTATGAGTTATGAAGATGAGAAAGAAAAGGAATCTGTACATCACCTAGTATGCGACTATTTTGCTCAGATTTTTAAAAAATACGATTTAGTTTCAGCGGGAATAAAGAGAACTATAATATTCATCCATAGAAGGGTGGGTGGTATTGATTTCTTTTTTTATATCTTTACAATACTTTTATAAATATAGACATGAATTTCATGGTATCATCATTGGCCCATGAGTCTCCCTGTACACTCGTGTATAGCAAGCGACTCTTGTAACCTAAAACCTTCCTATTTGTACTAGAAAATACTCCCTCTAATTTCCAATTTTACAAAATATACAAGAAAAGACTTTTATATACTTAACAATCCCACCACCTGCCTAAAAATGTTCATTTTCAACATTAAAGAAATTACCCTTCTTGATTTCTTTATGTTCGCAGTAAGTATTGGTATTTTTTTTTTTTATTTCTTGGTTCATATTCCCTGCATCCGTTTCCTTGTGAATATACATACAAACACTTGCAGACATTGTTGTTGATTTTCTTTTTTTTTTCTTAGTCAGTCATTCATTCTAGCACACATTGGGGTAGGAACGTCAAAAATTAGTCTTTATTCGTGAAAGGGTACAGAAGGTTATTTATAATTTTGTTATAATAACTAGATCATTAGTACGTCAAATAAATACTTTTTGAATTTTTAAATACTTTACCACTGTCCGTCCGGCTGTCTGTGCTTCAATAACCAACATTTGAGATAATCTGTAGTTTGCAGTTTTAAAGCTAACCTAATAAAATTCGGTATTGAGATTTTCTTGAGCCAATCTATAACATGTAAAAGTTGGTTATAATCGAACCATTATTTCACTGAGTCCCAATTTAAAATATTTCCCGGAAATGTCTTAAAGATGTTTTTATTTTCATAAATTTCTTAATAGGTGTGTTTTATCTAAGTAAAAATCGTACCACTAAATTTCCTGAGTATCGGATCTCCATAGCTTCCATATAAGGAGCTGCCACGACAATGCCAATTAAAAATTTCAATATTTTCATAAAATTCTATACAGACCTCTTTTTAATTTAGCAAATAACTTTAAAACTTTAAACTTTAATTTTAAAAAGATAATAATTTAATTTTATTTTGTTTTTGTTCAGAAAACGAGCATATTTTTATTGGGCTTTTAGGAAAATATTTTTTTTTTTTTTTTCTTTGAAATCGCAAAAATTTCTCAAAATATTTTTTTTGGATTTTCATACTACACACATGTGGAGAAAAAATATAGTTGTGGTGACCATAATCTAAGAGCAATATATTATAATTGGAACATATTTTCAAAGCGAAAAATATAAGTATAAGTAATGAAAAAAATTATGATTCCATTTTGTCATATTGTGTCCGATTTTATGCTTTGTATTTTCATGTTATGATTCTAGCTTTACATATAATTGAAAAATCATTCTAAATCATTATTCCATTCTATCAGATTTCCATTTGATATTATTATAATATTTTTGTATATTATATTATTATACCATATTGTCATATTATTACATTTTTTCATATTATTATCCCACGTTATCATATAATTATCCAATCATATATTATTATTTCATTTTGTCATATTATTATTCTATTTTATCATATATTAAAATAAAACGTATTAATAAAAAATATTTTTTATAAATTTTTTATTCAAAATTAATAGAGAAAGAAGCCAAAAAATATTTACATTTTATTTGTTCATTAATTGTATTCATTTTTACCACGATATGTAGTTTAAATGCGGGATACGTTTTTTTAACTAAACTCTTTAATATTCATTAAATATGTCTATTTATATTCATATATAAACTAAATCAGAATTACAATGGAATTGGAAAACAAACACTAAAAACAAATTATATTTAAAAACACACAAGTTATGAATTTTTCCACTAAGTTTGTGAAAAGAATACTTATATCCTTATATTTATTCTTGTTGTTTTTGGGAATAATAATATTAATATGGTTTAAAAAGAATATGTTTTAGGGAAAAAGGATAAATATTTAATGGTTGTAGAAGTAATGATATTTTTCATTTTAGTAAAATTAAATTTCTGGTAAAAATAATTAAAATCATATAATTTTTGTAATCAACCATATTAAGTCTTTTATTGAGTGTAAACATTAAATGACAAGATTGAAATAAAAACATTGTTATAATGAACATATAGTTGTTTATAATCAAGAAAATTAACAATTAGAATATAATATTGTTACAGCGTAATAATTTAACCATATTTTCTCTCTGCGTACACATTAGGTCAAAATACATAATTTACATTTTCACCAAAATTCGACTAAAATTTTTTGAGTTTCTATATAAAAGTGAAAAATATCTGTTTTTAGGCCGATTATTTAAAAAATATTACAAATATTTCTACAAAAGAATATGCTTGACAAGTTCATTGTAGCAAAACTAATTTTTATAAAAGAAAATGCAAAAATATAAACTTGAAAATGTTTGATTTTCAGTTTTTATATATAAATTTTTTTTTTATGGAGAGATATTTTCTTGAGTTTTTCTACAGTTTTAATTTCACTAAAATCGATTTAGCATTTGTTGAATTTTTTCTATAGCATTTAGTATGAAAATGTGAATTTTTTTATATTTTGAATCAGCTTTGCTTATAAAAAAATTTATAAGCAGATAAAAAAAACATTTGAATAATACCTTGGATATTTTTGTGAACAGATTCCCAGTTAATCAATTCTAGAACAGATTACACCAGAACGTTTGTTTTTGTTTTTTAATAACATTAAAGAAAAAAAATATTTTTTTGGATAATAAATAAAGGTTTTTTATTTTATTTTTACTTAAAAAAAAAGAAAATTATAATTATAATTATAATTATAATTATAATTATAATTATAATTATATAATAGACTGAAAATATTTAATATTTAGTTCTATATTATTTTTCTTCTCTAGCAGCCCTTTTGTTTCTTCATATAATTTCCGATGTTCTACTTTCCATTGACTTCGAATGCTAGAAATGAACGGATCTGACGTTGCCAGTAATATATTAAAAAGATCTTCATTTGTAGAATTTCGTGATATTTTTCTGGTATTGTACTCTCTATAAAATCTTCTTCTTTTCTATTATAAAGGACTTTGTGAATAGTTGCAGACATATTTCTTCATGAATATTTGGTTGTATATATTCGTGCAGTTTCCTCCGCATAATCACCAAATTTTCTAGCATCAATTTGTTCATTGCACACAAGTACATCGATAATTGTTTTAAATCTTGATATACGATTTACATCAACACTTGTTATTTCAGATGTTCTTTCGGTATCTGAAAAGTACCTTCTTGCTGTGTTCTCATCATTCGTATTACCTGATCCTTGTTTTGGTTGATCTATAATCAACCCATATTTGAGAAATTCGCCCTGAACATGTTTCTTTTTTAAATTTCTTAACTCCTAATTGGTTTTGTTGTTTCTTATTGATCCTCTGGGTTTAAAATCCAAATCATAACTGATTTCTAGTATGTGTATCATGAAAAAATTTTGGAAGCAACTTCATTCAAATGGAAAAAGTCTTCTACAAACGGGTACAAAAGTATACTAAAGTGTGGGGTTAAAGACGATACTTTCGATTTTCTTCTGCTAGTCAAAAAAAACACAACAGATAAAAACAGTGCAGTGACATATCATATCCTACCAACATAAAAAATGCAGCAAATTATCGATAACAGTTTGCGAGTAATGATAATTTACTTCTGATCAAATTTACAAAAATAACATTTTTTATAAAATAACATAAAATATTTGACTTTAACAGCATGTCACGCCCAAAATTACCAATAATTTGATCTAATTTTTTGGCCATCTTAATTTCGATAAACGCAGAGAAAAAACATTGTTTTATTGAATTTTAATAACTCTGTGTTCATGACAATAATGATTTTGATTCAATTTTGTTATATAATGTTTTCACACTCAATCAAACTTTTTATATGATTGACTGCAAAAATTATATGTTTTTAAATATTTTTACCAGAAACAAAATTTTGTTAATATGAAACATATCATTAAAATATGACAAAGTGGAATCTTAATAATTATTACTTAAAATCATTTCTATTTTTCGCTGCGATCTATGTTCAAATCATAATATGTTGCTCTTAGATTATGGTCACTACAACTATATTTTTTCTCTATGTGTATGTTTACTATTGAATGGCATTAAAATTTTGTAAAACGGTGTTAACAAAAAATTAGACTTTTGGCCAACGAAATTAATTTCTGAGCCACCGTGCGGCGCACTACAAGGAGAGTGATTTTTTTTAACACACAATGTGTGGCGTTCAGTCATTCAAACTCTAATTTGGTAGCTCTGTTACAAATTGAATAAGTAAAATGAATGTATATTTGTATGTAGTTGTTACTTTTTCTCTCTTTTGTATCTTGATGGTTTGTAAGCCAAAATAAAATTTATTATATTTTCATGTCTCTTTTGTTTAACTGCCCTCCATTTGAAATCATTCCATTATATATTATTACATTCATTTATTCGTCTTTCTTGACAAAATAAAGAATGCATTTACAATAAAATAAAAGTAAACAAGACAAGAAGAAGGCTTTTTAAATTTCATTATCCTGGAAAGAAAAAAATATAAAAATAACAACAATGACAGCAACCAAAAAAAGAAAAAAATAATAATAATAGTGTCACTGTGAAAGGCGAAAAAGTAAGTAGTAATATATTAGATGGAAAGATAAAGAGATTTTTTTGATAATATTTTCATTGCTTGTTCAAACTCAAGTAGCTGAACACATTTTTATGAACTTTTTATGAAATAGATTAGTGTAATTTTATTTCTCTTTAAAATTTCCTTTTAAGTAATTTATAAAACTTTGTATTGCTATTTACATTATATTAGATCATTAGATCCTAAGATTTTATCATTGTATACATTTGTTATGGACCCACGCATGTGTAGCTTATATTTAAAAACAACCCTCGTCTTTCACATTTGTGTTGGATAAGAATTGATGTTCAAAGGGGTCTTATTTTAAGATAAAATAAGGATTTAAATTTACGAAACATGTTTTTTCGTAATTTTAATTTTAGATTTTTGTTTTTAGCTATTAAGACTTTTTATTTTAAATAAATTTTTAGTACCTTACAAGCATTCACCCAAGAGTGCATTACAATACACTCAATAGTTAAAGTCATTTTAACATTACTATACAATTAGAATTTCATTATATGCCAAACATTGTTCAATATTATTCAAGCTGTTCATATTATTACATCCTTAGTCACAAGTGCAAAGACGGACAGACCGACATCTATTCGTTTGATCTGTTGAAATTGGTTTTATAGGGAATATTCCTTAGAATGAAATTAGTAAATAAAACAAAAGTCGTCCATTAACGCCAAAAATTCGAAAAAAGCTTCTAAAAATTTTTGTTTTCCATTTTTCTAAGCCTCTATATAAGTTATCGGCTTTGTTTTTGCACAAAAAATTCGTAATCTTTTTTTAATGTTTTTGCGGAAGAAATGAATAAAATCGGTTTATTAGTAACTGAGATATCGGTCAAAAAACTTTTTTTGACAACTTCTTTATTAACTTTGGAATTCGTTTTTGTACAAATCTATTGTAAATATTTTACTAAAATTTTGGTTTTTTGAGTTAAGCATATCGATTCATAAACAATCGAGTTATAGGCAGAAATATGAAAAGATTATTAAAAACATATACACACAAACACATATAAAAAGCTTTGCAAAGAATTTTAGTTGTGTCGTTTTTTGTATAAGCAAGCAGTAGTTGCTGATATTATATGAATATACACAATCATTTTTTTTATTTATTTTTTTTATTTTAAACATTTTTGAATTGGAAAGAGAAGCATTACAATAATTCAGTGTTGTTGTTTATAAGCATCACTGGCAACATTGATGCTTATACAAAATAAATAAGGCAAAATCTAATCCTTTTATTTTGCTTTTAGCGTCAAAAAAGTTTATTTTTAGCTTCTAGTCTTAAAAAGGCTAAAATGTTAGTATTTCACTAATTTTATTTTCACAGAATCATACATTTAAAAATTTTTGTGAATTAATTCACTCAAAAAAATAATTTATATTTTACAAAAATTTTCACCTGCTTTGCTTCGTTCTTCATATCAAATATAACTTAACTCATTATATGGACTTACTTAATCAGTTACTCGTATTATAGTTATTTTTCAATAAGCTTCATTAACCATAGAAACTATTTATAAATATAATTAAAAAAATCTTATCACCAAAAAATTTCGAAATTATTAATCAAGAAGGAATTATAATTCAAAAGTAAAATATTGGCTAATTTTTCATATGAAATATAAACAAAACTTGTTTTTCATTGGGCAATTTTGTTAACAGAGGTTCTATGTTTTATTTATAAATTTATTACAATGTATCTTTAAAAAGATATCAACAACTAATGAAAACAAAATAAAATTAAGAAAAAAAAAATATTAGAATTTTTCTGGCCTTAATTTTTTGGGACATTTAACCTTTTTTAAAATACAACTTAGCCTCTCACCTCCTGGCAGCACTGATAAGCATGTATCAACATACAAACTATGTATATAAATTTAGTAGTCTTCAGAAGCTATCAGTGGTTTTTTTTAAGGAAGCAACGCTTGCTTGCTTGCTTTAATTTTGTGTAGTTTGGACAAAAATCTAGATTATTTTTGTAAATGTAAATGTGAAAATATGAAAGCATGCTTTAAGGCGTAAATTTTATTATTTTTCGGTAAGGTGGTGAAGGATATAAAAGATTCGGCACAGCCGAAATATAGCGCTCTAACTTATTTTCTTATAATATTTGTAATCACGTTTATGCTCATGACATTCACTTTACTACTGCTATTTCAGTTATTTGTAACTGCTAACATTAAATCCAATAAACAAAAGCAACAGCTAGTGTTAGCAAAAACAAAAATTCATAGGATACAATAAAAATAAAACAATCTTTTAACATTGTGTATTATGACAGCCTTACACCTTCAACATGATACCAACACATGCGTTCCTTTCTTTTTTTTTTTTTTTTTGTTATTAATGTCACACTTAAGACTCATTTTATGCTGAATTTATTGCATTATACTTAAAGTTACTTGTGTCAGTAATAAAATATAATGAATGAGTATTAATAATTTCAAGTTTTATAATGCAGACTTTACATCTTTTTTTTTAATGAAGCTTAAGGAACATTAAATCCTACGCACGTTAATAAACACCTAATCAAAAATTGTTGACGGGTCATGAAATTCTAAGTGGAATGTGTCAAAAGGCTACTTGTCGTAATTTTGTGATGGATATTTATGTGAAATAATTATAATAAGATTATAGAATATATTTTATTGTTAGCATAAATTCATTGCATGACATAGGGTACGTTATAGGTATTCTTGAGGAAATCACAAAACAGTACAAGAAATTTCTAATACACCCTAAAATTCTAAGTTAATTTTTTTCGAGTAGATTCCTATATAAATGTATTGAAAAATTTAAAAAATAAAATGTGGGTCAAAAAAGAAAAAAAAATTGGTATTGCGCCATTAACTAAACCGTAAGTTTTTATTACAAGATATTGCCATCGTTAAAAAGAGGAAGATTTCAGCATCTTAAAAACGTTATTCGAAATGTTATATGTCACTTTTTAAAAACCGAAACAAAAAGAAAAATATATTAAGATTTTCTTTTAATTATAACTTGCATCATTAGATACAAAATTTAATAACGTTTTGAATAATGCTTACAACCAGCGTTGCCAAAATTTATGTTGGAAAAAGTGCTAGAATTTATAGAGAAAAATGCCAGAAATTGCCAAAAATAAGAAAGAGTGCTAGAAAATAGTGCTAAAAAGAGAAACTTTTTGTATTTGTAAAATAAATAATAATATATATATATATATATATATATATATATATATATATATATATATATACACTTGAATAAGGAATCACATTTTTTTTTACTTTAATTAAGTATATCTCCTAAACTATAGTTCAGAAAAAAAAATAATTTTTTGCGCAACCAAATTTCAAAGTGTTAGCTTTAGTTTCCCGAAGAAATAAAAAATATATATATTTTGTTATACTAAAATTATGCATTTATTTAAAGACATGTATTTCTGTGATACTTTTTCGTGTGTCACTTGAATAAGGAATATTTTAAAACTAAGCAAACTGTAATTTATTTATAAATTTTAGGTTATATTATATTCATAAATAGTTTCTATGACTGAACAATTTTTTTTTTTAAATAATTATACTAATTGATTATGTAAGTCTATATGATGTGTTAATATTTGAAAATATAAATTTTTGTTAAATATAAACAATTTCAACCTTTTTTGCGAATGAACACAAAAATACTTAAAACCAAATAAGAAATGATTTTCTTTTTTGTTGAAATACTAAATTTTTAGCCTTTTTAGGTTAATTTTAAGAATCAAAACAGGGCTGGAAAAAAGCTAGAAGTTAAAAATGAAAATTTTGAGACCAAAAGCAAAAATAAAAAGGCTAGATTTAGCCTTGAAAAAGCTAAAATGGCAACACTGGTGAATAGTATAAAAATCAATATACAATATACAATATACAATACAATATGTTGAATATATTTAAAATTCGACAATGGTGAAAAATTATTATTTTTTTTACTGAAATGAAAGTAAAACCAATTTTTTGAAAGAAACACCATGTGGCCTAGGGAATAAGAGTTCAAAGTTAAGAGTTTTAAAGTGTTCATATGGGTTCGAATTTTAAGTTTTGTTTAAAGATATATATATATATATATATATATATATATATATATATATATATATATATATATATATATATATTTATTCATTTAGAAAAAACAAAAATATATGTAGTCCCGGGGGTACGAACTCAGACTTAACGGGTTTGTAGTCTAGAACACTTCCTCTAGACTATTCAATCTAAGAGGCTTTCCAATAGAAAAATATTTATATGTTATTGTATGTGAAATGAAAAATATTATTCAATTTGGGCAAAATAAAATTGGAAACATTTTTGCTGTTGCAGAACATCTTTTATGACTCCGCCATTCCTAAATGGTTTTTGCTAAATTTCAATGCCAAGATTTCCGAGACTATATGCTACATATGTGTTGCAAGAGAAATGTTTTTCTGAACTTCAGAAAATCCTTTTCAACCTACAGACGTACAGACCTACATATATTCTCAAAAGTCATTTTTAATCATAACAATCACGAATATATTTCAATTTGAGGCTTTGCTTTTGCTTTCTAAATCTGAAATAAACAACATTTCAAAAATTTAGAGGTTGTTTCGAAATTTTTGGAAATTGTTATGTGATGCCGTCGTTTTTATATTAAAAATAAAAAATATCATATTGTGGCAATTTTTTTCAGCTAAACTCCTTCTAGTTTTAAAGTTTTTTCAAGTGAACTCGATATCTTCATGGCTTGTTTATCAAAGCAAATATAGTGGACTTAACAAAAATTCGCATTTTGTTTGTAGAAGTTACGAAGTCTTAAAACTGCGAAGACTTAAAACAGTTCATATTATATACTAATAAAATTTGCATTTTTTCTACTTTATAAAATACTGGTAGGTTTCCTGTTTTATTTATATATTAATGAAAAAGTAAATCAAATAAAATTAAAAAATCTAAAAACGTATTTATTTTTCTTTTTACCTCAGTTTGCCAAAGTTTGAAAATTAGTTAAAAGCACATAATTCCTAAATAAAAATAGTATTTGAAAATATGTGTTTTTCTTCTATGTGTCTTAAATTACTAGGGGGTTTTCTGTTTTTAGCTTTAGTAATGGAAGATGAAACAATTCATTGTGCCGAGATTGTAAAAGACAGGCGCCATCGAAAGTTAAATTCAACACTTAGGCAGACGGATATAATAATTTTGGCTACACTACCAATAAATATCCTAGTAAGTAAATATTTTTCAAAGAACAAACAATCTTGCATCTGAGGTGGAGAGTACATGTAAATCAATAACTTAAATATTATACATATGTATTCATTTTGTTAAAAGAGGATTGTATGTTTATATTTAAAAAATTTTATACACTCCTACACATAAATTTATATGAAACATATTTACACTTTACACATTTCTATGTACATTGTATAATATATGATTGAAAATTATTTTTCCCCATGTAATATAATACTACATGGAAATGCCTACATTATATCGAGGCGTTATATTCAAAGCCCGCTATCTCAAGTTTTCATGTAATTGTGTTTTTGATGCCATTATATTCCCTATAGTAACTTTCATCGATGATATCAATTTCAAATGAAAATAGCCAGTTTTTCCAATTTTATCAACGTTTTTTATTCTTCTATCTTACTTATATTATTTATATTATATATGTCTATCTTTGAGTACAAAACCCTCTATATTTCCGAGTAATTATTTTTTAATAATATAAATATAACATACAGCATTTATGACTAATTTATACATGAATGTGGCCAAAAGGTTTAAATCCATTGAATAGTTCTTTAGATATACAATAATAAATGATCAATTGTAGAACTTGACAAGAGAATTATTCCCACAAAATCTCAAGACTTTCACTGTAACAGTTCCTTAGAAGAATTATCTTGTATGGGTGGCTAACACTTTCTCTGGAGCTGCCTACCCAATTTTCAACTCAGTTAAGATTCTTGAAAAGAAAATTACTTCACACAATTTTAACATTTTTGCTCTAATAGTTCTTCATTTAAGCGATAAATAATTTTTATTCAAATAATAATTATTATTTTGTTTGTATGGGTGGTACCATATTCTCTGCTCCGATTCCAAAATAAAATAGCCTATTTGAAATATGTTGGTTTTAAGTTACTAAATAATTTAAAAACCTTAAAAACAATACATTAAATATTAATCAAATGCACTTTTAAAATCAAAACCCTCTACATCATTATTTTATTTATACACATTGAATAATTTAAAAAAACAAAACCCTCTATCTCTCTTTAAAATTGCCAATATTCTAAAATATTAAAAACAAATTGTATATATGATTTAGTCGTAGCTTTAAACAAGTGTGTGAAGTACCAAAAAACGCTGCTCAATTTTGCACTGAAAAAAATTTTCAATTGTAGAAGGTAAAACGACCAAACCACAAAACATATATTAAAGTTGAATTTTGTAATTGACGACTTTATATTTAACTAGAACTCATTTATTTTCCTGGATATAAGAAACATTTATTCAGATGATTAAAAATACAAAAATAAATATATAAATTGAAATTTAAATATAAAAACATTAGTAACATTAGAAGCAAAATGTAACAGCGGTAAAGCTTTGTATATAAGTTAAACATTTATAATCCAAAATGCGATAACAAAAGACATTATGCTTAACCACCCATATTCCCTAAAAAAAGAAATCATTTTCCCATTTCTCATCAAACTTATTTCAACAAGTGCTAAACTACAACTGACATGATTTGCTTTGACGAAATTGAAAGAGAAAGAGAGAGAGAGAGAGCAACAGCAGAACGAAGTAGTTCATAGTGTACGTGTGTCACAACGTTGCGTAAGCAATATTTTGTAGTCTAATTCCGCGAGATAGGAATTGTTTTAAATTAATATTGCAAAAGAAAAATTTTTAAATACTTGCAAACTGAGAGAAATAAACAGCTATTTTGCTCTCCTGAAAAGTTGTGTTTTTCGAGATAGAAGGTTTTGAATATAGGCCCTAGATATGAAATATTAATACTCGTATAAGTACATCTAGTACTACATAAAATATAAAACTCGAATACACATACAATCATCTTTTTCTTTACAGCCACACAGTCATATTGTACAGTTATATATTTGCCATAATGATGGGGATTTAAATCTGTCATGTTGCAATTTTTACTTCCCTTTTATTGTGGTTACATATTCCTTATCTCTTGTCACATTCACATCTATCAACAAATTTGTTCAGTTGGTTTTTGTTTTTTTTTTTTTTTTTTTTTTTAACATACTTTATGATGATATGAGGAATAAGTGTAAAAACTGCAAGTATGATTTTATATAATGATATGAATGTTGAAATGGAAAATAATAGACCTATATATATATATAGAAATAATTTATTCGATTAAAACAAAACATGGAAAAACAACAAAGGTGGTATTAGATTTGCAGAAAACATTTACAGACTTTTTTTATTTACTTTTTATTTACTGAATCTGCCTTTAAGTACAATAAGTAATTAAATCTTAAAACCTAAAAGTAAATGTTCTATAATGAGAGCTTAGATGTATCTTTCACAAAATCTATATTTCATAAATATATATATATATATATATATATGTAAACTGGTATCAACCATGGTATCGGAAATTTGTAACATAAAAAGTCACCGAAAACTCTTGGACCATATGACTTAGGAAGATCATACCATAAATTACACAGTACAACAGCCAATCTGGGGGGTGAGAAATTTTATCAAAACTGTCGCATTTTGTTTATAGGTTATGTGACTTTACATGAAATTAATAACACTTGATCCTTTTTTCCGTTTTGGATTTTTTATGAATTTAAAAAAAAAAAAAATTTAATTTTTAGGCAAAAAAATATTTTTTTTTTCTCCACAAATTTATTTTTACCGGCAAAACTGTTGATTATAAAGAAAAACGTTATATGAACGGATTAAAGAAATTGTAATTTTAAATTTTTTTGAGTTTGTTTTAGCAAAATCGGACAAGTGGTTCTCGAGTTATGTTAAACTACGTTTTTGCCAAAATGTTACAACTAAGCGAAAAAACATCAAGATAAGGAAAAAATTTAAAAGGTCATAAAAAAAACTGACACATACGAACGCCAAACCCTTTGAGGGTTTTACTACTGACCTAGTACCATCACCCTGACTTGGAATTTCTCACCCCCCAGGCAATAATCCCAAAAATGTTCCACAGTGTTATTAACATAGATATGAATTAAAAAAAAAAAAAACTTTATTGAAAAAAATGGCTCAAAAAGCACACGCACTACAATTCTTTTTATTTTCAATGAAACTTTTCACTAACACATTCTTAGACTTAGGTTTTTTTGACAACCAACTTAGATTTCTGAAAACGGAGCTTCATATCTATACCAATCTATGGCTCAAACCATCTTTGTTGAGAAGCTGAATGAAAAAGAGATATACAAAATTGTAATATCCTTTTCAGCTTTCTACTAACATTTTTTTTTTTTTTTTAGAAAGATACCTAGGAATTAGCTATTTTAAAATTTTTAGAATTCTTAACTTTGTGGTACAATTCCACCAAATATGAAATGCCATCTAATATTATTATTTACACTTAAAAAACTAAAACTCAATTACAGTTAAGTGATCATTTTTTAAGAAAAAACATCTTACATACATGGTTATAACATTATTACTATAACAATAATATTTTCTCATTGTTAATTTTATAGAATTTTAATAACTCTGCATTCATAATAACAATGTTTTTGTTAAATTTTTGTCATTTAATGTTTACACTCAATAAAAATTTTATTTAAATATTTTTAACAGAAACAAAATTTTATTGATATGAAAAATGTCATTACTTCTACAACCATTAAATATTTGCAATCTGTTTCCTTGTTTTTGAATCATATTCTGTTTTAAATCATATCAAAATTATTATTTCCATGATAATAAAATGTTTCAAACAAATATAATACTTATGCTTTTCACAAATTTAGTTGAAAAATTCAATAATTGTTTTAAATATATTTTGTTTTTAAAGTCTGTTTTACAACTTCATTATAGTTCTCATTTAGTTTATAAATGACAAAGTTTGGTTATACCAGGTGTGATTCAAGCAATATAGTATATTGATTAACTACCATTAAATGGTTTAGTTAAAAAATATATCTGGCATTTAAACCACATATAATATAATTATTGAACCAAAAATATGTAAATTTGGCTAATGAACATTTTTATCTATTATTTTCAATAGCAAATTTATAAAAACAGTAAGTTGTTATTAATACGTTCTATTTCAATATATGATAAGATGGAATAAAAATATGATAAAAAGAAATAATAACATGATCAGATTGGATAACTATATGATAACATGGAATAATAGTATTTTAAAATGGAATTGTAATATGAAAATGCGATATAATAATATAATAAGATAGAATAATAATATAATAGCATCAAATCATAATCTGATAGAATGGTTTAATGATGTAATTATATGTAACACAATATGACAAAATGTAATCGTAATAATAATTTTTTATTATTATCATTATTATTATTGTAATCATTTCTATTTTTCGCTTTGATCATATATTCGAATCATAATATGTTGCTCTTAGATTATAGTCCCTACAAATATACTTTTTCTCTGATTGTACTCAGATTTATTTGAAAAAACATATTTTTTCAAAAAAATATGCCCATATTAAAACAAAATTTTAATGAATTCTACGAGTATATGAACCATGGCTTGAAGATTTGCAACACTTCTACTAGACTAACTATAACCATAGAAATTTTGTTAGAAAACAACTTTTCATATATATGTGCAGTATAAAAATCATTTTACAACACTATATGTTGAATAGATTTAAAATTAAAAAATGTCGAAAATTTATTCTTTTTTAACGCAAATTACAGTAAAACCATTTTTTGAAATCAGAATTTCAAAATAGCGAAAAGAAATGTAGTTTTTATTAAACAAATTTCAAAGAAACATTTTTAATTAATTAAAAATATGTTTGACAGTTCCTTAATCTGGTATTTCAAATTTTTAATTTTTGTTTGAAAATAAATTATAAAACAATTTTTCGAAATATTGTCTAAGGATCGAACTCAGGACATAAAGTCTTTGAGTCACAAACACAAGTGGTATACCACATCGATGTGTTGAAATTCACTATCTTTATTGCTTATAAAAAGCTTAAAATGCAACTCAAAACTAAATAGTACTTTTTTGTAAAAACACATGAAAACGTGCCTACAAATTCTCGTCAAATTATTATTATTATTTTTTTTAGTAATAAAAATTTAAAAATTTTTTTAGGAAAAACAGAAACTTATAAGGACTCCTGGTACACGAACTTAGGCTTAACGGTTTGTAGTTTAGAACACTTCCTCTAGGTTATTAAATATTAGAATTTTACAATAGAAAAGCAATTTTATATTATTGCATATGAAATGGAAAATATTATTAAATTTGGGCAAAGAAAATTGGGAAAATTTTAAAAGCTGTTCTAGAAAATCGTTTATAACTCCGCAATTCCTAAACGGATTTTGTTGAATTTTAATACCAAGATTTTCGAGACTATCATACATGTATTGAAAGTGAATTGTATTTCTTGGACTATGGGCTTCAAAAATTCCATTTCAACATACAGGCGGACAGACTGATAGGAGGGCAGACATATATTCTCAAAAGTTATTTTTAATCTTAACAATTACGAATATTTTTCAATTTGAGGCCGTGAATGTATATTTAAGGACTTTGGTATAGAATGACAAACTTATACATCCCCTTAATTTTATATGAAGAATATAAAAAGGACCTCTCATTAGAGGAGTGGTAGTTCGGCTCTTCGAAGCCTTGAGCTATTTTGGACATTAGCAAGGAGCCTAGCAAGTGGGTTTGTATGACTTTGAAGTTTTGGGATGTATTTCTTAGTGAATTTCCTAATGTTTTTTGTCAATGTTATCTCTAATCCCTATAGATATTTTCATTTTTTATGTACCATGGTGCACACATTATGGTTCTAAGAATTTTTGATTGGGCACATAATTGAATGCCATAAGTCCAAATTAGTTTTAAAACGGTTTTTGTACAGAATGACTTTATTGTCAAGGCTTAGTCAGCGAAGGCTAGAAGCTTTCAACTTCATATGAAGTCTTTTGGATTCTATATGACTCCGCCAAATAAGTCGCCTATCTAAATGAATACCAAGGTATGTGACATTATCTGACTGGTGTATACTTATATCATTAAAAGTAACAGGCGGACAGTTTCCTTTTATTAGGATGAATGTAACATGGTTTCTTTTTAATTTATTTACTCGAATTCGCCAGTTTCCTAACCATGTCTCCACACGTCGCACAGTGGTTTGAAATATACTAAAATTGGCGCTTCATGCAAAATTAAAATTGAGAAATTCCCAATACAATTTGATGCTTGATTTATATAAAATTTTTTATTGAATGGTGTCAAGATAATTGTTTTCTATTTTTTTTTATTTTTTTTTTTTTTGGTTTCCGCTTTGGAATAAAATTATAAGAATCTTTTGTTGCCGCGAAATGTTTAAAATTTTGTAAAATATAAATGCTAAAAATTTTAGAAAACTGAGTACTTAATTATTTTTTAATTTTTCTGCCATTTTTTTTCTTGTTAAAAGACTAAGGAAGTTTTAAGGATATGCAATTTACAAAAAAAAAATATACAGATGCATATTTTAAAATGTAATTTATAGCAATATTCTCTAAAATGTCAACACTTTTTCTTGATTGATCTCACCGAATAACTTTAAATAATTCCCTGCAAATGAAAATATTGTCAGTTCATCTCATGTAGTCGAGTCACAAGCTTAAATTAAATACAGCTTTTACCTCAAATTCTTCTATCACAAAGTCATTCATTATACTATACTCTAAAAAAAAAGACGGTCAGATAAATATGACTTTAAAAATTTGTTGGTGGTAATAAACATATAATTTTTTATATTAGACCTTTGTGCCATACTTTGTCGAAAGCGACAAAACAAAACAATGCTTCCTTAATTCAAAAGATTTCCATATCTCTACAGATAGACGATTTACCTGTTCAATGGTTCCATGTTTTTCACGAAAACCAAACTGGTGAACAGGAACGATATTTTTGTCATTCAATAATGGCATAATTTTCTTTTGAAATACTTTCTCGAATAGGTTTGACAAACAAGGAAGTAGGCTATAAGAAGATAGTATAGTTAAAACTTTTCCTGGCTTTGATATCATTTTAATCTGAATAGTTTTCCAAATTTTTGTAAAAACTCTTAGTTTCAAGATCGCATTAAATATTATAGACACGAGGCATAGGTTTTAAATCATTGATGGTGTTATTGAATCACGTCCTTATGATTTTTCTCTAATGGTTGAATTAATGTCCTCTGGCCTAAGTTTTGCACAGCCTCAGTTTTGCACAGTGATCTAGTTTTTGTCACTGTCTTCTGTATTTATAACCCACACAACCATATTGGGGTATTGTGCTGATGTTTGTAACGCACAGAAAAAATCATCCAACACCCTCCTTAAAATATATCAATCGACTCAGACTCACTTTCTAAGTCGATCTAATGATGTCCTTCCATCCGCCTGGCTGGCTGGACGGCCATGTAAATATTTTGCGTAAAGTACAGGTCGCAATTTTGAAGATAATTCAATAAAATTTGGCACGTAGGACTTCCATGGCTCAAGGACGAATCCTGTTGAAATTCGGTCCATTATTTCACCTAGCCCCCATACAAATGTCCTCACGGAATAGGGGTTTAACAATCATAAATGCCTTAAATATAGGAATATTTTAATGAAACTCGATGTAAGGAAATTTTGTATAAGTATCAATTTTTGTGCCAAATTTCATGAAGATCGGTCCATAATTGATCATAACTCTCATATAAAACCCTCTTCCGAAAATCACTTTAACGTGCATAAATCACATACGCATGTTAGTATCAAGTTTATACTCGATACAAATAAGTTCTATATACGTAGAAATCACAGTGACAAATTTTATGAGGATCGCTCCCAAAAAAGCTCACTTTCGGGAATCATCCTAAAGTGCATAAATTCATATAAATTTTAGTATCAACGTAATATTCTGCATTTGTATATTTTATTTTACACTTAGTAAAAGTAGCGGTCCACAATTGTCCACATGTCTAATGTAAGACCTTTCCACGAATTTTGATGGACATGGACAATGGTGTGGGGGATCATATCGTCGGGCTTGAACGACTATATCTTTCTTGTTTTTTTATTTTTTCAAGTAAAAGTTTTTCGATCTGCGTTTGATATATGTGTATTGCATTTCTTAAAAATATTACTCTTAGAAAGTTCTGGAGCGAAAGCAATTAATAACGTAAAATTATTTACGCATTTGTTTATATCTTACTCACACTCAACAGAAGGTTTTGTATGGATATGAATACAGATATGTCAAATTTTAGCGCAAAGGTAAGTGGTTCCATATAAAAATCTAATAAAATTATGCCTGATATCATATTTATTAAAAATGACCTTAAAAGCCCTTCTTAGTCCGCTTATAATGCAACAACAGCTCATTAAAAGCTATCGAATAAAATTATTTTTAAAATAACTATTTACATCTTCTTTACACACTTTATTACCGTGAGTGTCTCATAAAGAAGCCACAAATTTTTATTTTAAAGTACAAAATAATAGTTTCATGAACATGAACTAAATTAAAAATTCATTTAAACGGAAACAACAAATGGATAGCGAGAGTGAACAGCATCATATAACAAAAGCAAAAATGAAACTATAATTTACCACAACATAATATAACCACATTTTATTACAACATTTCTCTTTTAGATGGATAATGGATGTTGTTATACTTGGTGCAACTAAAAATAAAATAAATACTGATGTTTACATCGACAGGGTCTGGCAAAATGTTGGTGCGTAATAATAAAGATACAAACCATCCATGTACGTGTAATTTTAGTTGTTGGTTTTATTTGTATTTAAATTTCAGTCATAAAATGATTCAACAGAAACAACGTGAACAACAGCACATGGACATTAAAAACAAAAAAATGTTTAATGGTGGCTATAAACCTGAAATTTATTACATGATCGTATGAAAAATTAACACCTGAATCCTTTTAAGATGAATGAACACATGTATTTGTGTGTATGTGTGTAACTATGAACGACTTACAATCAGTCAGTTATTTAGTGGGAAGAAAGAAAACTGACTAAAAATGTGAATAATTTTCCGTTGTTTTTCCATATTAAAAATTACAAACAGGGAGCTGACTTGAAATTGTGGACATTATATTTTGGAAATAACAAACTATATATATGGATATGAATATCATCTATATATATATATGAATATATATATATATATATATATATATGTATATATATGTATGTATATATATATATGAATATCTATATATATATATATATAACTATTATATAACTATTCGTCTATTCGTCCTACAAATCCTAAAGAAGCCAGCTTTTAAAATTTTCATCAGGGAGCGGAGATATCCGGATTTATATATAATTTTCTAAACATTTTTTATCTTTCCAGAGCTTTCTGAAATTATAATACGACATAGAAATTTAAAATTCGGCTTGCTTATATAATTACCCGTACTACAAATCCTGATGGAGCCAGATCTTGAAATTTTTATCAGGGAGCGGAGACATATATTTTCCTAGGCCTGTTTTCTCTTTCCAGAATTTTCTGAAATTCCCATACGATGTAGAAAATTAAAATTTTCTAACGGAGCTAGATTTTGAAATTTTTATCATGGAACGAAGATAGGCGGATTCGTATATAATTTCCTAATCACAGAGCATTTTAAAGATCCCAGACGACGTAGAATTATTAATAAAACTATTCGACCCACAAATTCTAACGTAGCCTGTTTTGGAAATTTCTATTAGGGAGCGGAGCTATGATGATATTTTTATTTTTATTTTATGTAATACTTTTTAAATTCGGTTTTGGTTTTAAGAAGTTCATATGAGCTATACTCATTGTTTGCTCTCTTAATGATATCGAAAACTGATTATGTATGTTGATCGATTCGACGACATTTTTTTGGTTTTAAAAAGTTTACAGAAAAAATTATTACCATACATTTTTCAATTGACACAGTTGTTTCATATTACATAAAAATTAAATTAATATATTCAAGTAAGTTTTTTTTTTTTCATTTAAATTTTTAATTCATTCAATCATTACTTGATTGATTTAATAAATTTTTTAATTGCAAAAGATGTTTAAGTTTTTCATTTTTACAGTTGGTAGTAATTGATAAAATCATTTTGGTGAGAGGTGCAAATTTAAACAATTTTTATTTTGGTGATTGGTAATTTTTTTCTGTATTTATTAAATTAGTACTTTAAGCATTATTATCCCATCAAATTCCAATGGTTTCAAATCTTTCCACTTCGATGAGGGAGAGGAAAAGCGTCAAAATGTTGTTAATATATTTGTTTCGGATTTGTTTGTGCATATTTTTATTATTATTATTATTATTATTATTATTATATTTCTTCTGACATTGGCAGGCTTATAGGCTAGTGTCTTATAATGTGAAATAAAAGGTATTTATATAAATTCTTATTTTAAGACTAGGAAAATAATAATTACAAAAATATTAAAAAAATTGCCTGAAAAAAATTTTTTTCTTTATAATTTAAAAACTTGTTCATTAAAATATTAAAAAAAAATTAAAAAATGCTATTTTTTTTCTTTTTTATCATAAAATTTTATTTTCCAAAATTTATATTCCAAATAATTTTTTTAATTAAATGATTAATTAACTTTATACTGAAATTTAGTTATATTATTAATTAGTATAATAAATTTTCAAATTGATTTATAATTTTTTTGACAAAAATTGACAGCTCTCAAAAAAAAAAAAAATATAAAGAAAAAAGACAAAACTTGTCAATAAAAAATATCGAAATAAAATAATTTTAAATCAATTTTCAATAATTTTCAACTGTTTGCGCTCATTATAACTAGGGAAAGTTTTTCAAGCTTTTCGCTTGAAAAATAAGGTTTGATATATTTTGCAAATATTTTACCAAAAAATTCACTTTTTTCTAATCTTTGCATAAATTTGCACACAATGAATACAAAATTAGTGTACTTAACAAAAACGCTATTTTTTGTGAATTTTAGGAATTTGATTAATAAATTAGTATAAATTATTTTGTAAATTTTTTTAATGCTCCATATATAGATATATATATATATATATATATATATATATATATATATATATATTTATTTAAAAAAAACCGAAAACTATAAAAATTTTAAAGTCAGGAAAAAAGCATATTTAGGCTTATTTATACGAGAAAACTCATGAATTTGTCAATTTTTTTTATACATGTTTCTGTGCATATTATCTAATTTTTTCCTGTTTTTTTTTTTTTAACTTGACTGATTATAACTCTTAAAAAACAATAATACGAAATATGTACATTATTTCTTAGAGTTCAGAGACTTGTTTAATAATACTTGTTTGGTATGTACGAATTTTAAATATTTGATGAGATTATTAATCGTTTAAATATTTTTGTAGATGTTTCTGTTTTTGGTACCGAGGGTTAGATTCAATTTCAAAATACATTCTTTTTTCAAAGCTGTTCTAGGGAAGATTATTTATGCCTATTTTTTAAGTCTGTCAGTCAATCTTTAGTGTTTTTTTTTTTTTTATATCATCCTAGGTCATAAAGGTACTATATATTAAAATTTATTTGAAAAGAACTGTTGCAGAAACATTACACACATTCAATTTATATTATACATAAACTACATACAGGTGTATATTTTTGTAATTTCTAGCTAAATAAGGCTATAACATAAAAACTTGATAGAAACGAAACATGACATATATTTCTGTCTTGGCAACTTAAATATCCTATTGAAAGTCATAGATAATCATATGTGAGCTACATGAGAAATTAGAGATCGAAGGTTACAAAAATTGGACTTATATGCGTTTACCGGTGATTTAAAAAGGAGTATATAACGCTAAGACAAATTTATATACCAACTTTCGTTTCTCCAAATCAAATTTGGAGTTTTCATATTCTATTTTCGTCTAACTTTACATGTATTGCATTATATAAATATTTTTAATAATTAAATAAATAATTATATTACAATCCGTGCGTTTTTATTGAAATTGTAGAATTGAATTAATATAAATCTTAATTTATTTTAGACAAATATTCAATCATAATTCTAATTTATTTGATCAAAAATTTAATTGAATTTTTAACCAAAATCAATCACTCTAGTTTATTAAAATTGGTGACTGGAACAAAATCAAACAAATATTTAATTAATATAAGAGATTTTTTAATCGAAGTCCATTTTTATTATTATTTTTCTATCTATTTCAAAGAAATGTTAATCACAAATTTAATTCAAACATGAAAAAAACTGTAAAAATGTTCGAATATTGAATATTAAATATGTTTTCCCTGAACTACTCGTATCATATGAAATTTGTCACAAAAAATCCTGTGACAAGTAAAAGAGAAATTTATGGAATTTTTATTTCTTGGAAATTGAAAATTTTACACATAATTAGTAGTAATTTTTGGAAAGACGAAGATATATGACGAGGTGCGATCAAATAAAATATATGTAACTCATATTTTCATAGATGGGATTCTACACAGTTTATAATCAATGTGTGAGTCAATGTGTTTTGAGAATTTATTGGGGTATTTATAAAAAAGAATTAAATCTGGTACTGGCAAACACTGGCATGTATTTCATTTCAAATTAAAAATTTGTTTTCATGTCTCCAATGATATATTTATGTTAAATACCAAAACGCAAATGAAAACAGGATAAAAATTAAATAAAATTTTGAAATTGAAGTGATATTAATAAAATGCAATAATAAGTTGAGGCCTTTTTTAGATTAAGTCATGATAAGACGTAATACTTAAGAAATATGGAAATATTTTGCAACAAATACAACACAACAGTAACAATGCAACATAAATTTAGTTATTTGCAGGTACTGTGACAATGTCTATCTGTATAGATAAGACAATTTTCAGATTATTTAATCATCAACATATTAAAGATGCATCATTTGCACTCTTCGGTATTTTCTTTCGTCTTTTAGTTTTGGCGATATAACAACTGTGCATATAAACGCATATAATTCAGCTCATAAAAGTTAAATTAATCTTTTTGACATTTTATTCTATTAAAGATCGTTATATTCCACTTTTAATTTAAAAAAAAATAATAATAATAATAATTTTTTAACTTGTTTTTACTAAGATATTTAATACTTTCTGAAATACCCTCATTATAAGCTTTATTGTGTTTTCTGTTACTTTTTTGTTCTATTTAAACTCTATTTTATTTTTTACTCAGCTTTAAGTGTTCTTTAAATATTCTTTTTTACTATAACTCAAATGGACTGAGTTTTGGACAGTTTAGTGCATTGGTCTTCCTTTGTACATAGCGACACTATTTGTTTGATACCACTGAGCTACTTTTTTGTTGAATGATGAGCAGGAGGTGAGAAAAAAAGAGGCTAAATTGTACTTTAAAAAAAGGTCAGAAAAGGATAAATGCCCCAAAAAATAAGGTCAGAAAAAAAGCTAATATTTTTTGTCATTAATTTTTATATTTTTTTTTTTTTTTTCAAGATATTGTAACAAATTTATAGACTAAACATAGAACCGTTGTTAGCAAAATGAAGCAATGAAAAATTGCTCACAAAATTTTCATACCAATTTGGATTATATTTCATATGAATAATATCCCAGTATCTTGAAGGGCTCCGTTATTTTTGAATTATAATTCAATTTTGATTAATAAGCTTTAATATTTTTGGTGATTTTTCACTTTTATAAGAATTTTTAAAATTATATTTATTTTTGTATTATTTCAGTTTCTATGGTTAATGGTGTATTAAGAAGTAATGATAATATATAATTAATTAACTAGGTCCATTAAATTAGTTAAGTTATATTTAATTTGATGGATGAAGCGCTGCAGGCGAACATTTTTATAAAATATAAATAATCTCATTTTTTTGTGAATTAATACATAAAAATTCTTAATATAGAAAAAAGTTTGCGCATAAATATAAGAATTTACTCTCATTGATTTTGGTTCATAATATTTAATTTAAATTAACATATTTTTACATTTTTTGAAATGAATCAAAAGTCAAGATGACTTGAAATAAATTGTTTAAATTTTCATTAATATTTTCAATTTGAAAAAAGGGGTTTGAAATTTTCTTCGGAAAATTTTAAATTTTTAATGATTTATAGCTACATTATGGGAACGGAAGAGAAGCATTTTTATCAAAATGATGTGCTGCAGAATTCGAGCGAAATTATGCACATTTTTTTTTTTTTTTTTTTTTTTTTTGTACAGATTTTCCTTGGAATTTTGCCATTTTAAGGCGTTTATTGTTATTATTTTCATGTATAACTATTTTCATTTACCATTTGCAATCAAATCTAATAAAACTAAAGAAAATATTTAACAAAATTTGTGCAAAAATTTCTAAAATTTTCATTATGAACAATTTAATAATATCTATGAACAAAATTTTATTTTTTATGAAAAAATTTTGGGAAAAAAGCCACGTTCGATTCTTAATATTTATGAAAAAAAAAATTCAAATATCTGAACTTTTTTCTCTGTGAAATGGATGTTTCTGTAAAAATAAAATTATGAAAAGCAAATAGAAATGTTCTTCTTTGCTGAAATGTCAAAATTTTAGCCTTTTTAAGGCAATTTTTATTGGAATATAATTAATATCAACTTGTTACTTTTTATACTTTGTAAAATTTCAAAATTTTAAATTTTGTATAAGTTACATTTTGAGTTTTACCAAAATAGAAATTTATTTTTTCAATTATTATTCAATAAGACATATTATTTTGAAGAACATCATTCTACAACTTTAAGAATCAAAAAACGCTAGAAGAAAAGCTAGAAGCTAAAACCAAAATTTTAAGGCTAGAAGTAAAGTAAAAAAATAAATTTATCCTTAAAAGGACCAACCTGGCAACACTGATGATGAGATGCAATATCAGGCCACACAAATTAGAATTCACTGTGCTTTCTAATGATAGAAAGGAATCTTATCTGAGAGCACTCATTTGTGTACATTTCTCTGTTAAAAATGTCCTTTTTTATGAACTGTAGTGTGTGGTTTGATTTGTCGTGATATACTTTTCAAACAACGTAACATAATATCTATTTTTATTTTAGAGAACTGTCTATAGATATATCTATTCACTTGTTCCCTTCAAAGTTTGCCAGGCGAAACGCAGCGGTCATCGTGGGTCTGTAAATAGACACGTTGTGTTGCATTTGTTGCAAAATATTTCCATATTTCTTAAGTTTTACGTCTTACCATGACTTAACCTAAAAAATGCCTAAACTGATGTCAATGAAGGCATTAAAACAAATTACTAATTTGAAATGAAATACATGCCAGTGATTGCCAGTACCAGATTTATTTATTTTTTTTTTGATAAATACCCAAATAAACTCTCAAAAAAGTAATATTTCGGCAGTTTACCCGCTATTTACTCACACATTAATTATAAACTGAGTAGAATCCCATCTGTAAAAATATGAGTTACACATATCTTATTTAATCGCACCTCTTCATATATCTTCAATGCATAATTAAAAAAAAGAAATTATTTTTAAATCTTTCCAAGAATTACTACTTATTATGTGCAAAATGTTTAATTTCCAAGAAAGAAAAATTCCATAAATTTCTCCCTAAGGGACTTTTACTTGCCACATGAATTTTTGTGGCAAATTTCATATGATACGAGTAGTTCAGGGAAAACATATTTAATATTCAATATTCGTACATTTTTACAGTTTTTTTCATGTTTGAGTTATATTTGCTATTAACGTATCTTTGAAACAGAGGTATTAAATATTAAAGACATTTTTGTTTGAATATGTACTTTTGTTTAAGAAAATTGATTTTCTTCAATAAGTTACCATCACTTTATTGTGCATAAAGTAGATATTTATGATTCGATTTTAATAAAAGATAGCACGCTTTAGTTCATAAAATATAATAAATTACCAAATTGCTTATATTAATTAAACATTTGTTTGATTTTGCTCTTATCACCAAAATGATAATATCAGTTAACTAGAATGAAATTTTTTTGATCAAATAAATTAGAATTATGATTGAATGTTTGTCTGAAATTAATTAAGATTTATATTAATTCAATTCTATAGTTAATTAAATCCTTCTATCAATAAAAACGCAGGGATTTAGGGATTTTAATCAATATATATATATATATATATATTATTTTATATATATATATATATATATATTATTTTTATATTATTTTATTGCAGATTTTAAATATCGTAGAAGAAAGAAAACATGAATAAGTACTGTTTCAACATCTCACCCTGTATCATCCAATATAGCAAAATTAATGCAGGAATTTCCTGTTATGTTTTAAATTCGATTATTTTCACTATTGGTGATTAATGCAAATACTACCTATAAAAATCGATTTGTATGTGTAATTTACACCAAGTTTCCTCACAGAAAAAAAAATTGATTTAAAATTTTATATTGATATTATTTTTTATATATAATACTGCTTTACCTCGGTAATAATTTGACTCAAGATAATATAAAATATGAGATTTGTGAGAACTAGCGAAGAACGATATCGATTATAACAATTAACACATTGCATGCAAATAAAATAAGGAAACAAGAAAATTACACTACTACGCACGTAAAAATGGCTTGTCAGACCAACAATTTTTTTCGACAATTTTGATTTTTCTACACGATATTTATCTGCTACGTTTCCCATAACATCTGTAATATGGATTTCTTGTCCAGAGTGTTGTAAAAATTTCAATAGTACATACTTTATGTTGCCCTTTAATTGCATTCATATTTTTGAAAAAAATTAATCGCAAAAAATTTTGTCCTTTCTTTCTTATTAGGAAATTTTTTTTTACATTGTGGGTTTTCAGGCTACATTTTCTAAACTTTTCTGATAAAACATAATGATCAATTTATTAAATTTAATCGCATTTCATCCAGGGATGTGGAGATATTCCCTTAAAATACGTATTATTTTGTCTACGATCCTACAGTCTTTAAATCAACTTTTTCTTCAGTTATCAGGGTTCCTTTGGATGATCATGAACTCTTTGTATTTCGAGTGACTCAAAAAACTGAATTTCTCAACTCACTTGCACTCTTAGCAATTGTTTTATATGATCGACATGTATTTTGGTTATAAATTTGAATTATGCGTTTGGATGAATTTTGTACAATTTTTATTATAAAAAAAAAACTTTTGCACTATTACCACAAAATTTATCAGCTAGTTACTGAGACTAACTGCAAATATAAACAAGCTAACGGTATTTAGATTTTTCGTATATAGTAAAAGTTATGTCTTAGAATGTTCACGGATTCTTTCATGTGCAGTTCTTAATTGATCAAAAATTTACATTTCAAGAGAAATTCTTAATTTTTTACACAGATTTTTAGTTCTTCTGAAAAAATTAACAATGGGTAAAGTTGTTTCTCAAAACTTTATAGAAATATGGACCTAAGTAATTATAAAGCAAGAGAGAATTTATGGGTTAAAAACTTAGTGTGGAAAAAAATAGATTTACGTGATGTAGAAGTATGCTGCCACATAAAGCTCATTTAGCTCTCAAAATTAAATTTACTAAAAAAAAAAAAAAACGAAATAGATTAACGCAGAAAAATTTGCAGATAATGCCGGAAAATTTTATTTTATAGCGTATAATTGAAAATTTTCCAAAGAAGACATATGAAAAATAGAAACTTCCCTAAAAGCGGCATTGTCAATCATAAACAATGACTTTTTTATTTTTGGTTTAAAATGAGATGAGAAAAAATATCTGCTACATTTTTTTTACATAAAAAATTGTTTGCAAGTAAAGTGTTTTTTTTTTTTTTAGATTATTCATAAAAACATATCTAAAATTTTTGCTTGTGCAAGATTTTGGCTTTTTTTAAATTTTATAAAAAACAAAAGAACAAAGTAAACTTAAATCTACTCATTTAAAATTTATTCTTTTGTAAATTAATTCCTGATGACCTTTTTGACAGGTTGCAGGTTTTTTTTAAACATAAAAGGAATATTTTGAAGACGTATTGTTTATGTCAATCGGCGTCATTCTACGATTGTTTGCTTTAGAGATATATTTCAAAGAAAATTATCTTTGTTGATTTTTCAAACAGTTTTTTAGCAAAAAATAATTAAAATTTCAAATTGATTTTAATTATTTCCAAGAGAATTAGAGCCTTCTTATATTTATTTCCTCTGAAAAAAAAAATCGCTGTGTTTAGGCAAGAGCTGTAGAAAAGCAGGTAGAGAAAAGTTGTTCGTCGTCGCATAGCTATAAAGTTCTAGAGAATTTAATTTTATTTTTCTAATATTAAGTTTTTTGTCAAACATTTTTTTTTTTTTTTTTTTTTTTAATTTTCACAATACAAATTTAAATGTGTTAATGCAGAAGAAGTTTCGAAGTAATTTCAAAACAAAAAATCTGTAAAAAACGCTGTGATAATTCCCAATGTAAATAGACTTTTACATATTTTATCGATTTTTTGGCTTTATATGAGGGCTATGGTCAATTATGAACCGATGAACCGATTTTAGCCATATGCCAAATTTCATTGATTTATCATTAAAATTATGACATGTAGTTTAATTACAAAGTTTACATGGACGGGACAAACTAGAAGAACCAGAAAAATATATATGTACCAAACTATCGCCTACCTCCCTTATACATTCTGAAATTAAATACCCGATTTACTGCTAAAATACTGGTCAGATGTTTACCAATATTTGCAATTTCAGTTAAATATAAATTACTTATGAGTTTGCCAATATTTATTTAAAATTTAATTTTATTTGAAATTTAGTTTTATTTGAAATTAAAAAAGCATTTTCAACTGATATACTTGTCTGAATTTTAAAAATAGATGGGTATGTCTTAGAAAATTGAATTTTAAAACACGTATTGCTTTGGACCCAAAGTGAATATACAAAGTTTTACAAAAATCGATGCCAGGACATGCCTGCCTCCTAGATATTCTGAAATGAGAAAAACCCATTTTCTTCTAAAATACTGGTCACAACAGTATACATATTTTCCGATAGCCATTAAACAATCAGACAATATTTTATTTAATTTATATTATTTATTAATATTTTATTTAATAGGAGCCAGGGCTCCCCAAACCCTGTCATTTTCTAATATTATTTAAATTTCGGCGTCTACATTTTCTCCCCAGTAACTAATTAATTTGTCCTATCTCCCGTCCAAATGTTGTATTTTTATTTATTTTCAGTACTGTATAGAATTTGTAAGTATTATCGTTTTAATATCACGAAATATTTTAACATAAAGAATTTTTAGACTTTTGTGTAAGAAAAAAAAAAAAAAAAAAAATAAATAAATTAAGAAATTTTTCAAATTTTTATTTTTTTTTTTTTTACTTATGCCATAATTTTGGAATTGATTCTTCTTTTATATGTATAAGAAAGTAATACTAAATTATAGAATCAAGCAAAAAAATTGTATAATTTTATATATATATATATATATATATATATATATATATATATGTATATATATTTTTAATACATCACCGAACTCATGTAATTTATGTATAAAAATTTGAAAAATACTCTATAATTAGCGCCATCTTGTATATTTTACATTAACATCAAGAACTCTTTGGAATTGAAGTAAAAATAGGAAATCAAACTATTTGACTTTATTTAATGTTGTAGCAAAAAATAAGCATCAATTATTCTTTTAGTCTATTAAATATCTGTAAAAAAATTACAGAAAGAGTAAAAAAATTGCATAATTTTTTATAATTTTTTTATATTCTTCGTAAAATTTAAGTAACTTTTATGTTTTCAATAAAATCTATGTGTAAATTTGAGCAAAAAGTATATGTATTTGAAAAATTATACTAATTTACAAATATACTGAAATACTGAGAAAATAAAACTTCGAAATATTTTACCAAAAAATAAATTTCTTTGGCAATTTTATTCCTGAAACACTTTAAAACCATTCTTTTGGTTCATTGATATTTGCCTCACAGAGGGATGAAATTGAGAAAAACGGCTTTTAATTGAAAATTAATATTTTGATATAGATATTTTCTAAAACATTAGCTTTAACAAAAACTACGTAAATATGTTTCTATATATACCTATGCTTATATATAGAAATTATTTATATCGAAATCCAAAAAGTTTTGGGTGAAAGTCCAAAAAAAAAAAAACTTTCGAATTTTTTGCGATTTATACGAAAAAAAATATATATTTTCAAAAAAATTTCAAAGTAAATATACAACAACAAAATAAAATTAAAGAATAAAACTTTAAAATAAAAATTTTATTAACTTAATTATTTGCATTATTTAAGAAGAGAACTGTATAGAATTTTCGAAAAATACTTTAGATGAAAAGTAAAAGTAGAGCAAGTTTTATCATATTAAGTCACTTTAATGCGCAAACGTAATTGAGAAATTGTGTTAACGTGACAGGTTTTTATATGAAAGATATGGTCATTTATGGACCGATCCATCTGAAATTTGGCTGTAGGATTAATACTTAATTGGCATTTATTTTTATCAAATTTTATATTTATGCATTCATATGTATAGGAATTATGTATGGAAAAATAATTCCAGGAGGAGTTCCTTGTATGGGAGGTATAGTCAATTATAGAACTATCCTCATGTGAATTTGTTTATACAAAACTCATCTGTGATGAATTTAATTTAAATACGGGTATATTTAATATAATTATTTTAATATGGGGGCTGAGTGAAATAATGAATACATTTTAACCAATTTTACTGTGATACATTATTGGCACAAAATGGGTTCAAGTTTCAAATATCAGAAAGTTATCAAATATCAGAAAGTCTATAAAACTGGGACCTATAATTCGGCAGAAATTATGGCCGAAAATTCAAAAGCTATTTTTTTTTTTCTATATACTTACAAGCTAATTATTGCAACAAAATTTTAAAAGAATCGTTATGCACCATTTTTAAGCTCCATTTTTACCGATTCTACCCCACTGTGTGCCCTCTCATAGCCATAAAAATAATTTTTTCTAAAAAAAATATAAAATTATATGTGCTATGTTGTTGCCTTCCTAAAAATTTTTATTTCAACACAATTTGAAAACTTTTTTACTGTGATCGATAAATTGACTCAAAAAGTGATTCTGATTCTAAAGGTATACTTCAAGGTGATGATCCGATGATTTTTTTCTTTGCGTTACAAACCCCAACCACCATTGGTGGTGTAGGGTAAAAAATGCTGAATAAATAAATACTTAATTGGAGTATATATAAAAGACTATAATATATAGTTTAAATTGTACTTTCTTCTGCTTTCAATTAGGAAATCAAAAATTGACTTAAAATCCAGGGAGCTACGAGGTATTTACCGTACATGCTGCCCTTACTGTGATTAACAAACAAAATGCTATTTCTGAAATATGTTTCAAATCTTTTATGAACGTCTAAGATAAATTAGGATTTAATTGGTAAAATTAAAGTTGAAACCAAATGAAAAATAGTATATAACTTTCGCAGTAGAAACTGAATAAAACAGAACTGGCTAGATGCAATATTTTAAGATTAATTTATTCGGAATAAATCTGTGTACTTTTAACAGAAGAGATAAATAATTTTTTTTTTTTTTTTATAAAATCAACAAATATTGAAGAAAAGTTATTTTTTGAGAAAACCTACAAACTCTCCTATATCAGCTTAAAATACGTTATAAAAAGTTCGCATATATTAAATATTATGTTTAAAAATTTAAATTGTCATCAAAGCTTAAATTCATCTAAATGCCGAAAAAAAACTGTAGATTGTCTTATCTGGAATTAAAGTACTTTGCAAAAAGTTCTCTACTACGTTTTAATATTAAATTTCCCATCTAAGCTTAATCCATCAAAATGCCCAAAAATAAATGGATTTTGTATGTGTGGCATTTGCTTTACATTAATCTCTATTGTTTCAGAAGAATAATAAATATATAAAAAGATAATAAATAAATAAAAAAAAAATAAAATAATCTAACTGATCTTTAATCGAAATGGAAATAATTTTGAATAAGATATTATTTTGATACTCTTCTATTTCAGTACTTCAATTTAAATCATTTTTTGCAAGAACGTAATCTTAGAATATTTTAAGAAATTTTAATTGATTTTTAATCAATTCGTAGGCGTCAACAATTGTTTGGTTAACCCCTGTCTATGTTAGCAAAATCAAATAAATGAATTTGAATCATTAATTTGTTTCCATTTCTGTTCATCATTTAAATTGTTGCTTACTTTGTTGTTTCTAGGACTAAATATCTGGCGTTGTCATTATTTGTCTGCCTGCCAGTATGTGTGCGTGCTCTATTGTTGAGATTTAGTTAGAAAAAACAACTAGAACAACAATCTTCAATGTTCTTGCCACAATTATATATTCAAATGTTAAAACAAAAAACCAAAGTTTTTTTCTTTGTACTTTCAACGTCGTTGTCTACAAATCTTATTGTTATTGTCGTAACGTTTCACTTTAAAATCATTTTCACTTTTCATGGATTAGAAATTGTTTTCTGCTTTCTTATTTCTACATTTTGCAACATCTCATCTTGAGGTTTTGTGAAATCATTTTCTATTTTTTAAATACAGCACAGATGGATTTTAGTAAAATTTTATACAAGAGTTTTTCTAGGAAAATTGTTTATATGTGAAGAGTAGGGGGAAATGAGAGCAAGCGCCTCTTTTTGATTTTCAAAACATTTATAAATTTTGCTGTTACTGCTTTTACTTGCTTATGTAACTTGTTAAGTTTTGCTGTTTTTCTTTTAATTTTGTTTGTTGACTTAAAATAAATTATAAAAGGAATTTAAGTAAATTAAAAAAAAAATTGCTTAATTATTTTGTTACCATTTTTTAAAGTAAAAATTTTAGCTATTAAATTATATTATCTTTTAAAAAAAGGTGTGTTATTTGCTTTTGATATGAAAATTATTCCAAATATATATATTTAAAAAAAATAAATTCACTTTTTTTTTGCTATTACTGTAGTTGTTATTATTGCTGGTTTTTCGTGGTAGTTTCAATTTCACTTGGCCAACTTCTTCTTCATTTCATTGAACTCAACACTGAACACTACATCAAAAAAATAAAGAAACTTTTGAACACAAAAAATTAAGAAGAATTTATATTTTAAAAATGTTCGGTCCCAACAATGTTTACGTAATTTCCAATTTGCCCGGGATGCTGTCGCGACGGTGGACCATTTTTAACTGGGTTCTTTAACAGTTATTTGCAAATATCCATCCATACATTTGGTTGCCAACCAACTGGGAGCGGAAGTTCTTTTTATTTGAAAGAGAGTGACTTCTTTCTTTTGCGAAATTATTGACGTTTTTGTGTTACCAGATTTATTTTAAGCATTTTTACTTAAACTTGGGCATAGATTAATTGATTTATTTTTGCCCCAAAAAGTATGCATCATATGAAATACTAAATACTATTCTTTGTTTCAAAAGACATTATACATGCATGCATACATTCATGCAAAAATGCAAAATTTCAAAATTTGTTTTTATTTTAAATGTAATTTAGATGAGTCGTTTTTGCGCTCGTGTTATATTAATAGAAAATATTATTAAATTTGGACAAAGGAAATTGGAAAAATGTTTGAGGCAGTTCTAGAAAATCGTTTATAACTCCGTCATTCCTATGCGGATTTCGCTGAATTTAAATACTGAGATTTTCGATACTATATGCCACATATGCGTTGAAAAAGAAATGTTTTTATTGGACTATGCGCTTCAAAATATCAATTTCAATATACAAACGGACAAACATTTGGATAGACGGACAGACAGACATGTATTCTCAAAAGATATTTTTAATCATATCAATCACGAATATTTTTCAATTTATGGCCCTGGATGTACATTTAAACACTTTCGTATAAAATGACAAACTTATATAAGTTTTAATTTTATGTGAAGGGTATAACAAATGAAAAAAAAAAGATGTGTCCATATCTTGATCTGATTGATTCAAAAATCAAAGTTTTAGAAAAATATTTGTTCTTTATAAGAGTTCTTTATAAGTAGCTTATCTGGGGGATCAAAATAGTTTTAAAATTCATCTTGACCGATAGTTTGTCTACTAATGGATCGATTGAGATAATTTCTTCAGCCAAAAAATTCAGAAATAAGTTAAAATTTTTTGTGGAAAAACGAAGTCCTTGAATTTATATAGACACTTCAGAAAATAATAAGCCGGTAAAAAAAACTGTATTTTTATATAAATCCGCTATTTTTGAACCATTTTTTGCTAAATTTTAATAGAATGGTTCTCAAAAAAATTGCTAATCTTTTGATATATATCGTAGAACTAAGTTATCGGGGCTGCATAAATGTCATTAAAAAAATTTTAAGGCGAATATATATATATATATTTACATGTATTATTAAAAATATTTTTTAGATTTGATTTCTAGCCCGATAAGCTGATCAAAAGTTGTTAGCATCTTTGATCAGTGCTGGATGTAATCCTCAATCAAATAAAAATATCTTTGGTATCCATTCTTGAAGCTTTGTTTTTAGGAATATTTGAAAAAATATTTTTTCATAAATTAAATTTAACGAATTACACGACTTTTTTGTAAAAAAACATAATTTTTTGTTCTCATTTTAAAGTCTTGATTTATATCATTCTTAATGGCTAGATGAATTGAAATAATTCATAAAAATTTTAACACATTATTTTTGAATGCATTAAAAATCTCAGGATATTTTAAAAAAAATCACACTACAGAAATTATTTGAGAAAAACCAAAAAAAAAAAAAAAAATTAAAAATTCAAGCACAAATATCTTTTTAGCCATAAAAGATATCAAGTTCTTTATAAAGGTTTTTATTGAAACAAAGTTTTGGATTTGGTTTGCAGGTTACGAATTAGTTAACTTTGTCACCATTTACCTTATCTCGTATTATTACAAGGCGATTACAAGATGATTTTTCCAAAAGCTTAGGTCCTCCTCTATACCTCTCTCATACACTTTAATTCCAGCCGACTAGTACTTTAGGAGGTACAGATTTATTAAACAAATTTTGCGATCGGTTTCACTGTGCGAGTGCAGGAATTACCATGCAAAGTTTTCTGTTTTTTTTTTTTTTTTTGGAATTCTAAAAAATTCAGAGAGTGTTCGTAATTTTTAAAAATTGACATTGATATTGATGTCCTTAGGAAAATCTGGAGTCCACAGTATATCGCTTTGTGCCTTTTTGTTGTAAAGTTTTTGTTTAGGACTCAACGAAACCAAAATGGATAAGATACCACGAATGCTGATGAAATGTGTAGCAATACAGAAAATACGTATTTCATTCTGCTGGTGTCTAACAGAGACAACAAGGCAATTTACGATTGCAAACTTGTTTATGGTCCTTCGAACCGGATAATGGAACCATATCTATAACAGGGTTTACGATGCTAGGTTCAATCTCCCTTTTACTTCCCCAAACGCCTGGCGCTATTAATTGAGTCCCTCAAAATTGCACCCAGTGCAATTCGGGCGCCGTGTTTAGGTTTCAAGGAAACCAAAATGGATAAGACACCACGAATGCTGATGAAGTTTTTAACGCACAGAAAATATGTATTCCATTTTGCTGGTATCTAATTATAGTCCACAAACTCTGCTTTGGTACTGTAAAACAGAGATAACAAGACAATTTACGATTGCAAACTTTTTTATTTTTATTTTCTTATTATTATCTTATTATGTTCTTATTGAAAGAAATATTTTAAAAATTTACCAACGAAACATAACATCTGGCAATATTTTAACCACAAACTACACTCACTTTCTAATCATGCGCACTTTGTAATACTCACTCTCTTCTTATTCGAAATAAATAACTCATTTTCGAAAATAAAATCAAGATACTCCTTTAAGTAATCATAAATACATCAGTTTTTAATGTAAAATCTTTAGTTGGACAAGAACATTGTTGCACGTCGTCTGCTATAGAAATTAGACACAGCAGCTATAGGTGCACAAATCCATTCCAACCCATTATAATTTACAAAAATTATTTATGTAGATGTAGGAAAAATATATGGTTTTTCGAAAGCAGGAGGAAAAAACTGAAAAGAATCCATTGACCTGTTTATTTATTAAAAACAAAAACAACAACAAGAAAAGTAAAAAGCCTTAACACAATTTTGTTGTGCTTTTCATTATTTTCCTATTTCTTTATAAAAAGGAAATAGTTTTCTTCGTAAGTGTTTTTGTTTTTTACTTTTAAGGATTAGAAATCATTTCATATAGATTTTTTATGCTACAATTTTCTTATACTTATTAAATGATATATGCCACTAAACCCAAGTAGTCTTTTAGAGAGTCATAAGAAAAACAACTATAACTGCTGTCACAAGTGTTGCTGCTAGTGAAAGCATAAATAAAGCAAAAATGCAAAAAAAAAATTAAGGAACTATTTGAAATCAATGACAGACACCCCTTCTTGGATTTTAAGACGACTTCCGGTCTGGGAGTTAACAGACAAAAGTAATAATGGAACACAATATCAGGCAATAGCAGTAATAACAACAAATAACACACACATAACATAGTTGTATATACACATACCAACACGTGTGACTTTTGTATTTAGAAAATACACACAATTTCAACTACAACAAATATACTCACTTGCATGACACATGTAGAAATTCTATAACATAAACGGCACATACTAACACAAAAGAATGAAAGAAGAAACTAAACTGAATAGTTTAATTCACGGATGGTAAACATGGTACATTTTTATATCTGTTGGTACCGTGGTACTACTACGAATCATTTGGTACAATTTTTTTACTTTTTATTACAGAACAATGATTTTGAGACTGAATTCCATATATATTCAAAAGTAATTAAAGTCCGCCTTTATAAGTTAACCTTTCCATTTTATTAATAAGTGCATTCATAAAGTAATAAAATCTATGAATTTTGAAATGTAATCTTACGATAATTCAAGAACAAGAATAATATAATAAATGTGATGTAACACCATAAGCCATTCGGAAAATAATTTCTATATTAATAACTGTTAAGAGTTAATTGCCGGGAATAAAGAAAAAAAATAAAATAAAATTACACAAACAATTTCTAAATATTTTAAAAGTTCAATTGTTCCCCCATTGTAAATTATTTTACCAAATGAGAAAATAAATGTTGCCCACTTAACATCAATTCAAACCAAAGAAAAATTTTTTGAAAATTTCCTTTAATAAACAGCATATTTCTCAAATTTGAAGCTACATATTATGTCTTATGAAATAAACAAGAAAATTTGAAAAATTTCTGGTGATTATAAAACAAAGGGCATATAGAAGTTTGAAATGAGGGGTATATATGTAATTTTGTCATTTTATATGAAAGTCTTTATTATGCTTTTGTGCTGATGTTTGTAACGCATAGAAAAAATAATCCAACATCCACTTTAAAGTATACCAATTGACTCAGAATCACTTTCTGAGTTGATTTAACGATGTCCGTCCGTCCGTCAAGCTGGCTGTCCATGTAAACACTTTGCACAAAGTATAGGTCTCAATTTTGAAGATAATTCAATGAAATTTGGCACATAGGACTTTCATGACACAAGGACGAAACCCAGCCCCCATACAAATGTCTTCCCGAAATGGGGGTTTAATGATCATAAATGCCTTAAATATAGCAATATTTTAATGAAATTAAAAAAAATTTATATTTCTGTGCTTGGCGAGATAAAGAAAAAACATGCTTACTTATCCAAGTTATCTCTTACAGTTAAAAAGCTACTTACGCTTAAAAATTTTTGATTTTTTAGCTCGACATTATTTTTTATTTTATTTTTTTTTTTTTTTTTTCAATAAATCCTGAAGTATATGGAAGAACAATTTTTTAAACATATTTTATAATTTCTAATACATTTCAAAATAATACGCCAAAAATCATTTTAATTATCTCAATTCCTCTAGCTGCGAAAAATGTTTAAAGTCTGCACTCTGAAATTAGTATGAAAAATTACATTTTCTTTACAAATTCTTTCACTTTTTTATCAGTGTTTTTTATTAAAAAATTTTTTTAGTTTACATATTTCAAAAGACAAGTTTTGATAAATTATTAATGCAGAAATATTAAATCGATTTGGGTTTGCACCCTACATCCAGCATTGGTCGATAATGTTGAATTTTAGAAAAAAAATATGTTTATCGATTAATAAAAAAATGTCACGTAAAAGTGCTTTTCGGAAGAGGGTTTTATATGGAAGCTATGGTCAATTATGGACCGATCTTCATGAAATTTGGCACAATATACAATATAATGATACTTATACAAGACTTCTTTGTACCTTATTTCATTAAAATATTGCTATATTTAAGGCATTTATGATCGTTAAACCCCTATTCCGGCAGGACATTTGTATGGGGACTAGGTGAAATAATGCACCGATCATAACCAATTTCAATAAGTTTCGTCCTTGTGTCATGAAAGTCTTAAGTGCCAAATTTCATTAAATTATCTTCAAAATTGCGACCTATACTTTATGCAAAAGGTTTACATAGACAGTCAGCCAGCTAGACGGACGGACGAACGGACGGACATCAATAGGTCGACTCAAAAAGTGATACTGAGTCAATTGGTATACTTTAAGGTCAATTGGTATACTCTAAGGTCAGCACAAACGCATAGGGTAGTCATATAAACGCTTTTCGAAATCAAATAATCTAAGTAGTTGCACAAACTTATAAGCGTTATGCAGTTCATTTGCGAGTATGCAAACTTGCGCACATTGCACAGTTTTGCGCGTTTTTATGAGGAGCCTTAATATTTTTTTAAGCAAAAATTTTAAAAAAATATCTATGAAATATTAAAAAATATATAAAAGCAGAATTATATGTATAAAATATGTCTATATATGTAGTTTTTAAAAGATAATATAATGGCCTCAAAACTTACAACTCGTATCAAAACTCTTTAAATTCATATTTTATTGTGTATTTCCATATGTGCGTATAATTCATTTTATCGATTCATATTAATCGATTTAATTTATTAAATAGTGTATTGTAGATTTATTTTTGAAAAATTACCAAAAATTGGTAGTCAAAACATTTTAAATGATTTTTGGAGGAACGAAAGACTGATATTTATTTCATACAACACATAAGAAATAGTAGTAAAGATGTAATGCTAAAATGTTTTTTTATGCAATTTAAAAAAAGTGTTTTGAAAAGTTGACTTTTTTCACAAAATCTATACTCCTGCTCTTGATCTTGGACGGGCCGGAAGCAGTTTAGTGTCAAAATTATCGAAATATATTTTTTAAATAAACAGCGGCAATAAAAAATAGCATGAAATTTTTTATTAAAAAATAATTTTTTTTTCTAAAATTTACAATATTCGACAAGTGTTATATGTAGGGTTCAAATCTAAATCGGTTTAAAATTTTTTTTATTAACCATTTTTAAGCCTTGTCTTTGGAGTGTGTGAAGAAGAGATTTTTTTTATTAAAAAAAAAACTTTGAGAAAAAAGTACAAGAATTCTACATATATTTTTGGAAAAAATGCCATTTTTCATAATATTTTTCTTCCATATTATTTTGAAATGTATTAGAAATTATAGAATATTTTCAAACATTTTCCTGTCTTATACCTCAGGACTTATTCCTGAAAAACTAAATAAGTTCGTGTCAAAAATCAAAAATTAATAATTCAAGCATAAATATCTTTTTAACTGTAAGAGATAAATTGGATAAGTAATCACACTTTTCTTTATAATGCTATGCACTTTACAGAAATGTAATATCTTTTAAAATTGGACTTGATTTGTGGAACAAACAATTTTTTAAAACTTTTACATACTCGAGATGGTCAATTTTGACAACTTGTAGCTTACCTCGTGTTATTACAGAGTGACTGCAGAATGATTTTTCTGAAAGCGTAGTTCCTCCTCTACAACTTTCCCATACATTTCAATTCGATACGACCAGTAGTTTAGGTGATACAGATTTATTACCGAAAATTTTGCGATTGGCCCCACTGTGCGCTACCTTAAATATAAATATTAACTAAGAAAAAACAATAAATAAATAAAAACAACAAATATTTTATGAACAAAATACATAACCTACAATGGTAACATAGTTATTCCAGGAAATAAAATTTAAAAGTAAACGAATACAATCAATAGAAAGTTTTCTTCACACGAACTATAGTATGTAATATTACATTACATCTATATGCTTTATATCAAAATTCATAGTGCACATATTCTTATGTACGTCTTTATATAAATAAGTACATATATATTGTTAATATTGATAAATAAAATATGATATATTTTAGTACAGAGTAATTATTTTTTAAGAATTTTAACTATTTATTTACTTTTACCAAATGTACTCCTACACGAAATAATTATGTTAATAATATCGAATAACCCATATATTTGTATAAAAAAAATAAAAAAATATACTGTTTATGATTTTTTTTAAACAACTACTTAATACACTGCACAATGTGTGACTCTAAAATTAATTTGGACCTCTTAGTCCGCTAAAGAGCATAAAATTGATTTAGACGAAGTTATATGTCAAAATTCATTTTCCTCCATCAGATTTCGCGGTCGAGTAATTTTTTCGCCTTATTTCCGGGGATTATCTTGAGTTTTTGACATTAGAACAACTCACATGTGTAAGACATTATAAAGTCGATATCTACCGACTTTAATTTTTTTCCCCTTTTGTTGGAAATAAATTCCTTCTATTTCGTTTCACATTGCAAACATTTATCATGTACTAATGATGGCCACGATGATGTTGATGGTCAATCAATGTCGACAAAAAACATTCTACAGAAGAAAAAAAAAAAACTTTCAAATGATGTTTCTGAAGACTACAAACTGTAAAAGACATTTTCAATTTTCATCGATTCAACTTTAATAGAAATAAAAAAAATATATAAAAAAAAACTAAAAGAAAACCAAATAAAAAGAGAAAAGCAAGATTTGAAAAGATATTTGAAAACCTTTTGTTATAGGTTTGTATTGATTGTGTTTTTCCTTTTTGTTTCTGCTAAAATGAACATTAAAACTATTTGTATAAAATTGCTCACGAAAACTATGAAAATGATAGGAGAGGTGTTTTCGAAAAGAATTTCATTAAATTCCTCTGATTTGAATTGAGATTTTTGTGCGAAATAAGCAAAAATAAAAAACTGTAGTATTTTTATGAAATTGTGTAAAAAATAAAAAAACTCCACGATGCACAGTGGCACCAATGGCAAAATTTTTGGTAATAAATCTGTATCTCCTAAACCACTAGTCGAAATTTAAATGCATAGGAAGGCCATGGAGGAGGACTCAAGCTTTCAGGAAAATCATTTTTTAGTCCTCTTGCCATAACACGAGTTAAGCTATACTGTGTCGAAGTTGACCACCATGTAACATTTTCAAAAAAAAAAAAAAAAAAATAAATTCTATAAATCAAGTTCGATTTCTAAAATTTTTACATTTCTGTAAAGTGCTCGGCAAGATAAAGGAGAAATATGCTTACTCACCTAAGTTAGAGTTAAAAAGATATTTACGCTTAAATATTGATTTTTTTATTTTTTTGCCTCGACTTTATTTCGCTTTTCAGGAATAAGTCCTGAGGTATATGAGGAAAAATTTTATTTAAATATTATGTTATTTCTAATACATTCCGAAATAATATGCTGAAAAAATTTTAGGATTTTTCCAATTCGCCTAGCCGTGAAAAATATTCAAAGTCAACACTCTGAAATTAGTATGAAAAATTACTATTTTTTTTTTTTTTAGCAAAAATATAGTAAAATTTATTGGCTTTTTTATCAAAGCCTTGTTAACCAAAAATTTCTCTTTGCATATTTCAAAATACAAAGGTTTATAAAGGAATTTTAAAATTTATTTAGATTTGCACCCTATATGCAGAAATAAGTCCAAAAAGGTAAAGTTTAGAAAAAATTTGCATGTTTATCAATTAGTAAAAAATATGACAACCGAGTTTTTTTAAATTTATAATGCTGTTAAATTACCCAATATTTTTAAATCGATTTGGTAGTAAACAGCTTCCCGCCCGGGTAAAAATCGAAGGCAAAAATGCAGATTTTAGGTAAAAAGTCAACTTTTAAAAATACTTTTTTTAAATTACACAAAAAACATATAAGCATAACATTTTTACTATTATTTCTTATTTATTATATAAAATAAATATCAGTCTTTCATTCCCTGAAAAACTCACTCAAATAGCTTTAACAACCAATTTTTGACAATTTTTTGTAAAAATAAAAAATAAGAGTCCTCACAGAAACGAGCAAAACAATCGCAAACTGTGCAATGTGTACAAGTTTGCACACTTGCAAATTAACTGTCAAAAAATGTATGGAAATTGATTTGTACAACAGTTTTAAAAAATTTGCGCTACTATTTAGTCTTGCAAACTTGCACTATTTAATTGTACATTTAGAAATCAGCTATCTTTTGTTTATATTTAAAAGTTATTAATATAATAAAATTATAGTTACATTAATTAAAATAAAATCATCAACAAAAATTTTCAATGTTTTACAATGATTTCTTATTTTTTATCTTTAATATTCCACATAATTTCACAAAGGGGTTCATGAAACACGTCGTGCAAATATGCACAATTCACAAATCGTAAACTTAAACGTTTAAATAGGTACCCTAAATATAAATAATAATAATAATAATAATAATAATAATAATAACAACAATAATAAATAAATAAAAACCAAAACATTAATAATTTTTTTAAGCAAAACTCCATCTAGTTTTCAAAAAATTGTAAAATATTAAAAAAATATAAAAATAGACTTATTTACCAATTCACTGTTATATAATATGTTTATGTAGGCCGTCAATTACCTTGCGGTTAACAGCTGTTCTAAACATACAACCTCGTGTATTTTTCTAAAAATGGAAAAAAGTGCATTTCGAGTGCTCATTAAACAATAAAATACTATGTGGACTCGCACCATCGATTTCAATGGTAAAAAAAATGGTTTACTGGCTTTCGTTGTGGTCGCACAATTACAAATGACGCTGAACGTTCTGGACGGCCAATTGAGGTCAGTACACCCGAAAATGTCGAAAAAATCCATGATATGGTGTTGGCCACCGAAGAGTAAAAGTGCGTGAGATCGTTGATGCCATGGCATTTCTTATGGCAGTGTGGTTTCGATTTTAAATGATCAGCTGGGTTTAAAAAGTTGTCTGCACGATAGGTGCTACGTTTCCTCTCCATTGAACATAAACGTAAACGTGTGGCAACTTCAAAGGATTGTTTGGAGTTGTTTAACCGCAATCCGAATGAGTTTTTGCGATGATTACCTTCAAAAGGGAAAAACAATAAACGGCGAATATTATACCAATTTATTATACCGATTTAATGAGAATTTAAAATGAAAACGAACCCATATGGCCAAGAAAAAAAGTTCTTTATCAACAAGATAATGCACGGGTGCACACGTGTGCAGTCTCAATGGCAAAACTCTATGAATTAGGCTACGAATTGGTACCTCATCCGCAATATTTTCCGGATTTAGCCCCTAGTGACTACTTCCTATTTCTAAATCTAAAGAAATGGCCCGGTGGAAAAAGATTCAGCTTCAACGATGAAATTATTGACCAAACAAATGCCTATTTTAAGGAGCTCGAAAAATCCTATTTTTTACGCAAAGTAAATGAACGACACTTGCTCAAAATTTGACAGTAGTCTTTTAACGGATAGTACTTGATGGGAATAGTGTTGCGTTTCATATAACTATAAGGGAAGATCGAAAATTCGAGGATTTATTGATCCGCCCTCGTATCAAAACTCACTAAATTCATTATTTTATAATAATTTATTGTGTATTTCTCTATGTGCATATATGTAACAGTAAATTATACTGATGCTTGTGGTTGGTGTAACGAGATAATATTCGTAATAATTGATCGAATTTATTAAATACGTTTATACCCTACACCACCGTTTTTGCATCTAGCCTTTTTTGATTTTTAAATTTGTCTTTAAAAGACTAAAATGTTACTATTTCAACAACGAAGAAAATAATTTCTTTATCTTTATCTGATACTAATTATATTTTTACAGAATCTTTCATTTCAGCATTTTTGTGCATTTATACGCACAAAAAATCTATATGTTTTCATTTAACAAACATTTTCGCCTGCCGCTCTTCATTATCCAAAAAAAGAACAACTAATATACTAAAATACTAATAAGTAATTTCATGGAATTACTAAATTGATTATTATAATTATTTTTTTTTTTATTCGGTTCATTAATCATAGAAACTATTTATAAACATAATTTAAGCAAATTCTTATAAAAGCGAAAAATCACCCATAAACTTAAAAATGCTTAATGAAAAAGGAATTATAGTTTAAAAATATCGAAAGATGACTTTAAATCAATGGATAATTTTTCATAAGAAATATAACCCAATTTGTATGATAATTTTTTGGCCGATTTTTCATTTGGATCATTTTAATGACATCTGTTCTATGTTTTATTTATAAATCTAATCAATATCTTTAAAAAATAAAAAAAGTAATAAGAACGAGAAAAATAATAATAAAATAAAATTAAAGAAAGAAATTTTACTTTTTTCTGGCTTTATTTTTTGGGACATTCAGCCATTTTGACATTTTTAAAAGCCTCCTTTTTTCTCGGCTCCTGGCAACACTATATGTAGGTTACGATATTTTAAAACTTTTACATACTTTGACACCCTGTAGCTTATCTCATATTATCACAGGGTGACTCCAAGATGATTTCTGTAAATGCTTACGTCCTGATCGACTGATCGATCCGATCAGTAGTTTAGGAGACTCAGATTTATTAAAAAAAATTTGCGATTGGCCCCACTGTACGTTGAAGCAAATATAACAAAATTTCCTAAGCAGAAAAACAAATAATAATTATAAAGAAGGATTTAAAGGCTTTTAAGAATAAATCTAAAAATATTTATTTAACCCTTCAACATAACATTAACCTTTTTTCATTGCGTCTGATTAATACAAATAACAATATACATATGTGGGAAGTAAAATTTTTTCATTTTAAATTCTCTCTTAACTCTGTGTAAAACAATATCCTTAATAGAGTAAAGTCACTTCAACAGTGATTTGTAAAAAACACTTGTCGGAAAATAACTCAAGTGCCGTTCTAACATGATTATGAGAAATGACAAAAGGTGGTTTAACAAAATGGCACATGCTTTTTCTAAAAAAATAAAAGAAAATTGGTTTAAAAAATGAAACTTGCTTAAAAATAGCAAACATGTAGAGGAAGGAATACGATAAACATTTTTTTATTATTTTTTTTTTTTAATTCTGATTTAAGGTTTTGTTTTAATAATGCTCCTTTACGTGTGTAAAACCGACTAACGAAATGGAAACGAGGCAAAAAAATGCTTTATGGAAGCCATATGCCATAGAATACAATTGGAAGTTTATGTGAGAGGCATTTCAAACTAAATTTTCAAAAAATATTACTCATTTTTTCATTTTACAAAAAGAAAATATGTGAGACTACATGTATTTTGTTGTCGCAAGAATTAGGTTTTTGACAATTAAATAATTTTATTTTCTCTCACATAAATATCTACTTATTAATCTATGCCATATGATCCCAAGTGGGGTAAAGGAAAAAAAAGAAAAAATAATTTATATGTAAGAGAATAATTCATCAAATATGAATTTTTGTTTAAATTAAATATTAATTTTGTTCTATTTTAGAAATGGGGTCATTGTCAAAAAGAGCTTAAATAAAGCATAAACAAAAAAAAAAAAATCATTCATTATTGAAACCCCAAATTATTTAAATGTGTATTTTTAAATAGGCAAAACATAATGTCTATAAATTAAACAAAATTATTCTGTTGTATTTACATATGTTACTTATGAAATATACCCTTAATTCCTATACTTAAAAAGTTTAAATTTCTGATAGGATTAATAAAAAATAAGTCTTTAAATATAGAAATATAGGTTGAGTAGATAATTGTGAATAAAGTCGACTGTTACTACGTTTATATATACGTCTTACTCGCAATTAAAAATATTGCGAAATGAAAATTTTGCCATTTAAACGGTGAGTTAATACGACTAGTAACTCACGAAAACTAACCATGATTATTGAAACTAATTGCAAATAAAGCGTACGGCGTTGTCACATCCTTTTACCTTCATAGAATTTTCGATAACAATAGTTGTATTTTTCCCTTCCTCCACGACAAATAAGGAAATATATTTCTTTATGCAATTGGTGTATAAACAGTGAGTTGTTTATTTGCAAGTTAATTATACCCCACACCACCATAGGTGGTTGGGGTGTTATGTGTTTGTGCTGATCTTTGTAACGCACAGAAAAAATCATCCAACACCCACCTTAAAGTATACCAATTGACTCAGAATCACTTTTTAAATCGATCTAACGGTGTCCGTCCGACCGTATGGCTGGCTGGACAGCTGGATGGTTGTCCATGTAAACCTTGTGCACAAAGTACGGATCGCAATTTTTGAAGATAATTCAATGAAATTTGGCACGTAGGACTTTCGTGACACAAGAACGGAATCTATTGAAATTGGTTATGATCGGTCCATTATTTCACCTAGCCTCTATACAAATGTCCTCCCGGAATAGGAGTTTAACGATCATAAAATATTTTAATGAAATTCGGTGTAAGCAAGTTTTTTATAAGTTTCAATCTTTGCGCCAAATTTAATGAAGATCGGTCCATAATTGACCATAGCTCCCATATAAAACCCTCTTTCGAAAATCACTTTAACGTGTATAAATCACATCAGTCTTATACTCGACATAAATAAGTTTTATATAAGTAGAAATCATTATGATAGATTTTATAAGGATCGTTCCATAATTTACCATAGCTCCCATATAAGCCCACTTACGGGAATCACCCTAAAGTGCATAAATTTCTATAAATGTTAGTATTTACGTAATATTCTGTATTCGTGTATTTTACACTTAGTAAAAGTATCGGTTCACCATTGTCCACATGTATAATATAATATGTTTTATTTCCAATAATCGTGCGTATGAACTTAATATGTTATGCACAAGTTTTAATGAATACTGCTATTATTATTTATAACGTATAAAGGAGAAAATTTTTGATTCCTTTTTGATTTTTTCTCTTTAAACTCAGGATTTTTTGTTTATGACTTAATTATTTAACTATAATTTTTTATATATTTTTCTATAAAAACCTATATATTGATTCAATAACATTTAAAGACAGTTTTGTTGTAAATAAGTATAAAAAGAAAAAGAAAGCATATAACCCGCTACCGCGTTAGAGGACTTATGGGGCTCCTACCAAAACCAAATATAAACCTGATGGCTTTTATTTATATATACATATATATGAAAGTGAAAAATATGAAATGATTTATATCTATGTTGTCTTCAAAAATACATAGGGCTTGTGGATTCTCACCCACATGGAATTTCATATTTCTAGGTTAATTAATGCAAAAAAGTATCATTAAAAGTACAAAAAAGTACTTAAAAACCTTCTATATATTTCTAATTCTTGTTCCAAAAAGTATGCAAATTAAACATCAAAAGGAATATTTATCTTAAAACAGACAGGAAAAAAATAATACCTAAAATTTTTATAAAGTTTTCCAATTTAATTTAATTTAATTAAAATATTAATGGATTCTATAATGATTGAAAAAGTTTTAGAAATAGAATGGATAGAATGATACTTGTGTGCATGCCCATTTACGTTTTCGTATCATTAAATATATTATTTATATTAAAGTGTTTCTATAATTTTTATACTCTAATTGAACAGAAAAAGAGATAAGACAATTGCACACCTGCAGATTCAACAGTGAGACATTGTTTGACAGGTATACAGAAACATAGAGAAACATTGTAATGAACGGCTACTTTACCGGAATTCGGAGATAGTTTACATAATTCATCTGTAACTGTGGCACCATTAAAATTAAAAACTTACAAACCATCCCAATAAACACCTCGACGAAGCCATATTTGTTAAAACCTAGTGCCACGACTTTCAGAACAGGAGTTATACTTAGTGGGAAAACAAATAAGTAAAAACTGAACAGCTCATTCTCAGCTTTCTTACATTGGTACAATGAATTCTAAGAACTTTATTGGGAAAGGGATTGAAGCTAAGGAGTGCGAAAACATAAAATGGTAAATGTTACATATAATTTCTTCAAAAACATAAATAAAATTGTATTTTTATATAAAAAGGAAAAGTAAAAATAAAGAAAAAGAAGAAATAAAAATAAAATCGAAATATTTTTTCTTTTCCAGTTTACTTATTTATACACTGCCCGCCACTTGAATAAGGAATCACATTTCTTTAAATTTAATTAAGTATATCTACTAAACTAAAGTTCAGAAAAAAATAATTTTTTTTGCTCAAACAAATTTCAAAGTGTTGGCTTTAGTTTCCTGAAGAAATAAAAAATATACATATTTTGTTATACTAAAATTATGCATTTATTTAAAGATATGTATTTAATTTAAAAATTTAAATTAAATTACTGATTTTATTTGTTGAAATTAATTTTTTATTTTTTCTGTATTTAAGCTAATTTAAAGAATGACATCTCGTTTATTCTAAACAAAATATCAGGTTTATTACCGTACTTTTTGGGTAAAGTGCTAATTTTTCTCCCACAAAAATACAAAAATGTACAAAAGTACAGGAACAGAAAAATCCAAATTTTTTACCAAGAAATAAAACATTAAACCTTTAAAAAAATAGTATGTATAATTTAATTTTTCAGCATATTTGAATGCTTTTAATTTTTTAAATGAAACTTTCCTGTTAATAACAAAAGCAAATAATTTTTTATTCATTTTCGTTAAAAATTTTTATTGTATATTTTTATCTTTTAATTATTTGACAATAATAGAAATATTCTGAGCTGTTTTGTGCAGAAAGAAGAAGTACATTCTTCTTTCAAAATAGCTCTCATTTGCCCAATTTTCGAATTGGGATCCCGCGTGCTCCAAATTTAGAGTACGCGAACAAAGCTATTATTTAAAACTTTTTATACAAATATAATATTCTCTCTTCTTATCTATTATATTATTCTATTATATTATTTTTGTGTATTTATTCGCAAAAAAAAACCGAGAGTATTAATATTTAACAAAAATTTTCGACTGCGGCGTTTCATTCTCCAAATTAACAATAACTAATTTTATGGACTTACTAATTCGATTATTATAATTATTTTTTAATATACTTAATTAACCGTAAAACTATTTATGAATATAATTTAAATCCCCATAAAAGTGAAAAATTACCTAAAAATTTGGAAATGCTTAATCAGAAAGAAATTATAGTTACAAAATTATGACAAATTACTTCAAAACATTTAGCAATTTTTCTTATGAAACATAACCCAAATTTGTATGTGAATTTTTTGAACGAGTTTTTATTGGGACATTTTGCTGGCAGCAAAAATTATAAAACTAATGAGAACCTGAAAATATATGTCTTGAAATTAAAAGAAAAAATTTTAGCTTTTTTCTGGCTTTATTTTTTAAGAGATTTAGTTTTTTTTAAAAGTTCAATTTAGCGTCTTTTTTTCTCATCTCCTGGCAACACTGCCACTCACATAAAATGAAGGATATACATAAGTTTGTCATTTTATATGAAAATCTTTAAATATATATCCAGATCCTCAAATGGAAAAATATTCGTTATTGCTATGATTAAAAACAACTTTTGAGAATATGTCTGACTGACCGTCTGGATGTCTGTCCGTCTTCATTTTGAAATGGATTTTTTGAAGCCCACAGTATAATAAATATATTTATCTTTCAACACATATGTGGCATATATTCTGGGAAATCTTGGTATTGATATTCAACGAAATCCGTTTAGGAATGGCGGAGTTATAAACGATTTTCTAGAATAGCCTCAACAATTTTTCCAATTTTCTTTTCCCAAATTGAATTATAATTTCTATTGCGCATATAAATGTTTTTCTATTGAAAAGTTATGAGACTGAATTCTTGGCCTGATTTACAATTTTGTCATTACGCTAGAAGCGCCTAGATATGGTACACTATGGAAAGTGTTATTTTTGTCTTACAAATTATTTCGTTGCCTTAATATAGAAAAGGCGTTTTTCGATTTTTCAGAAATAGCATTTTTTAATTTATTCTGATAGAACATATATAAATACATGTCTCTTAAAAACATTTAGAGAGTTATGATTGAAAATAATAGATCTATAGTCCTCTAAAAAAAAACCTTACTTATTTAAGCTTCTAATTTCTTAATGTGTTTTTATAAAAAAGTACTATTTAGATTTAATTTGAGTTTTAAGCTTTTTAGATAAGCAATAAAGTTAATAAATTTCAACATTGGATGTAGTATACAGGTTGTGTTTGTGACTGAAAGACTTTAGGTCCTGAGTTCGATCTTTGGCCAAGACCATATATTAACATAGATACGAAGCTCCATTATCAAAAATCTAAGTCAGTTGTCAAAGAAAAATCTAAGTCCGAGAGTGTGTTAATAAAAAATTTCATTAAAAACAAAAATAATTCTTGTACGTTAAAGAGCCTCACGAAAAGAAGATTGGTCTGCTAGTATATGACTCCATCTGAATATTTAAATTTACGTCAGCTAGACCATTTTCAAAACAGCTCTAAAAATATGAATTTCTTTCAATATCATTATCAAAATTTTCGTTAAAAGAAAATTAACTTCAAATTGTAACAGAGGAGTAATAAGGCCTGGAGTATTCATTTAAATAATTATTATATTTCTTTTCAGTCTTGGAATATTCGAACATATAATATTATATATTTCAGACATTTTTCAACATATATTGGGAATGTTGGAAATGGTCTATCCTGATATTATTGAAGATTACACATAATTAAACCTTTAACAGCAAGAGAGTCAATTTTATGCATTTATTTCGTAAATGTAAGGATTTATTATATTTAAATAGAGATGAGTTTATGAAAAATATAATAACTTCTTTTAAAACTACGATAATAATCGAACTAAAGATATTTTGGAAATATAGTCACTTTTTTGCACGAACATATAGTTTTTATGATAAATGTGTGCTTTATATTTTCTTAACTAACCATTTATTTGACATAAAAATTAACTTAACCAATTATGGCCCGGAAATCCCAAAATATTATTTATGTAACTAAAGGGTTAAATGAATACGTATAGCAATACTATTGAATGAAACTTTTCCAATACCTTTAAATACCTTAAAATATAAATTACAATGGAAAATGTCCAAACTATTCGAACTTTAATAAAATAGTATTTAAAATAAAATCACAGAAAATTTAACTAAAATTTCAATTTCGCTAATTTTAATTTTTTTTTACTCATTATGTATTAAGTGTCATTTGTCTATCATATGTTGTAATTGATCAAAAACTATATTTTTGTAGGTATTTTAAAAATGGTCCAACTCAAGTGAGCGAACTAATTAAACCGAAATATTTTGGGGATTAGTTTAAAATATATCAATCTTTAATTTTATGGGGGTAGATTTGCAACGCGTCCATTTTTGGGCATTTTTTTTTTCAATGTTAATCTATGGCTTTTAAAAATTATTTTATAATTTATCTTCAAACAAAAATTAAAATTTTTAAATGTCAGATTAAGGAACAGTCAAAATACAATTTTAATTTTTTTATTAATTAAAATTGTTTCTGTGAAATTTATTAAATAAAATTTACATTTCTATTCGCTAGGACTTGAACCCCTAAGAACACTTTAAAACTCATAATTTTGAATTCTTACCCCATAGGCCACATGCCATTTTGAAATCCTGAACACAAAATATAGTTTTAGTTTAATTTGTGTAAAAAAATTATTTGCAAACATTGGTGAATTTTAAATATATTCAATATACAGTGCACAGCTGTAAATTAATCATTCATTTTTGAATTAATTCGCGAATCATTCATGCACTGAATTAGCAAATTTTGAATTAATTCTTTTCACACAAAGAAAATGAATTGAATGAAATTTGAGTCAATTCAAATGAATTTGGTAAAAATGAATTGCAATTCATTTCCAATTCAAATGAATTTGTCAAATGAATTGCAATTCATTTCTAATTCAAATGAATTTGTCAAAGCGAATTGCAATTCATTTTCAATTCATTTGAATTAAATTGGTTTTGAATTAATTCAAATGAATTAGAAAATGGAATTAGCAATTCATTTCCAACTCATTTGAATTGAATTGATTGAAATTTGAATTGATTTTTTAAGTAAATCTGCAATTAGCACCAATGTCGTTTTGTTATTCAACTAATTTTTTATGTAAAAGACAGCTAGCATTACTCTCGTTTTTTATATCACCTAGTACAGTCCAAAGACAAAAAAATTCTTAGATTCGAAATTCCCATGATATACTGGAATTGTCAGGTAGCGGCGGAATAGGAATTTAATTATCAGGTATTGGCGAAAATCCTATCAAAATGGAAAAATTTTGTTTATTTGCTAAAAGAAACTTAAATTTTTATTTTCATCAAATAGAGTGAAATATTATTAAAGGTGTGTTTAACATTCTGCTCTTGAATTTGATTGATTGCAATTCATTTTTGATTGCATTCATTTGAATTGCAATTCATTTGAACGAATTCAAAATCAATTCAATTTAAACGAATTGGAAATGAATTGCAATTCACTTTAACAAATTCATTTGAATTGGAAACGAATTGTAATTCATTTTATAGATTCATTTGAATTGAAAACGAATTGCAATTCATTTTATATATTCATTTGAATTGAAAATGAATTGCAACTCATTCTATAAATTCATTTGAATTGGAAGCGAATTAAAATTAATTTCTGCCTAATTCGTTTGAATTGATTCAAACTTCATTCAATTCTTTTTTGTTGTGAAAAGAATTAATTCAAAATTTAGCTAATTCGTAACGAATTAAAATTAAAAAAGAATGATTCATTTACAGGTCTGATACAGTGTTATATATTGAAAGAGTTGTAATTGATACACTGATTAATTTATTAATTGATACAATAAGAAATATAATTGAAAGCCGATAAATTGTTTTATTTATTAGAAAATTTAAATTTTGTTCACTTGAATAATATATATAATTAAAAAAGGTAATTGGAATAGTTTTTAATTTTGATGTCTATTAATAGACCATATTCTTTCTGTGTTACTCATGCGCTGAGATAAATTTTTAATGATTAAAATTACAAAATGTTTAAATTAATAGGAATATTGAAAAATGGAAATTATACCTTGAATTTTGCTTTATCTAAACCAAACAGAGAAAACAAGGGCAATTAACGATTGTTGCTAGTTTACTACTAAATTTATATAAAACTATAATATCATTTCAATTTTCTTATCACAACGTGAAATACGTATTCTTTTTCAATATCGTGTACAAACAAAATTCTCAAATGACAAAAATATATTATAAATATTAATTCATAAAAAAATATTTTACACATTACAAAAAAAAAAAAACATTTTAACCAACTAAGTGTTTTTTTCTTCTACTTTTCTTTCATTTTAGTCTTATTTTTTAAAAACTGTTCTAATATGAAATAAATATGTAAATATAATATGAAATATAAATATTTCTCAAAGTATACTTTCAAGTGCAACCCTGAAAAAAAATTTCTTTTGGGAGGTTAAAACACCTTAATTAAGGACTATTTATGTACGACCATTCTAATAATAAGTGTTCGTTTTATGAATGACACTTTAATAAAAGTATATGTGGTTATAATCACAATAATTAAGTTTGTGAACAACAAATTTTAATTAAACCATAGAATAGAAAAGTGTGCGTTCGAATAAAATATAACACAAAATTTTCGTAGTAACTCTTCCTGCCTTTAATTTTAAATACTTGATTGCAATACCTTTTAAAGATATTTCAGATTTAACAGCAAATCGAATTGGTGAAATCAGGTCCTTTGTCCTGAACCTGAAGAATGAAATGAATTTTGGTTCAGAAAAAGAAAAAATCACAAGAATGAATTCCAGTTTAAAAATTAGAGAAGCTCTTTAAAGCTATGACAAACTTGTGCGGCCGCGTAATGGTACTTTGTGTAAATTTCTTTAAAATCAAATATGAGCCAAGATAAAAGCTATGCTAAAAAAAAGAAGAGAAGAACTCTGAGGCAAAGAATGATCAAAGCTCCAAAACAATAAAAAATATAAAAATATTTTCAATATTTTATATTAGCTTGGGAAACTTACGTTATTGCTGATTTGTTCCCATGTTTCAATGGGCAAGTTTTGTATACCAAATAACCGAGAAAATGGTCCTGAATAATATCGAACAATAAAAATTTACAAAACAATTCGTCGGATAACAAGTTTACTCAAAATATATGATTGTTTTGCTATTTTAGCCTGAGTGAACTCTAATAATCATAACAAAGAGTATAATAAAAACACATTGATGACACTCGTGACATGCAACAGTGTTTTTAACATTTTCTGGCCAGATTTAGAATTTTGCCGGATAGTCAAGCAGCACTGATAGCAATGACAAGTTACTGTGTCAGATCCAGGTTAGTGCTGGAGTGTAGGAAGAAATTTAGGAGGCTAAAAGAGGCTAATGGATGCCTACAGAATAAGACTTTGTTGGGTTCCTGGTCACTGCGATATTCTCGGCAATGAAATAGCCGATAAGCTAGCTCGTAAGGGCTCGAAGTTGGACGGGTCTTTTGTGGAGGTATCGGTTAGGATTCCGATTCGGTCATGTTTCATGGCCATAAGGGAATGGTTTATAGGTAGAAGGAATGATTTAAAGCATCTCCTGGGCATGAGTCGTTGGAATCTAAGAATCATTGTTGGCATTATTACTAGTCACCTCCCAATAGGGAATATGGCCAGTAAGTGGGACACAGACGCGTCAGATTTTTGCAGGACGTACGATGATGTGGAGGAGCTAGAGACAGTGGAGCATATACTCTGTTACTGTGTAGGGCTTCGGCGAAGTAGACTGATATGGTTTGGAAGCCATATTCTGCAAGTACTAGAGGAGGTTGTGGGTGAAGAATTCGGTAAACTTATAGGGTTCGTAATGGAAATAAAGTGGCTTAGAGGCTGTCAGGGTTGATTGATGGGTCTTAGGTTCCACACCTTTTTTTATTTTTCTTATGTTTAGCTATCTTTCTTTTCAATCTTTTTGCTATATTCTACCCGGATTTTTCTCTTTCTTCATTTATCAGCTTTCTCTATTATATATAAAGGGATCACAATGGACCTAATGGTGTCTGGGTGGAGGCGTGAAGACGCCGGCCTTTTTAATCTAAGCTAACCTAACCCAACCTAGAATTTTACCGTTATAGTAAATGCACCCAGAATTTGAAATGTTATTTTAGTTCAACAAAGTTTTAGTTATTTAAACTATCCAGAATTTTGGCAATTGTAATGGGATTGGATCCAAGTTAAAAGCGAATCTAAGAAGGACACATCAGTGCTCAATTGTGATTATTAATTTCAAGTTTTTATAGAGAGATACCACAAAATAATTTCGTAAAAGTACTTTAATTTTTTTCAGAAATCATACCTAGGAAAATTAAAAATCATTTAGAAATGAACTTTTATTTTTAATTTTCTCCCGGTGCACTTTACTACCTCTTTTGCTGCGATAATTATATTTACTTTATGAGGCGGCCGTTACACTCTATGGACCATTCCATCCTTTTTGAAATTTGATATGAAAATTATTTTTAAACATTTTTAAGACTCTCACTGTAATACTCCTTAAGATAATACATAAATAATAAAATAAATATTTAATTTGTATGGGGGATAACTTTTCTCCTGAACCTATCCATCATATTTTCATTATATTAATATGATAAGATATTGTCTCCCACGAAGTTTAAGTGCTCTAAATGTAATAGTTCCTTAGATATTCCATAATAAATATTTGCTTTGTATGTGGGCTAAAATTTCCCATGGTCCTACCTGTCCCATTTTCATTCTAAGTTTGGAGGGTGATGAGGAAGTTATTGCTACAAAATGTTAAGACTTTTGCTGGGACAGTTCTTACGATATACGATGTTTAATATTTTCGTTATATGAGGGTACCATTTTTCATGGTCCTATTCGTTCCAGTTCAATTATAAATTTGGATATTGATGAGAGAAGTATTCCCGTAAAATTTTGAAACTTTTGCTGCAACAGTATTTTAGTTATCCCATAATTATTAATTTTTTTATATGGGAGATACTATACCCCCTTGTCCTATCCTTTCTATTTTCATCTCAATTATAAAAGATTTTAAGGAAGTTATTTCCTATAAATGTAAGACTTTTGCGGAAACTGTTCTTAAATCATGCGATAATTAATATTTTCTTTGTATGGGGGTATCAATCCTCGTGTTCATACTGAAAAAGAAAATTGGCTATTTTAATTCTGGGGTTTACAGTATCATCCTGTATACTGTAAAAATTTCAAGAAAATCGGTTTAGCAGTTTAGCTATTTATAAGGTACAAACAAATACAATTCATCTTTATAAATATAGATAAATAGATAGATGATATATGATAAAAATCTAGAGCAAAAATGCTACAAGTAGTTGAGCAGTGTTGCCAGGAGGTGAGAAAAAATGAGGCTAAATTGGACTTTAAATGGTTAAATGTCTCAAATAATAAAGCCGGAAAAAAGCTAATAATTTTATTTATCTAAAACAAAACGATCCAAAGCAAATGCAGAAAAATCACTAAAAAATTCCCATACAAATTTGGGTCATATTTCATATGAAAAATAATCCAAAATTTGCGTTGCAATAATTCGTTTTTAATAACACATGTTTGATATTTTGAGTGATTTTTCGCTTTTATTAATATTTTTATTTTAATATGGCTTAATTTGTTCAGAAATTTTATTATATAACGGATTAATTTATACACCAGAAAGCATCATAATGGACATGGCTGAGAGTGATTTTTCTTAAATATTTGGTATTTTTTCGCTTTTTTGACCAAAATTTAAATTTTTTATTTTTTGGCAATTTTTCATTACTTTTGAGTGAGTTAGCTGGCAACCCGAATTAATACACAAAAATGCTTAAATGGACAATTCTGTAAAAAGAAATTATACTCTTATTTGTTGAAATATTAAAATTTTAGATTTTTTACGGCAATCTTAAGAATTCAAAAAGGCTAAAAAGAACTAGTAGCTGAAACGAACATTTCGAGGCTAAGGCCTAAATAAAAAGGTCATATTTGGCCTTAAAAGTGCTAAACCTGCAACACTGGTACTGAGACTAAGACCGTGAAATGCTTTATCCTGAAATCTATTAAAACGTGGTTTACACATTTATATATCCTAACAAAATTTTCAATAATTTTCAACAGAGTTTTCCAACTAAATAAAACTTTTTAGACTTATAATTTCAAAAAGGCAAAGTAATTTGCCAAAAACTCGTTTTGAAAAATTAATCATTAAAAAGCGAAAGAAAAATTGTTTATTATAAATTTAATTGTCCTTTCGAAAAGAATAAAAAATATGTTCCTCAAATAATCAAATAATTTCTGTTCGAATGACTTTAAGTGATGTTGAAGAGAACATAAGAAAATGTTTATAAACTTTAGGTTCTCAAAAGGAATGACTGAACATGCTGATATACAAATGTTTATTTATATGTAAATTATAACAAAAAAAGTATCTTTATTAATAGATGTTTTTGTGGTTGCTAATGTTTACGAAGACAAAGTTATCACTGCAAACTGTTTTGGTTTTCATAGTTTAATAAAAAAAATATTTAATTAAATGCCCTACATTATTTTGGAAAGCAATTTTTAGAAATTTTTAATAAATTTTAAATTAAATGTTGGTGGAAGAAATATGTAATTGAATTAATTTGTGTTCCTTAATAGATATATATATATATATATATATATATATATATATATATATATACATATATATATATATATATTTGAGAACCTATCTACAAAAGTTTATAAACATGTACTTATGTTCTCTTCAACATCACTTAAAGTAACCTTTAGTTATGATAAATTCCATAAGAGAAGAAGATATTAAATGATTTAAAAGGGATTAATGTGATAAATAAGTATTAAAAGAGTATTACTCATAATTTTATTTTGATTTATATGTTATTCATTCACAAAAGATTTTACAAAAACAAAAGGGTAAAGAAAAATATGTTTAGTTAGCACCTACTAATGAAAAATAATGGGTGGGTTAAAATAATCGATAGCTATTACACCGTGGGGAAAAATAGTAACAACGCTAACCTCGGATCATTTCCTTTAAAACATGGAGATTTTTAATCGTTCTATTCCTTTTGATCTGTGCTAGGATTAAGATGAATTATTATAGTTACATGTACTAATATAAAATTAAAATATGTGTAAGAAACATGGTGAATAAGATAACTATAAACAATTATCGACACGCCTTCGAATTGGTATGGAAATTATTTATTTTTTAAAATAAATCAGAATATTTTTTTTTTTTGTTTAATTAATTCGTGCATTTAGGAAAATACTAAAGTCATATGTATAAAAACCGGTTGCATATTCCAATTTAATATTTTGAAATAAAAATACCTAACCACTCTTAGTCCAAGAATAGTAAAAAAAATCTTATTTATGCGACAACCTTTACAAGAGTAGAAATTAAATTTTTAATTTACCTAGGAAATTCGTGTAAATAAGAATTGGTAAGATCTTTATTTTTTCATGTAATATTTCACCCATACTAAAGTCCTATTTTCATGTTAGGTCTACGAGGGCGGATCAATAAGTCCGTGACTTTTCGAACTTCCCTCGTAGTTATATGAAATGCAATACTAATCCCATCAAGTACCACCTGTTAATAGACTACTGTCAAATTTTGAGCAAGTGTCATCATTTACTTTGCGTTTAACAGCTGTTCAAAACATACAACTTCGTGTATTTTTCTAAAAATTGAAAAAAGTGAATTTCGAGTGCTCATTAAACATTATTTTTTGCGAAAAAAACCATCGATCAAACTAAGGAAAAGCTCGATAAATACTGTGGGGACTCTGCACCATCGATTTCAATGGTAAAAATAATACTGACTTTCGTTGTGGTCGCACAAGTACAAATGACGTTGCACTTTCCGAACGGCCAATTGAGGTCAGTACTCCCGAAAATGTCGAAAAAATCCACGATATGGTGTTGGCCGACCGAAGAGTAAAAGTGCGTGAGATTCTTAATGTCGTAGGCATTTCATATGGCAGTTGGGTTTATATTTCAATGATCAGCTGAGTTTAAGAAAGTTGTCTGCAAGATGGGTGCCGCGTCTTCCCTCAATTGACCATAAACGTAAACGTGTGACAACTTCAAAGGATTGTTTGGAGTTGTTTAACCACAATCTGATTGAGTTTTTGCGGCGTTTTGTAACTGTGTATGAAACATGGATCCATTACTGTACTCCGGAGACCAAGCCGGCAGGTTCTCCGGGTGAACCTGCCCCGAAGAAGGCCAAGGTAAGTTTGTCGGCCAATAAGCTGATGGCAATAGTTTTTTGGGATGCACGCCGGATAATAAACATCGATTACCTTCAAAAGGGAAAAACAATAAACGGCGAATATTATGCCAACTTACTAGACCGATTTATACTATATTCTCCGGATTTAGCCCCTAGTGACTATTTCCTATTTCGTTCAGACTAAATGATATCCAGCCACTATTATTTTTTTGCATGTACAACAAATAAAAAAAAAATTTTAAAAAATTCCTTTAAACAGTTTCACTTCGTTTAAAGGAGTTCCAAAATCTCTGTTCTATAAATACCTATATGAAAGACTAAAAAACTAAATATTGACCTAGATGAATTACTGAATAGCAAGATGAGCCAAACTTCAACAATATCGACATTTTGAACAAACATAAAAACTATTTTCTAAAGTTTCAAACTAAAAGCTTAAATTGAATTGAATGAGAATCTAAAACTGCATTTTTAATCTAATTTCTACTTTAATTTCTTAAAATAATTTATGATAATCTAATTTAACTAAAATGTACTAGGTAATAATTTCTGAAGGGAAACCCTAAAATTTAATCTTGATTAAATACTCTGTACTGCTAGTTTTTGTTATTTACTTATTTCACTACTTATTTTAAATTCTACATACTCCGTCATAAATCTATCATTTAGTCATTCATAAATATGATTCAGAGGCCTCTGCGACAGCGATTAAGATTTGGTAATTGAAAAGAAATAAAACAATTATTTTGCTACTCTTTAATTTTTGCAGATGAATATAAGTAAGATGAACATTATTAACACCTCATGTAAGAGAACCTTTGTCATTTTCTTTGGTTCTAACAATCTATTTTATATTACTATTGTGTTTTTACATAAAGTTACACGTAGAGAAAAAATATAATTGCAGTGACCATAATCTAAGAGCAACATATTATGATTGGAACATATGATCACATCGAAAAATAGAGATTATTATAAACAATAAATATGATGATTCCACTTTGTCATATTTTATCCGATTTTATGGTTCGTTTTTTCATGTTATGATTATATGACCAAATTGTCATATTTTAATTTCATTTTATCATATTATTATTACCTCATGTTATCACATAGTTATCCAATCCTATCATTTTGTCATATTATTACTCCATCTTATCATATATTAATAAAAATTATTATTATTTTTATAACATTTTTATTGAAAAATTATACATATATTCTTAAAGGAGGTGACTTTTTTAGTACCCCTCAGCCTATTGAAGTAGGTGTGCCCCAAGTTAGTGTACTGGGCCCTGTGTTGTACCTAATATATACCTCCGATATGCCAACTAATATTCAAACCCATACATCAACATTTGCAGATGACCCATGAATGCCCACAGGAGGCATCTCGAATTTAGCAGAACCATATATTTGATATTGAAATGGAAAATAAAAATAAATGAACAAAAATGCACACATATAACATTTACCTTGCGTAGAGAATCGTGCCCACCTATCCCTATAAATAACCAAATAATACCCCAACAATCGGAGGTTAAATACCTCGGAATACATCTCGACCGACGCCTTACTTGAAAATTCCATATTGATGCAAAGTTGACCCAAATGAAATTGAAAGCAATCCAAATAAATTCTGTCCTCAGTCTAGATTGCAAACTACTCATCTATAACTCAGTTTTAAAGCCAATATGGAGTTATGGGAGCAGCCGCTTGGTATGTAAGAAATACTAACATACATAAGGATCTAAATATTCCTTTGGTAAAAGATGTTATAAAAGAATACGCAGGAGCATACTTGAAAAGATTGGAAATATATATTAACCCACTAGCACGAAATATACTAAGAAGTAATGGATACATCCGATTGAGAAGAAGATACACCGCAGAACTGAGGTTAAAACATATGCATTAAACTCGCTTTTAGTCTGACGTTGGTTGGACTAAACAGATATTAAGATTTAGATTTAAGATTTGGATAATTATTATTAGTTCACATAACTTTCGTAAAGATTCAATAAATAAAATTACTGAAGAAAAAAAAAAAAAAAATATATATATATATATCTTTATTAGTTTCAACCACCATATGTGGTTGAAATCATGCATTTCATCTTATGTTGCTTGAACCACATGTATAACCAAACCTTGTCTTTTTATATTTATTCATATATGACCTAAATGAAAATTAGATTGAAGTTAGAAAACAAATTAAAAAAAAATTCATATATAGTCAAAACAAAAAAGTATTGAAGTATTCCACTAAGTTTGTGAAAAGGATAATTAATATATTTATTTGAAACATTTTATTGTCATAAGAATAATAATATTAATATGATTCAAAAACACAATATGGTTTGAGAAAAATGAAAAAAACTACAAATATTTAATGGTTGTTGAAGTAATGATATATTTCATATTAACAACATTTTATTTCTGGTAAGAATATTTAAAAACATATAATTTTTGCAGTCAATCATATTAAAATTCTTATTGGGTGTAAACATTAAATGAAAAAATTTAATCAAAATCATTGTTATCATGAACACAGAGTTATTAAAATTCAATAAAAATTAACAATGAGACCATAATTACGCCGTAACCATGTTTTTTTTCTCTGCGTGTATGCATATGTTCCTAATGCTTGTTTATTTTATTATCCCAGATATTTATATTTACATTAACTAACATTTGAATATGGTAAATCTTAATTGGGATTTTAATCCTTTGCAAAAAAGAAAAATAAATAAAAAAAAATAAAAAAGTTGGCCTAGTTGAGATTTCAATCCAGGCAAATTTAGCAATTAACAAAGTTGTATACGACTCAACATTTATTATCATCATATGAAATTCAACAAATCAAAATCAAACAAAACTCAACATTCGTATGCCTAATTTTATGTTGATATATATATATATATATATATATATATATATATACATATATATATATATATATGTATATATATATATATATATATATATATATATATTTTCCTTACATATGTTGAAACAAAAAAATTTGTCTAATTATCTAACGTATAGGATATGCTGACACAGGCATTTGTGTGTGTGATTCAACAAATCGTCTAAACTAAACTTTGTCTACAATAGACAGACCTAGCAAAAACTATGCTTTCCTGGTAAGCTAGCAGGAATAATTGGAAACAAAAATAAACTACTTATTTTTTGCCTGAACAACTATTTATTTTTGTTCGAATTGTCTACAAATTCAATTAGTTATTTTTTGACTCTAGGGATACTCAAAAATATGTACATAAAAAAAAATATAAATAAAATAAAAAAACAAAAAAATTTGCCGTCAGTGAGATTTGAACTTTGGCTCAAATTAACCATTCGTTTTTAGTGACTAACGTCTTGCTTAGTATATACCATCGTCTTAGTATAAAATATCACTTTAGACATTTTGTTATAAAAAACTAACAGCATCAGAATGGGGTTGAACCAACATCCTTCTGGTTGCTAATCCAGCGCTCTAGATAACTCATTCACATGATTGCAATATTACTGTGCTATTGTATTATTGAGTACTTATTTATGTAATACAGAGTAGGCAAATAATAATGACGACTCATTACTGAGAAACTACTTTAATTAGTAGGTGCCATTATCGAAAACCAAAAAGTTTTTTTTTAAATATGACATATACTTGTTTTCACATTTTTATTGATTAGTGAAACTACTCAATATGTTAGAACGTAATATTTTTTCCTACCTGTTTGTGAAAACCAAAACATTTCTGCTCAGCTTTACCAAAAATTTAAAAAAAAATTGACGATAACAAGAGTTTGCTGAAAAATTTTGGCGCTATCTAAATTGTTGCATAAAATGGATACTTTGGCAAAAGCTTTCACGTTTTTACATTCGTGCAAGTTCATGCCCTAATATAACTTTTCGTCTTTCAAAGTTATAGGTTATCTTAATAAGCAACCCATATAACAACAAAACTCGAAAATAATCACAAATCTACGACTTATATAGAATATAAAATAAAGGTCTTAAAATACATCTTCTAAGCTTTATACGATATTATACAACATTTTTAAAAAGTTGTTCAAAATAATATTAAACCACCAACTTCAATCAGACTATCAATGTTGCCACATTATACTTTTTGATATATGTTCTTGATTACTTGATCTTTTGTTATTTATAAAATACTTTCACTTTTTCAAATTTCTTAAATTATTACTTTAGAATTTCTGGCAAAAAAAAAATACATTTTTAAAGTAAAATATAAAAAAAAACTTTTAGAAAATCCTCATCAAATAAGTACATATCAAATATATGCCAAATATGTAGTGTTGCCAGGAGGTGAGAAAAAATGCTAAATTGAAATTTAAAAAGCTCATAAAAAATGCTAAATGCCGCAAAAAATAAGGCCAGAAAAAAGCAATTTTTTTCAATTTAAAAACTTCTTTATTCTCATTAGTTTTTGATATTTTTTTAAAGATATTTATTGTAATAAATTTATAAATAAAACATAGAACCTCACAAATCGCCTAAAAAATTCTCATACAAATTGGGTTATATCAAATTTCAGATTTTTACTTATATGAAAAATGAATCAATATTCTAAAATGATTTTTTGTCACTTTTCCTTTTTGATTAAGCATTTACAAACTTTTTTGGCTGATTTTTCGCTTTTATATGATTCTTGTTTTTAATTATGATAATAAATATTTTCCTTGGTTAATGAAATATATGTGTATAAAAAAAAAAATATTTTTGATTGGAATAATGAAGCGCCGCAGGCGAAAATTTTTTTACATATTACTAATCTCGATTTTTCTGCGAATAAATTCACAAGATTGCTTAAATGGACGATTCTGTAAAAATAAAATTGGTTATAGCAAATAAAATTTTAGCATTTTTCAGAATCCAAACAGGATAGAAAAAATCTAAAAGCTAAATTGAAAATTTTAAGGCTAAAAGTAAAATAAAAAGGCTAGATTTAGCCTTAAAAAGACTAAACTGGCAACACTGCAAATTTGGTTACGCACATAGTGAAATATTCTACATAATGTTATTTTTTATAAAGACACAAATCATAGTTTATTTCTGAATTTATGATTTGTATGTGATATCAAAAAGCATTTTGTAATAATTTGAAATAAATTCAATTATAATTGAAACGGAACTAAAAATACAAGACTTTTTTTTAATAAGAATTATTTCCATCTCTTGATTTTAATCTCAATTATTACACAATATCGATACGAAATCATTATTCTTGTAGTTGTTGCTATTTTTGTTATTTTTGTAACAGGAAATGTTGTTTATGAAAATTTCTTCCTTTATGGTCATAACCTTGGGGGCACTTGTACTTAAATTTGATAATGTTAGTAACTATAACTTTGTTAGTGTGTTAGTAATTTCATATCTTAACATTTTAGGCTATATACATATTTATCCATTTAAGTACCACCTATTGATAAAGGTGTTTGTTTAAATGGGTAGCTATGTAAGTGTTTGTGCGATAGTGGTGTGATCAAATATTAAAACACGTACATGCATACAACATATATTTATACAAAATAAATAAAAATATTTACGAACCAATAAATACATACTACACATCTTTTTAGTCATGTAAGTACATATTAACTTCCACTCATACATATGTATATCCATAAATTTAATATGAAATTTTTAAAATACAATTAAGCTTTCATGCATACAATAAAAGATTGGTTGGAAAGCGGCTACCGTTATTAAAATTTTATTCAAACAACACAAAAATATGTTATATATATTGTATATATTATATATATAGCCTTATTATTTAGCTTTTAGCCTCAAAATTTTCGTTTTAGCTTCTAGCTTTTTTTAATTTTATTTTTACAGAATGAGCATTTTGTATACTAATTCATCCAAAACAAAATCGCCCAAATCAAATACAGAAAAATCACCCAAATAAAAAATTAAACAAAAGAAACTAAAAAATTTCCCGCAAATAAAAAATTGAAATATTGACCGAAAAAGTGAAAAAATGCCTATATAAGTAAGAAAAATCTACCTCATCCATGTTCGTTATGACACTTTCTGCTTTGAAAATCAATTCATTATATGATGAAATTTCTGAACAAAATCAGCCATATTCAGAATGAGAATAGTTTTAACTTCGGCATGGGTAGATTTCTGTTCTGGATTAAAATGGTTTTCTACACAGCCGGTCTTCGGTTGAACGAAAATGTTTTTAAATCTGGCATATTTCAAACCCCGGAATTGTTAAATCACACTTTTTTGAATAAGATGACTTTTTTCTTTACTTTCTCATGCATGTTGTAACATTTAAAAAAAGATCACCCAAAATATAAAAATGCTTTATCAAAAATGAATTATATCCCAAAAATAACGAAAAATGACCGCAAAATTTTGGTTTATTTTTCATATGAAATATGAACCAAATTTGTATAGAAATTTTTTTTGGGTGAATTTTTCCATATTTGCTTTGGGCGATTTTGCTTTGGGTTATTTTGCTGGCAGCCATTAAATCGCACAAAAAAAATAGAGAATATTTAGGTTAAGTTAGTTTCTGAGGATAGCTGTCTAGTCAATAAGAAACAGCTCACTTGGGTCCAATTTGGTCCTGTTGTGAAACCCTGAGGGATTATATGTTGCTAAACGAACCAACCCGACGCAGGTATGAAAAAATTGATCCATCTGATGTCCATATTAGAGAGATATGATAATACATGCACAAACTGACTTCCATAGTTAACAGTCCTGCTCACAGCGAGAGTGAGACAGTGGCATAGAAGATGCTCCATCGTTTTTTCCTCTTCCTTATCACGACAAGCCCTAGTCTCCTAGCATGTGCACTAGCAATCCAGTGTCCTGTGACCACGGCTACCAGAATTCTTATCCAATGCCTCGGTAATCCCATGATGAAGTTAGATCACGATTCATCATAATGAGGCCATATTTACCTCGGGTTTGAATAAAGGTATTAATTTGTCCATCTATCTTGTGCAATCCTCTATAAGTTCCGCAGAATTATTAATCTGTAGGCCGAAAGCGGTACTCCCACAATTTGGTCCGTATCTTCACTAGTGCATCCGCAATAAAATTACCCAGAGTGCTTGAATGACCCTTAGCGCAGACCAGCTCCAGGTTTGAATGTCTCGCCGTCTTATTCAGAGATGTCCGGTATTCATATACCAATCTGGATGTCTTGGATATACAGATTTGGATATTAACTCCGAATACCCTATAATACATTAACCAGTTCACCTCCCTCTTTATGGCCGAGATCTCTGCTTGAAGAATGCTGCAGTGATCTGGTAATTTAAAAGAAATGTTTTTCCTATAAACGGAAACCAACCCCTTCAACTCTTAATTGTGGAGCAGTTGAGATTTAAGAGCTGATTTACACTGTCGGGTCCAAATCTACTGAAGGGGTTGGTTAGAAATTATTTGTATTTAACAAAAATTTTTGCTTGCGGTGCCTCATTCTCCAAATCAAATATAACTTAACGCATTTTATGGACTTACTTAATCTATTATTATAATTATTTTTTTTTTTTTTTTTTTTTAATAATCTTCATTAAAAGTAGAAATTTTTTATAAATATAACTAAAAAAGAAAATTCTTATAAGTGCCAATAATTATCCAAAAATTTAGAAATGATAAAACAAAAAGGATTTATGATTCAAAAATTAAAAAAAAATAAATCAATTGAAAACATTAGCTCTCTTATACAAAATGAGAAAATGTGTGCTACGAGTATCTAACGAGAGGATAAATTTTTCTTATAGAAATTTACATATGAAAAAGATGGAAAGCATAAATTTTTTCATTTTGAATACGGCTGTAGGTCATTCTTCATATAAAATATAAGACAAATTTGTATGAGGATTTGTGTGGGAGATTTTTCATTGGATCATTTATTAAAATATCGTTAAAAAAATATTAAAAACTAATGAGAGCACAAAAAAATGATTTCAAATAAAAAATGTATTAGCTTTTTTCTGGCTTCATTTTTTGGTTCATTTAGTCTTTTCTGGCCTTTTTTAAAGTCCAATTTGGCCCCTTTTTTCTCTCATCTAATGCCAACAATGATTATTTCAACAGACTTTCTTTAATTATAGGACTTTCTTTAATTACAGTCATAATTATAATAGTGTTAAGGTTCTTGTAAATATAAGACTTGTTATCTAAATCAAAATGTTTCCAAATGTGAAATCAAATAGTTGGTATAACCGAATTAATTCCATGTTTTTAAACGAAAAAAATCGTATATATTTTATAATACAAAATCAATTCCTCCAACGTTTATTAAAAAAAATGTAAGTAAGTAATGATTAACTATTTATAGAATTGTGCATTCATTTGTATAAAAATTTATTTATTGTGTATTTATTATTTCAAAAGATATTTTATGAAAATTCAAAACTTTATAAATTTTGCTTCCTCCCAATATTTTGTTCAAATTCCTGCTTTTGTCAACTTATTAACAGTTTGATAACTGACGCTCGCTACTTATTAGCACAGTACCTCAACAGCCGAAAAAGAATCAGAATATAATATATATAATCCAAAGTCTTCGTTCTTTCACAGAAAATTGGGAAACTTTTCTTTGATTTGCTGCTAAATCAGTCCATTAGCAAACAAGGTATCGGCCAAAAAGCATTTTTGACATTTTGAAGCTCCTACATAAACTAAGGACTTTGTTATTATACAAAAAATTTTTCACATGAAAATAATTTTCAGTATCAAAAATACATTCAAATAGTACTTTCTACTCTCAGAGTGATCAAATTAAAATTTTTAATAAATAGCTATTTTCTCCATCTTAAAAATATTTATTAAATTGTCTACAACTTGATTTCAGTTTATACTGCCTGTTTTTATAACACGAGCACAGAAACGACTCGTCTAACTTACATTTAAAACAAAAACAAATTTTGAAATTTTGTTTTTGTTTTAAATGTAAGTTAGACGAGCCGTTTTTGCACTCATGTTATAAAAACAGGCAGATAGATTGTTATTATTTTTTTTTTCAAATAAGCTAGATCAGGGATGGAAAAGTTTATACTATTTAATATTCAAAAATACCAAGGTACTCGCGGGAGTAATTTGATACTCTCCGCAATTCGATTCAAAAAATAAACTTTTTAAAGGAGAATTTTTAATAAAGAGCTTCGATTCAAAAATAATTATGAAGTAGTGATGAAATCTAATCTTTACTTTATTTCCGGTTTCCAAAATATTACACATGTAATTAAGACAATTTACATAACTTTATATGGCAAATAAATTAAATAGTGGAAACATTTGTGATGTATATAGGTCGATGGTTATGGTTTAATTTAGACAAAATATAAATAATTTCTTTTCAAAGCTGCACAAAAAAAATATGCTATAAGATTTATCAACTATTTTATTAATTATTTTCATTTTAAAGTTCAATTAATTTATTATCTAACCTAACTAGTTTTTTAAATAACTTTATATTTGCTTGTCAAAAATTTAAAACATTTGAAAGAATTTATTTAAATATAAAAACAATTTAGAAAAAGGAAAACATAAATTTATATAAAATACATTTAATAAATTATAAAATCTTGGATTTCATTATTCCTGAACTGCAGATTGTAATAATTATTTAAAATTTCAATCATGACGCTATACATAGATTTGTTTAATTCTTAAGTAAGTAAAATTTTATATGTTTGTTGAGATTTTTATGCATTCTTCTTATACAGGAATTCAATTGACTATAAGCAATGCCCGAGTTAATATCGAAACTATTTCCTGTTTAAAGAGTGAGTATGTGTTGATTAAGTTATTTGTTTTAACAATCTGTCCTTTAACATCCAGATTAAGACGTCGTCTCTAGATGTAATATCTAGAGACGTCCTTAGTTATAAATCTCTTTGTTTTGTATTTTAAAATTTGTATAATTCAATAATAAATAATTTGTTCAATAAATAATAATTTGTTTGTTTGTAGTAAAAACATATTGTAAAAAAAATCTTTCTAAATTATTAATTTGGTGATTTTTACATATTTGACCACAATGAACAGATACTGTTTGATGGTTTCACTTCCATATCATTAGTCTGTTGAAGATAACACAGTAAAATTATGTCCTAATTATAGGTTATAGGTCTCACACAAATTACTTTAATGGATTATCATCCCTTATACTTCCATCTTCAAGACAGATTTGTCTACAATAATATTAAAACAATGTGTAAGTCATACCATAGATCGTATTTTGACGACTATAAGTGTCTTAATTGTTTTTTCTATTTCTTTTATCGCAGAAAAAGAAGTTCATGTTCTTCCAAAGCATAATTTTCTATTTGAATATTCGAACCACGATGTGAGAAGAAGTATATATCATGAACAAGTGTAGTTCAACGATTAAAATTAATTTATGAAGAAAAATGTGTTCAATATTGGAACAAAACGATAATTACTGTAAGTGCAAAATCATACGAGTGCGTTTAAGTCAAATGTCGTTGAATGTCAAATAATTCTATTTATTATCAAACATTGAGCTAAAATAATAAGTATTCATAGAAGCATTCGATTTTGTAATAAAAATATATTTAATTATATTCACACTGAAATTGTTAAATGTATAAATAAAAATACTTTTAAATTTCTTTTTATTTTTGGGAAAATCAAACATTTTAAAATCAAATTATAAAGATATTATTATTTTTGTTAACAATTGTGATTATCACAAAATACCATTATCACAACCGACCGAATTCGATTGGCATAAAATTCTGTTGCCACAACGAAACTGTTTTCTCTATGTGTGTATCCTCCTATACATATCCGCACACTTACACATACATTTAAATATCTTTAACAAATAAAATTTACATATTAGAAAAGAACAAAACAAAAAAAAAGAAAAACAGGTGGAAGTGTTATATTCATCTGGGTCGAATTTTTATACCCTTTAGAAAATCTTCACACAGAAAAACGATTGATTGAAAAATGGTTGCTGTTATTAAATATCTGCTATATAAATACAAAATCTATTATAAATATTAAAATAATATCAGCTCAATATAATTTCCTACATTATAGAAGAAGAATCATTAATATTAAAGTATTAAAGTTTTTGTAATAATAAAATTAAAGTTGCGTAAATCAATTTTTATTTTATTATTTTTTTTTAATTAGTTGAAGTCAATTGGTCAGAAGAATTAAATTCATACTTCAAAACGAGATATTGGTAATTGCTATTAAAAATTTATTAGTTATAAAATAAATTAAAATTTAAGCATATTTTCGGTTACAATAGCTATAAAAATTCGGTCATATGTAATAACAAAAATCTAATTGGTTTTTCCCAACCGACAAAAAGTTGTATTACACAGAAAATAATAAAAATGAACTTCAATTATGAAATTATTTATATTAATTAAATTTTTGTTTGATTTTGCTCCAAGCACCAAAATGATAATATTAATTAACTGAAAATAATTGTATTTTGATTAAATCTCAATTAATTTTTTTCAATAAAATTAATAGTTTTATGACTGAATATTTCCTTAAAATCAATTGACTTTTATTTGACTTTTATTGACTTTTTCATTATTATTAACCTAAAATTAATTAAATCCTTAGCTCAGTTAAAATTCGCAAATTTCAATATACATAATTTTTTATTTAATTTTTTTAAAAATACTTAAATAATACAATACAATAATTAAAATTATAATTTGCGGTTAAACAAATCCAAACAATCCCTTGAAGTTGTCACACGTTTACGTTTATGGTCAATTGAGAGCAAACGCGGCACCCATCTTAAACTCAGCTGATCATTTAAAATCGAAACCACACTGCCATAAGAAATGCCTATGGCATCAACAATTTCAAGCACTTTTACTCTTCGGTCGGCCAATACGATATCGTGGATTTTTTCGACATTTTCGAATTCAATTGGCCGTCCAGAACGTTCAGCGTCATTTGTACTTGTGCGACCACAACGAAAGTCAGTAAACCACTTTTTTTACCATTGAAATCGATGGTGCAGAGTCTCCATAGTATTTATCGAGCTTTCCCTTAGTTTGATCGATGGTTTTTTTTCGCAAAAAATAATGTTTAATGAGCACTCGAAATTCACTTTTTTCCATTTTTAGAAAAATACTGTTTTGAACAGCTATTAAACGCAAAATAAATGATGACACTTGCTCAAAATTTTACAGTAGTCTATTAACAGGTGGTACTTGATGGGAATAGTGTTGCATTTCATATAACTACGAGAGAAGTTCGAAAATTCACGGACTTATTGATCCACCCTCGTAGTTATCTGTATAATAAAAAACAGCAAAAAATTGCTGATACATTGTTACTTCTTTCACTTCAAATGAATAAACAAATCAGACTAAAAAGGGGGATGCAATCATTTAAAAATTAAAAAAACAAAAAAAAATTAATTGAGCACTACTTATTTATCATTTACAAGTTAGGGATATAGGGATATTTCCAAATTACCTTTAGTTACCTTTAGTTAAAGATTCTGAAACTTACCAACTTATATCGATTCAGTTGGATAAATAAATCTAGAAAAAACAAATATTTAATAAATATATAGTAAGCATATTTTATATCAAAGGTGTTTTCGGAAAAGGGTAGTGGATTATCGTATGTAGATCAATGCTTGTTTATACTAAAGTTTAAAATGTTTAATACTTGTCGTGAATGCCTAACTTCTAACCCGATGTTGCAATTTTAAGATGTCAATAATTCTTATACGTGCTCTTTAAGTTATTTATAGTATATGAAAGCAGTGCCTCATTTTGAAAACCCTAAAACTTTTTTCGGATCTACCTTCAAAATTTAAGCTCAAATAGCTCTCTCTTATATTATACGTGACTTAATAATATATGAAATTATACAGTTTCGGCAAGACATCATAGTTTTGAGGAATGTTTATGGTGCTGGCGAGGCAACTCGTCATGAGCGGTATAGATGATTTGCATGTTTGAAATCCTGCTTCAACGCCTTCGGGCGATTTCTTTTTTGTCTGGTACCGCTACAGGTGGTAAAAAGTGAATCTATTACGATAATTTAGGAAAATTGACACAAAATCCAAATATCTATTGCTTCATATTAATGGTTTGTTTTTGGTGTGAGCAGATTACCTTCTATTATGAGCTGTTAAGTCTGGGTATAACGATCATGGGATATATGTACCGAATACAATCGAGCCATTGGAAAGCAGTATTGATCAAAAAATGGTCACAATATGTTATTGGCCACAGAACCATAATTTTCTATTATTATCATGTATTGTAACAAAGTTAATAGTAACAGCTATTTAAACTTTGTTACATACCTATAATATTTATATTTATTATTATGTTCTTTTATATATCTATACCCCATTAACATTTCACTCCTTTGCTCGTCTGTAACTACATTTGTTTATACCAACACATTAACGTATTTACTTTAGCTACCAACCATCATATGTTAGAGGGAATTAATAATTCTCATTTAGTTTGTTTGATTTTTCACATAAGTATTCTAAAGTTGGTTGAAGTAATTGCGATTCGAGCGCTCTAGAATTTGCCAAAAACTAAGATAGCTGATCTTACAATATAATCTGCCTTGTTCTCAAGACATCTGATATTGTGAAATCAGCCACTGTTTCTCTGGTACTCGGAACAATTCCGAGCGTCAGGGCGATACCTTGCACAGCGACTTCGGTTGACTGTTTCTCTTAGATTAAGTCTGAAGTTTGTAACCTAGATCTAAGGCATTGTATTATTTAAATTAGTATTCGTAAGATATCTTTAAGTATCGTAAACGATCCGGCGTGCTGCATAATACCCGAGGGAACCGAATCTTCGATCCAGCATCTACCAGTAGTAGAACCCGATTCACCTGCGAAGTACCCGACTGAATCCCTGCGCATCATCGTGCTGCCGAATTTTCGATCCAGCATCCACCAGTAATAGAACCCGATTCACCTGAGAAGTACCCGACTGAATCCCTGCGTATCATCATGCTGCTAGTAATTTATCTAACACAAAATGTTTATAAATACTATCGATAACTAAAACATTGAATTATTAAATAAAGATATACTGTATATTTGAACCCCGGAAAGGGTAAACAAATTGTGTTCTCATTTAAGGTTCGTGGATCCCGTAAGTCGACCCTGGACACAACTGAGCTACCTCAGCCGACGACAAAACCACGTTACAGTATATATCTTGTACCCATTTACTATTTGAAAAATAATAGATGGCAAGCTTTATACCACTCGCTGTATAGTCTAGATATTGTTCTTTTTAAATATTATTTATTTTGTTTCATTCTGAACGACGTAACTGAAATACGCTTCACTATATAACAAGGTATTAAAAATTGGCTTGATTCATTTTTGGGTTCAAACGTGTAGAAAAAGGATCTAGCTTTCGAAGGACAATATAATAATAAAAAATATAAAATTCGTTACAAGATACTTACGTATAATTATTTTATCACTTAAAATAAATTTTGTTATCTTTAAGTGTTTCCGAATTATCTGAAAGATAAATAAATTTCAATCATTATTAGGAAAATCAGTAGAAAAATAATTTACCTTCAAAAGGCTTCAATATATATATATATATATATATATACATTCTCATTTTTTCAATTTTATTTTTGTTACTTTTCTGGAATTGTTAAAACATAAGAAATTGCTTTTATTTTGTGTCTTGGTTTTAAAACTACTTACAACCAATAAAGCATAGTGTTAAAATCAAATATTTTATTTTAAAAAATTTTATTTAAATAATTTATTCAAACATATTTTAGCCATAAATTTTAATCTTCTGATACATCTTTTTTAATTGGTAAGTAAGTGCAGTATTATTTTGCGCATAAATATGCACTTATTTAAGACATTTCCTCAATAACTTCCTTGATAATATTCCCTGTTAATTAAAGATGCTTTAGCTGCTTGATTACTCGCGATCACTATATACTACTTGTATTATTTACGAGATGAGAAATGTTACAAGAAATACTTTGCAATTGTAAATTTGATTTTTTTTCTTAGATTTGGATGGTTTTGCATAATATTTCTGTGCTCTTTAATAGTTTTATGTTCACTTTCAGGTACACCAATCGAACAGAAACACTAAGTCGATCTCAATTGTTTCTCCCTGGGAAATTAGGTTCCGTTAAGAATGTGTGAAATTTGGTTTGTCCGCAAACATTTAGCAGAATAATGTAAAAAGCTGAAAGAAGTTGGCTCCAACTTAAGATAAATAATGAAATACGCTATTCAGTTGTAACATATTTAGTGTATAAGTACCATTACTTATAATTTAATTATAGTTAAAAAAAAAAAAAAAAAACATTTAAGGAAAATAGTTGCAAGTACATGTTTTATTTTTAGGGTACGCCTAAAAGTATACTATAGTACTATACTATCTATACATATTTTGAAAATATTTTAAACGAATTATTTTCTTGTTCTATCATAAAATACATATATCCCAATCAAATTATGCGATAGTACACACATACGACTAAACTCGATTGGCAAAGAATTCGATTGGCTCAATGAAACTTTTTTCTCTGCCTAGATTTTATAAATATAAAAATATACTGGAATAATCTCTTATCAAAATTTTTTCTTTAATCTAAAAATATACTTAATATTTACAAACTGGTTTTAACCATGACATCGAGAATTTTTAACAAAAAGAGTGCCCGAAAACTCCTTGGCCATATGCCTTGGGAAGATCGCTCAGACCATTTGTGTTAGGAAGCTGAATAAAGAAGTGATATGCAAAATTGTAAATTCCTTTTCAGTTTTCTACCAACAATTTTTTTTTCGAAAAAGATATCTTAGAATTAGTTATTTTTAAATTGAATTAGTTATTTTAAAATTTTCTGAATTTTTAACTTTGGGGCTCTTAGAAACAATTCCACCAAACAATCTTATTATCTAAATTTAAAAAAACTAAAACAAAATTACAGTTAAGTAATAATATTTAAAAAACATCTCACATATTTAGATTTACTTCTCAAACTTATTTTTTCACAAAATATATGCCCATATTAAAATATTTGTAATCTTGAACACTTCCACTAGATTATCTACACCCATAGAAATCTTGTTGAAAAACAATTATATATAGTCCTCATATATGTGAATTTCAAAATACCATGTGGACTATTGGGTAAGGATTCAAAACTAGGAGCCATTAAAGGGCTCCTAGTTTTAAAGATTCCGAGTCCTTTAATAAAATTCAAAGAAACATTTTTAAATAACTGAGAATCAAATATATTCTTCAGTTCCTTAATCTAACATTTCAAAAATTTAATTTTCTAAGATATATTATAAAATAATTTTTTGAAGTCTTAACCAAGGAATGAACTCAAGACCTAAAGTCTTTCTAACCCGAGCGGTATATCATATCGATATATTGAAATTTATTACTTTTAGTGCTTATATAAAAAGCTTGAAACGCAACTCAAATCTAAGTATTACTTTTATATAAAAAACATATCAAAACGTGACTATAAATTCAAATTAATTTCTTTTTTAATATTATTGTTCTTTTTTTGGGAAAAACAGAAATTTATAAGGAGCCTCAGGCTTAATGGTTTATAGTCTAGAACACCACCTTTATACTATTCAATTTCTCAACTTTTCAATAGAAAAACATTTATATATTATTGTATATGAAATAGAAAATATTATTAAATTTGGACAAAGAAAATTGGAAAGATTGTTGAGGCTATTCTAGAAAATAGTTTATAACGCTGTTATTCCTAACGAATTACGCTGAATTTCTATACCAAGATTTTCGATACTACAGGCCACATATGTGTTGAAAGAGAATTGTATTTATTATACTAAGGACTTTAAAAAATCCATTTCAACATACAGACAGACATCTAGGCGGACATATAGATAGATATATATTCACAAAAGTTATTTTAATCATAACCGTAACGAATATTTTTCAATTTTATGCTCTGGATTTATATTTAAAGACTTTCGTATAAAATGACAAACTTACATATACCCTTCATTTTATGTGAAGGGTATAAAAAAAAACCAACAGCAATCGATGAGTCGGAATTTTTGCATATTAAGCAGATGTTCAAAATGTATATCATATAAGTACACATATACAAAATAAATGCATATGTGTATGTACACACATAGGTGTTTCTATATGTATATTTACTTACGAGCATGTATAATAGCCGTTGCTGTTTTTATTTATTAATATTGGAATTGACTGTGTATGTATGCAGATGTTTGTTATTTTAACAGTTCTTTATATACCAAACATCTACATACTATTTGAAATATACACGCAGAGAAAAATCATAGTTACAGCATTATCACTACAACAAAAATTTAATAATTCCGTGTTCATGATAACAATGATTTTGATTGAATTTTGTCATTTAATGTTTACACTCAATAATAATTATAAGACGATTGACTGCAAAAATTATATTTTTTTAAGTATTTTTAACAGAAACAATATTTTGTTAATATGAAAAATATCATTACTTCCTTATTCTTTAACCATATTCTGTTTTTAAACCATATAAATATTAGTATTCCTATAATAAAATGTTACAAATAAATATAATACTAATCATTTTCACAAACTTAGTGGAGAATTGCAACACTTTTTTGTTTTTAAATAAATATATATTTTTTTAATATTTGTTTTTTAACTTCAATGTAATTCTCATTTGGTTTATATATATTTACTTATAAATAAATAGACAAGGTTTGGTTATACTCGGTGTGATTAAAGCAATATAAGATATCTTGCATTTGAACCACATATAGTGGTAAAAATGATTTTATATATTATTATTAAATAAAAATTTTATAAAAATAATAATTTTTGTTAATATATGATAAGATGAAATAATAAAATGATAAGATTGGATAATTATATGATAACATGAAGTAATAATATGATAAAATGTAATCATAATATGACAATGTGGTATAATAATATAATAAGATTATTCAATTATAAATATGTAAGACTATAAACATAACATGAAAAAACTATCCATAAAATCGGATACAATATGACAAAGTGGAGTCATAACAATTATTACTTTTAATCATTTCTATTTTTCGCTGTGATCATATCTTCCAATCATAATATGTTGCTCTTAGATTATGATCTCTGCACCAAAATTTTTTTCTCTGCGTGCATATATACAATTGTGACTATATACAAATATAGATATATATATAGATGTCACTAGCTCACAAAACAAACAACAAATATTGATGGAAACAAGGATACGTGGTATATATTCAACTATTAACACTATTAGGACTAACTAAAATTTAAATGTTATAAATTGTATAAATATAAAAAATCTATTGAATTCATCTGCATATATATGTATGTTGGTCGAAGATGTCGAAAATAATTCCTTGTTCAGAGTTCCTTTTTTAGGCAGGTTTATTTCATAAGCACATCCTCAGCACAAATGGTACAAAGGAATTTAAATAAAATGTAATCTTTTAATCAGGTAAAATTTACTTTTTAATATAAAATTTCATTACGCAATCCTTATTTAAAAATATTTTAAGAATGGAAATTGTTTGTATACATAAATTTTGCGAAAATTGATAAAGAAAGCATATTTTGGTTCATATTTAAAATGGAAGATTGAATTAGGGCGTTAAGGTTTAGGCAGGAGAAATAAAACGTTAACTTATTATATATCAATTGATAGGAAATTATATTTTCTCTCTAATGATGTATACATAATTTAGTTGTTAAAAAATTATAGTACAGTTTTTCTAAAACAAAGGATAAAAGTGAATAAAGTGTTTTAAGAAAATCCACATTGTAATGTTTTTTATATCTATTATAAAATCTTTGATAAGGAATAGAAAAATTTAAATTTCGGATAAATAAATGAAATTTTACTATATACTTTTTTTTACTATATACGTTTTTAAGTCAAAATTTTTGTTATTGAAAATATGAGTATTTTTGGAAAATTGCCTCACGGTAGGCTGTCAAAATTTGCAAATTTTAAAAACATATTGAACTGTCTAATTTAATTCGCAAAAGTACCGAAATCAACAATTAATTTTTTACAGACTGAAAAAGTTAAACCCTACATCCAAAATTCATAATTTTTGACCACTGCTGGTTGCAGGGTAAACGTTCACAAGGTATCAAAATTACACTTACGCGTTTTTTTTTTTTTTTTTTTTGAGGTTAAGTCTTTTACTATTGAATTTTTTTACCAATTTTTTTCTTTATTAAATATATAAAGTTAATTTCTTGACAAAGAATTGCAATTTTTGAGACCTGCGTTTTGAGTTATCGAATTGAGATAACTAAAAGAAATTTAGCGTAAAATTATAATGAATTTCAGCGTATTTTTAGAAAAAGTTTAAAATTTAATTTTAAAACGTGTGGGTCAAAATCACAAAATGAGAAGTTTAATTTTTAAAGCCAAATATCTTTTGAACCATAAGAAATAACTTAGCACAGTTTTTTCTTTGTCTTGCTTAGGAGAATTTAAAAAAGTTAAAATGTTTCAAATCGGTTTATATTTGTAAAAGTTACAAGCTCCAATATATTTTTCACTCTCAAGGTGGTCAAATTTAGAACACCGTTACGCCATCCGTGTTTCAGCTATACACTCCAGCGAACAATATTCTGAAAACTTATCTCCTCTTATGTTGATGTTTCCAGTTTTATCTAAATCAGTGATTTCAAATATTCAAACTTATTACTATTTATTTTTCAATTTGTCCCATTTGTGCACTACTCACCAAAAAAATAATGTTGTCCTTTAAACAAAAATATGTGGACTAGATGGAATTTAACGAGCTGAATACGAATTTGCATTCCGTATTATCTCCCTGGTCTTGATTTCTTCTTTATCGGCGGTCTCTTTATTATAACTAGTAAATGGTTTCCAATATTCACATAAGTGAAACTTCAAAAGATGCCGACTAAAATCAGTTTTGTTATTTGAATATTATTTTTTATCCGCTTAATAGTTTCCGATTTATTCGTTAAATTAGTAGTGAAAAGTCCATTTTCCATGCCACATTAGAAGAATATTTCTCCTTAAAACTTATTAAAATATTAAAAATATTTCAATTTTTCATCATAAAGTTAAGTATGCTATGATTAAAACAAGATACATGTCATGAACATTGATTAACGGATAAGAATTTTATTTACAATTAACTGAAGAAGAAATGTATATATTATATGTACAACTATACGTATAATCAATATTACGTATAGTAAATATTAAATATAACGTATACGCCACATTTCACAGTAAAAAGTTTTTACTATCGAGGTCTTAAGTTAATTGATAATAAAATCATTATTTATTCATAAATTTTTATGATATATGTCTTATTTTAATCATACTATACTTAACTTTGTGATAGGCTAAATTTAGTAGACATCTTTTGAAGTTTTATTTATCTGAATTGGATAAATCGCTCTCGAGATATACCAATGTGACCACCTAAATAGAAACAAATATTAGATGTGCCCATAAAAAAAACCAATACCTGATATAAAAAAAGGAAATCTTCTTACTTAAGGGAGAATTTTTCTGCCGACTAAATAAGCAAAACAATCACATTTTTTATTGAATTTTGAGCTAGCTTGTCATGCCACAATCTGCCTTCTAAATTTTGATTGTGTTTTAGTATGACACTATTTAGGACCATTTTGTCGATTATTTGATGAGAGATATCTATTTGCAGGAGAGTGCAAAAGATTGTAATTATAAACTAAAACTTCCTTAGATTTGATTGATTAAAGTGCTGGTTTACATTTAACTTGAGCCATAATGGATTTGGAAAAAAGTATACAAAGATACATTACTTATACAACCGGATATGTTTCATATAGCTCTAAGAAGCTCTCCCACTTTTTGGGCTTAAAATTCATTCTCGTAACTTTTTCTTTTTCTGAACCAAGTTTCGTCTTATTCGTTAAGATGAGCTTTTCGGTTAACCTGAAATAAAATGCCTTGGTCAAAAGTTACACATTTAAATTTTTCCAATAAGTTCAAAATATGAATTAAAAATTGTTCTTTTACATCTTCCTTTAAATTTGACATATTGAGAAAAATATTTAAAATTAACAACAGTAGAAGTTATTAAGAAAATTGTATTTTATATTTAAACATACGCCATATATTGAAAGCATTTCTGAGCATTAAAACTTTACTGATTAAGAATATCTGCATTTGACAACAGGCCTCATGTCAAAAAAAAAAAAAAAATAAATAAATAAATAAATAAATAAAAACAAATAAAATAAAAAATCATACGAAGTAAATTTGATTGAATTACATAACTTCAAATTTCGAGCTGTTCTTTAGGCCGCCATCCATCCAGGCGGACGGACACTGTAAAAATCTGTTTTGTGTCAGTACGAACGTTTAATGTTATAAAAAATCTTAAAAACATAAAAGATCACCAAATTTCAAAAAAATCAATATTCTAAAAAATGTTGAAAAATAAAAAATAATTACCAAATTACAAAAACAAAGGCGCAAAAGTGCCGAACTATATTATTTCGGGGTTTGTTTTTCTTTTTGATTGTTTTGAATTTTGGCGATTTTTTTAATTGAGATTTTTTTGTCCATAACTAAAGCAAGTAAGAATGGTATAATCGGTCAGTCCTGACCATATGACACTCTACACCAAGGTTTCCTAATGGTGGTTCGCGGACTCCTAGAGGTTCGTAGCAACATTCCAGGGCATGCTCGAGAGAAACCGAAGGTATGAATGGAATTATAGTACATAATATATATAATGGGTAATTTAAGTAAAGATACTTTTTTCAATAGCCTTTTTTTGACTGATCACGTGTGAGTCGTGTCATGCTGTCATGTTATTTTTGTTTAGTATTGTTTGGCATTTCATAATGGAAAGACTTACGTCTGAACAATGTTTACAAATCGTTCAACTTTATTATGAAAATTCACGTTCTGTGAGGAATATGTTTCATGCACTTCGCTCAACTTATGGTCAACATAATCGGCCTACTGAGCGTACTGTTCGCAACACCATCACCCATTTTGAGACCCAGCATTCATTATTGGATAATATTCGACCGAATAGACCATGTCTAGTACGCTGTGAAGAAAATATAGTGGCCGTAGGTGAAAGTATACACGAAGACCATGGAGAGTCGATTTGGCGCCGTTCGCAGCAACTCGGACTGACGTATGGAACGACTTGGCGCATTTTATATCGACATCTTAAATTGAAAGCGTACAAAATACAGCTTGTTCAACAACTGAAGCTGCTCGACCTTCCCAAGCGACATCGCTTCGCTCTATGAGCTCTTGAAAAGTTCCAAGAAGATCCGACGTTTTCGAGGCAAATTTTGTTCAGCCGCATTTGGGACGAAAAGCAATCTGAAGAGATTCAAGAACTGCCACTTCGTTCAGAAAAAACAACGGTTTGGTGTGTTTTTAGGGCCGGTGGAATCTTCGGTCAATATTTTTTTTAAAATGATGCCGGCGCGAACGTAACCCTCAATGGCGACCGTTATCGTGCCATGATAACCGACTATTTGATGCCTGAAATTGAAGCTCGTGATCTCGGCGACATTTGGTTTCAGCAAGACGGCGCCACTTCCCATACATCGCACCAAACAATGGATTTATTGAGAGAACACTTCGGTGAGCACATAATTTCACGTTTTGGGCCGGTCGATTGGCCACCAAGATCGTGTGATATCACAACTTTAGACTTTTTCCTGTGGGGATATGTAAAATCTAAAGTTTATGCGGACAAACCCGTTTCGATTCAGGCTTTGGTGTAAAACATCACGCGTGTCATTCGCCAGTTACCAGTAGAAATGCTCGAATGAGTCATCGAAAATTGGACTCAACGGATGGACCATCTGCGACGTAGCAACGGCCAACATTTGATAGACACAATCTTCAAAAAATAAATGCCAAAGAATGTTCTTTCAAATGATAATAAACATTCCCCATTAAATTTGAATTTTCTGTGTTTGTTTCTTTAAAAAATGGATCACGCTTTATTTCTTTTTTTTATTTTTCGGCATTTATAATTATATCAAAGTTAGATTATACATAAACTTCTTATTTGGATGGGGAATGGTCTACTGAAACTTCGTACAGTTCATCAATGCTAATAGGAAAAGCAAAGAAACCACACACACAAATAGTGAACTTTTAATTAATCCTTGCTTTGCTGTCGTTGGTAATATAATATTAGATAAGCCCACAATAGAAAAAGCCTAAAGAATCCATCTCTCATATAACTCTGAAAAAAAAATAATTGATGCCCTGCAGTGCAATGAAATGACTGATGTTTCTAATTTAAGCCGACTCTTATTTTATTGCATATTTTTTGCAGAAAGTAAAATAAATGAAGAATTATTGTTTACTAAATCTTTACTTACGACTTCCAAAGTTGTATAGATGTAGCCACATCAATGGTAGGATCACAATCAGGTTTTTAAATCAATTAAAACTCACTGTGTAATCCAGCGAAAAGTACTGCGGTATATTTAAAGTGCTCTTCAAACAACTATAGAATTTTATATAAACTAGTGCCTTAAGAAAAAAAATTCTTAAAGTAAATTTAAATGCAGAGTATGAGAAGTTGCTACCTCATCCTTCGTACCAATGTCCGCTGGATTTCGAAGGGAAATATGACAAGACAAAAATAGAGACCTTTATAAAAAATTTACAGAAAATAATTATACCCTACAACACCATAGGTGGTTGCGATATTATGCGTTTGCACTGATGTTTGTAACGCATAGAAAAAGTTATCCAAAACCCACCTTAAAGTATACCATTCGACTCAGAATCACTTTTTAAATCGATCTATCCATGTCCGTCCGTCTGACTGGCTGGACGGTTGGCTGTCCATGTAAACCTTGCGTATAAAATACGGGTACGGGTGATACAAGGACGAAGTCTATTGAAATTGGTTGTGATCGGTCCATTATTTCACCTATGTCCCTTAGAATATAGCTTAAACACTCAAAAATGCTTTAAAAATAATAATATTTTAATGAAATTCTGTATAAAGAAGTTCTATATAAGTATCAATCTTCGTACCAAATTTTATGAAGATCGGTCCACAATTGACCATAGCTCCCATATAAACCCCTCTTCCGAAAATCACTTTAACGTACATAATTCCCATACGAATGTTAGTATCAAGTTAATATTCGATGCAAATAAGTTTTGTGTGAGTAAAAATAACATTGCCAAATTTCATGAGAATCGCTCGATAATTTACCATAATTCCCATATAAACCCACTTCCAGGAACCGCCCTAAAGTGCGATGGTAGTATCAACGCATTATTCTGTATTTGTATATCTTATTTTACATTTAGTAAAATTGGCCACAGATGTAGTCGGTCTTGACCGACTATATCTTTCTCACTTTTATATATTACTTTGCTTATATCTCTTAATTTTTCGAGACATTAAACAATCTTAACATTAAACTACAAGGCCGGCAAGTAAATATGTTAGCTGAATTTGATTCAATAAGTGCTTTTATGTGAAAAATCTCTTTATGGAAAAGACGTCATCAATCGCTTCTATCAAAATATTCCTCATTTCCACTGCTGAATAACATCTTCAATTCCACTGATGTTCGAAAAGAACATACTTATGAAAAGTATAATAATACACTTGGATTCAATTCACAATGAATCTTTTCAATATTATCCGAAGCTTAAAACTAATTCTTTCCAAAGCAGTTTACATGGTAATCCATTCAACATTGCTCTTGATGACATACACATTATTTTTCAACAATAAGCAATAGAACGTGTGCAAAAGCTGACTTTGAATCTGTGTTGGTTGAATATTTTTTGTTACACTATGGTTGGGAAACTTTTGTTGCAGTTTGTATCTAGATATTTATGCGAAATTAGTTTTCTGCCCTGCAGTTCATAAAATCCAGATCTAGATCAGGTTTGTTTGTGAAAAATGAAATAAGATGTGCTTTGTCAGAAATTTCTCCCAATGTTAATAAGTTGGAAAAAACATTTACTGCCTTATTCATAATAAAACTTTTAAATTTATCAATGCTTAATATAAAAAATTTCCATTTGATTGATAAAAAGTTTATAAATTTAAAATTCATATTATAAATGTTGCTTTCAATATCTTTTAATTGTGTATGAGCTTTAAAAGATTCATACCCTACAAACATTTGGAATACATCTTCAATGGAAGATATTTACGCAATATCTTCCTTTCATTATTTAGAAGAAAATCATCAAAGTAATACTCTTTGAAAAATTCTTATTTTTATCAGTTTAAATAAAATTAGGCAATAAACAAAAAATACACAAAATTTATATATTTTCTATTTTCAAAATATCACACCTTTTTCATTAAGGTGATTGTCATCTCCGGAATAAATTGATGGTATCTCATTGAAATCATCTAGAAGAAATTAATGCAATACTTTTATTTTTCAATCACAATTTTTTCAGTTGTCGAAAAGTTATTAAAAAATGGAAAAAATATTGAAGAAATTAGTTTTTCTTTTAGCAAAAAAAATATATATATATTTTATTTGAGCGTTTTGATATTTAAATTTATTTGCATGCTTAACAAAATGTAAAAATGTTCTTTATTATATTATTTTTACATTACTGATAATTTTGCCACATACTTATTACATCTTCCAGAAGATTATCTTACGTTATCTTCTTTTATTCACCTAAATGATTATCTAGCCTATTTTTCATCCAGGCGTATTGATTTGTTATTGCTTAGATGTATCACACATCGTTATTGCGGCAATAATTTTTTTTTCTAAACAATACGAATTGGAATCACTTTCGTATTATTTTGTTTGTAGGGTAATTTTTATATTTAATAAATGAATGTTTTGATAATGCAATTTTATTTAAAATAAATAGATTTTCAGCATTTACTATATCTAATTCCTACTATACTAAAAATCAAAATTTGCTAAGGGATCCGCGGAGAAGCAAAAATTTCTTAAAAGTTCCATAAAGCATGAAGAGGTGGAGATCCCCGCCTAAACACTTCCATATTTATTAGAAATTGTCGCTATATTTAACTAGTTTCGGAATCCTATTATTATTCTTCTATATATGGACCAGCTCGTTAATACAAAATTGAAACTTGGGTATTTATAAACCAATAGATCCAAATAGCAAACCAAATTCAAAGTAAAAATTTTAAATTTAAAAAAAATATTTTTTAAAGAGACACTGAAAAAATGATAGCTAGATTTTTTTAAATAATTATTAGATTTTAAATAAAATTTTATAAAGAAATATTTGATTTTAAGATTTTATTTTATTGGTTTTTAATAATTTGGAAAACAACATAAAAAAACATTTTTCTTTTTTTACTGATTTTGACATTTTTAATATAAAAATAAAATTAAAATTATAAAGATTTTAAAACATAAATTGTGAAATTCTATATTTGAAGACTTCCTATGGTAAATTGCCTTCATTTGCCTAAAGAATTCTAGGTAATAAAGTGCAAACATCGCAAAAAAATTTTAAGTTATATTATTTTGTTATTCTTTTCGTTTCATCTTGTTAGTCAGGTTAACAATCTCCGTGCGTGTATATACAATATATAAACCTTTTACTAAATTATTAGCTAAATTATAGTCGATGTGTGCGAATATTTGGTAATCTTAATCCTTTATTAGTATTTTCCCAAAATATCGCTGCAGTAGGATAAGTAAGAACAAGTAAGAAGTTGGTCAAACTTAACTAAGTGATACCCTACGCCATGACAAACAAACTTCAAAAAGATTTTCGTAGAGATTCCTATATTAGACCTGCGACTAAAATTAAATCGATTCATGTGAAATTTGGAAATGTAATCTTCTATATATATAAAATTCACGTTTATTTAATTTTGTATGTGTATGTGTTAAGTATATTTCATATCATTAAAGGGCGTAAAATAGGCCACAAGGAGTAGAAGCTCCTCCTCCCTATATCTTTTTTTTCATATAATTTTTATAATTTTTATTATTATTTAATCAACCGATTTTCTTTAAATTTCGCAGGCAAATAGTGTAATATCTGGAAGGAACTATAGTCTATAATTTTTATTATTTAGGACGTGAAATAGGGCAAGAGGAGTATAAGCTCCTCCTTCTTAACTAATCAACTGGTTTTATTAAAATTTGGCATGCAGACACTGTAACATGTGTTCAAAAAAGCTGTCAAAAACGGCAATTTACAAAAGTCTACCGATTTTGCAATACTTTTTTCTTTTTTTTTTGTGTTTTGATGATATTTTCGCATTATGATATCTTCGCATTTTGGTCATATTTAAGCCTTTTTTGTCAGTTAGTGATTTTAGCATATTTTGGCATTTTTTTCTTTATTATAACCCTTTATTATTTTTCAATGTGCATTACTTTTTGTCAAATTCAACGTAATAATAAACAATAATAACCCAATAATAATCCATAATTTTATTCATTGGTTGTTATTTTATTTCTACCAATAAAAAACAAAAACAATATAAACAAGTTTATATCGAAAAAGTTTTTTTTTTTTGTCCATATATATTTATGAACCGATTTTGTTTTGACCTTTTGAAAAAAAGAAAATATACATAGAAAATATGTATATCTACATTTAAAAACATAAAACACAATTACAATTATGTGATAACAGTTTAGGAAAAAAACATCTCACATACTCAGATTTACTTCTCAAACATATTTTTTTACCCACGAAATTTTATTGAAAAACTATTTTCTTACACAAACTAAAGAAAAACTATTTTTTGAATTTAGAATTTCAAAATACCATGTGGCCTCGGAAAGTGTTCATATGGATTCGAAATCTGACGAATAGAAATTTAATTTTTATATAATAAATTTCAAAGAAACATTTTTAATTAATTAAAAATATATTTGGCAGTTCCTTAATCTCACGTTTTAATTTTTTTTTTTTTTTTTGTGAAGATCGAATTCAGGACCTAATCTTTCAATCACAAACTCAAGCGATATACCACGTGCATATGTTAAAAATTTAGTATATTTATTACCTATATAAAAAGCTTAAAACGGAACTCAAATCTACATAATACTTTTGGCTAGAAATTCTTGCCAAATATTTTTTTTTAAATAATGAAAATTTTTTAGGAAAAACAGAAATTTATAAGGAGTTCCGGAGAAACGAACTCAGCCTTAGCGGTTTGTAATCTAGAACTCTTCTTCTAGACTATTCAATCTCACAACTTTCCAACAAAAAAACATTTATATATTATTGTGTGTGAAATAGAAAAAAATATTAAATTTGGGCAAAGAAAATTAGAAAAATTGTTAATACTGTTCTAGAAAATCGCTTAAAACTCCGTTATTCTTAAACGGATTTCGCTAAATTTCAATACCAAGAATTTCGAGACTACATACCATATATGTGTTGAAAATAAATGTATTTATCGGACTATAGGCTTCAAAAAATCCATTTCAACATACGGACTGACATATATTCTCAAAAGTCATTTTTAATCATTGCAATCACGAATGTTTCGAAGAGAATTTTTTTAAATATATAGATTAGATATAATTATCAAAACAAAAACCAAGACGCAGTTTGGAAGCCTTTCGCATCATTTAGAATATAGAAACCTTATTTTTATCCCTTACAAAACTTATGTCTTTTTCAGGCCTTATTAGTGTTAAATATTCACCTATTTTTGTATTTGTATATGCGTAAATTTAATAAATTTTGTTACTTTGAAATTTATTAAAATCTTGTAATTGTGGTTGTGTTATTAACACACATTTTATAGAATGTAGCAAAAGATAATTGTGGGAATTTAAGAAATATAAACAGACGTTTATGTAAAACAACTCACACAAACTCTACACATTTGCACATATGTATGTGTAGGTTCAAAGTAATACTATATTTATAAGTTCATTATAAATACAGTGATTTTTCAATATCAATGTCCAATGTAAAAACTATTTTAAAACTCCACCTTCTTTTCTTTAATTTATTCCTTTGACCCACTCAAGAAAACTCTATTGGACTTGACTTAATTAAATGGAAGACAAACACACATACAAACACCATCTAATTCAGTTCTTTGCTACTTGTAGGCTGCATTGATTTTCAATAAAATTAAATTAAAAATGTCTGACTAGCGCTAGTTCATTTTTTCATTTTTAATTTTTTTCTTGTTTTTTGTGTAGTTGTATTGAACGTGAGAATTTTTGAAAAAGAAAAGAATTATTAAAAAGGAAAAAACAAAATACATTTTAAAGTACACGTCCTTTTCGACAGATTAAATTGATTCATTTATTGATTGGACTTTAACAAGTTAAGAACATTTTATAAAAAAATAAGTACCAACAAAAGTAAAATAAACTTTATTAAAAAAAAATATATATTCATATTGTTAAAAAAGGACAATTTTAAGTTTTTTTTATTCAAATTGTAGATAAAGTGCTTGTGATAAATTTGTGTCGTCTACAGATTGAGAATATTTTTTATCAACTACAACTCACCTCAAAAGCTGAAACAAAATGTTGTTTAAGAAAAGATAAATAAAAAGAGAAAAAAAATACTTGAAAAATAGCAGAAAATTAAAATTTTAAAGTTCTATAAGAAAAAGTAAAAGCCTAAAGGTATGAAAATAAAAAAGTTGTTAAGATTCAAACCAAAATTTCAAAAAAAAAATATTACTAAAAGAAAAAGTTTTTAAAAGAAAATACTGTATTATTATTTTTTTAAATATTAACATAAAAATAGAGAAAATACTTAAGATAGTCGTATGAAAAAATAAATTCTGTAACAAAATAAAAAATATATTTATGGATCGCTTTGATGATTTACACAAGTCAATATTTATTTAGTATAACTATTCCTATCGGGGTATATCTGGTTCGTTAAAGACTCCTATAATCGAAAGAATGACAACCTGTGATTACTAATATTTTACTACAAAAATCAACTTTTTATATAAAAAATTTAAAATCCGTTCCAGTTCCTAAATAGGAATCAAATCGACAAAATGATAAACATTTATGATCACTTATACTTTCCACTAAAGATCTATATTTTATATAAAAAAAACTAAAATCGGAAGAAAATCTACAATCACTATTATTTTCTTTCAAAAATCCATATTTTAAATCAAAAACTTAAAATCGGTTCTAGTTCCTTAAATAGTCCATTAATCGACAAAAGGATAAATAACTTATATTTTTCACTAAACATATATTTTTATTTATTTATTTCAATCACAGATTTTTAATCTTATATTTTATATAAATTAATTATATAAAATAAATAAATTTAATTTTAATTTATCTTTATTTCGATTAAAATTTAAAATAGGAGAAAAGCTATTACATAATTTTAAACGTCTTGTAATTGGTTCATTTATAGCATAATTAGTTCTGCGAGAAGCATCATCAAATATACGATTTTTTAAATCAAAAACTTAAGTCGGCTATAGTTCTTTAAATGGTCCTCAAATCGAAAAAATGATAAAAACCTATAATCACTTATATTTTTCACTTAATACATGTACTTTCTATAAAAAAAACTTTAGTTTCTTAAATAAAAAAAAACTAAAAATCTGGCTTAGTTCCTTAAATCCAAAAAATCTATATTTTATACGAAAAATCCTTAAATAGGCCTTAAATCGAAGAAATTATAAAAGTCTGTATTCAGTTATATTTTTCACTTAAAATAGATATTTTATATAAAAAAACTCTAGTTTATTAAATAGACTTCCAATCGATTCTTTACATAAAAAACTTAAAATCTGATCTAACTGCTTAAATCAAAATATATATATTTTATATGAAAAATACTTTAATTCGAAAAAAGATTTAAAATTTATTATCACTTATATTTTCCTTCAGAGATCGATTTTAACATAAAAACTTTAAAGTCATCTCTAATCGATTTTTCCAATGAAAATCTTAAAACTTGGTTTCGTAAACGAAATTTTTTTTAAATTTTCAATTGCAAATTTTGTAGCCACTGTATATAATATTGAAAAAAAAGCCTAAAAAGTTTCTGATTAAATAAATTCTTAAAAATATATATGCATACGCTTTACTAGCTTTGAGATACAAATTTTAGTCAACAAAACATCTTAAAAATTACAAATGAACATAAATAGATATTGTACAAATTTCTTTAAAAGTTTGTGAACGAAATTTTTATTTTCATTTTAAAATGTAAGTAATTAAGACCTTGTAAGGAACAAGTCTCAAGTCTGAAAATTGTAAGTGTTGTATTTTTTATTAAAACCAAATAAGCAGAAAAATAACAAAAATGCAATTTCATGTTTTTTTCTGTACGTTGAATGGAGCCATCGATATAATATTTATTCGTTTCATAACACAGAAAAAATCGCCAATCAACGGAATAATTCATTCAATTAAAAATTATTTAAATTTGCATCTCTGACCAAAATAATTATATCAACTACTAACTAATAACTATAAAAAATGAAAAACAGAAAAAATGTTCAAATTAAAAAAATCATTAAATCAATGAAATAGATGATTGAGTGAATTAAAAATTTAAACGAAAATACAAATGGAAGTGTTACATTCAGCTAGGTGGAATCTTTTATACCCTTTAAAGTAGTTTGCAATCATAAATTGCCTTGTTGCCTTGACAATAATTAGGCACCACCAGAATGGAATACGTATTTTCTGTGCCGCCACACACTTCATCAGCATTCGTGGTGTCTTATCCATTTTGGTTTCGTTGGAACCTAAACATGGCGCCCGCCTTACACTGGGTGCAATTTTAAAGGATAAAATTAGCAGCGCCAGGCGTTTGGGGCAAGTAAAAGAGAGATTGGACCTAGCCTCATAAACGCTGTTATAGATGTGGTTCCAGTATCCGGCTCGAAGGACCATAAACAAGTTTGCAATCGTAAATTGCCTCGTTATCTCTGTTTGGCAACACGAAAGCAGAGTTTGTGGACTATAATTAGACACCAGCAGAATGGAATACATATTGTCTGTGCCGCTATACACTTCATCAGCATTCGTGGTGTCTTATCCATTTTGGTTTCGTTGAAACCTAAACACCCTTCGAAAAATCTATATTTTATAAATATATAAATATATTGGAATTATCTCTTATCATAATTTTTGATTTAATCTAGAAATGGTGTTAACCATGATATCGGAAATTTGTAACATAAAGAGTTCCCGAAAACTCCTTGAACATATGACTTAAGATGATCGCACAGACTATCTGAGCTGAAGAGCTGAATAAAGAAGGGATATGCAAAATTGTAAATTCCTTTTCAGTTTTCTACCATTTTTTTTTTTTTTTTTTTCAAAAAAGATACTTTAGAATTAGATATTTTAAACTTGAATTAGCTATTTTAAATTTTTTCAGAATTTTTAAATTTGGGGCTTTAAGACACAATTCCACCAAACATGACCTAAGCACAACCTAAAACACAATTACAGTTAAGTGATAATATTTCAAGAAAAAACATTTTACATACTCAAACTTATTTTTTCACAAAAAGTAAAGCAAAATTCAAATGGATTTTATGAGGATACGAGCCATGGTTTGAAAATTTGTAATCCAAAATATTTCCACTAGACTATATATACCCATAGAAATTTTGTTTAAAAACAATTATATGCCTCCTCATATATGTAAAGAGCAGTGTTGCCAATTTCGATTTTTTAAGGCTAAATCTAGCCTTTTTATTTTGATTTTAGCCTCAAAATTTTCATTTTGTCTTCTACCTTTTTTTCTAGCCTTTTTTGATTCTTAAATTGCCTTAAAAAGTTTAAAATGTTACTGTTTCAACAACGAAGAAAATAATTTCTTTTTTGATATTAATAATTTTATTTTTACAGAATCATCTACTTAAGCAATTTTATGTATATATTCGCACAAAAAATCAAGATTGTTTACATTTAATAAAAAAGTTTCCTTGCGGAGCTTCGTTCGAGAAATCAAAATAACTACTACAAAAAGACAATTTTAATTTTCACTCGAAAAATTTATAATTGATGTATATATTCGGTCGATTTATTTTTTAATAAATATTTTTCGATTAATTCGCTACTTTAATAATTAAGTTTAAACCCAAATGTCGCGAATACTAGCGCTAACTTCAAAAAACGGTGTACTCGAATTAGCTTTACCAATAGGGTGTTCAGTTTGCTAAAATTTTTAACTAGCTCAGTGTTTTTATTAGCTATTGCGATTGCTTTGTTAAAGCTGTATTTACATTTACATATAATACGGAATAATAAAAATTGCTATTTAGTTCATTTTTTAGTATTTCTTTAAAAAACCAAATAAAATTTTAATTTGGCGATTTTTGGCGATTTCTGATTAACAACTTGGCGACAGAGGCTCAAAAAAAACTGATAACCCTGCATACAAGTACTGTATGAATTCGACACACTTGCGAAAGTGAAAAAGACCACAAAATAAACAGAACTTTCCTTTAAAATTCAAGGAAAATTACACTCGTGACATATTTTTTCAATTCCACACAATATTTTTACTATTTTTTTACGCCCGCTTATTGCATTTTAACTCCCCCAAAACGAAAAAAAATATTTTTTTTATATTTTTGACATTTTTGTATGTTGAAATTTAAATAGAACGAACAAAGTTGCTACCTTTAGCATTAAAAATAAAACATCTCAGCAAACATGATATCAGACGTTTGAAATATTAAATTGAAATATTTAACGTTTGATATCAAACGTGTTTCTCAAACTTGTTTCAAATGTAATAAAATAATATAAAAGTATTACGCAATTTCTAAGATTAAAAAAATTTTTAAATATTTTATACAAATAAAATTAGTACCTTTTGTAATTTATGTTAAGAACTATGTCTCAGATTTTTACGTTATTATGTTTTTCATGCTAAAACTTGTTAAAAATAAATTACATTATAAACAGCTTGCCATTTATTTTCACTGTATTTCTCTAATTTATATTACTTTTTTTTAAATAATTCTTACTAAATTAAACATAAATTTGGAAAATACTAAACGTTTCCAACAATGTGTTTTCGGATCAATCATAGTATTCAGAAATCTGATGGAAATAATCTCATATACCTATGAATACAACATTTGATTAGTTTTTTTTTTAAGTATTTTGAAGTTGTAACATTTACATCTAACATTTAAATATCCTTTGATTAGATAAGAGATACTATTTCAAAAAAAAAAATGTTGTCTTAAAATGAAAAATCTTCCAACCAAGTAATTTTTTATAATAGTCAGTATATTCGAAGTTCAACTTATTTAATATTGATTTCAACAAATCAATAATACAACTAAAGTTTCTAAAATTTGAACATGTGAAACAACTTCTAAGTAAATTTGTTAAACCGTAGATAAACAAATACATAGATATCTGTTAAAAAAAAACATAATTCAATAGTCAAAAATCTAATTCAACAACATTATCGTTCTTCTCAGATAAAGTTCTAGTCGTATTAAAACTCTTGCTAGTACCATGTTTAGAGAAGCGTCAATCTTTCATTGATATAAGGTGTTAAAAATAACAAAATGCTTGCTATAGAATTTTCAAACTACAAGAATATTTAATTTCCCGCTTTCCCTTGAAATTTAAAAAAATTCCAGGGAATTCCCCAGAGTATTTTGACGGGATTCCCGGACCCCAAACTCTAGTTACAATCCACATAAAAAAAGTTTGAGAATTACTTTTAATAATAATTTGATAACAATAGCATTTCTCAATTTAACAATTAATTCCCCTTTTTGTTGAGAAAGTTTTATTTTCAAGTTATTTTCAAATAATTCTCAAACGTTTTACATTTGAGAATGAATTTGATTTAACATCACTCTCAATTTTATATCAAACATTTGTGATTGCTGGGATAATTTTAAATTATTTTCATATTCATCAACAGAAACCAAAAATGTAATTTATATTTGTGAATGTATTCCGCATCAAAAGATGAAAATTTATTAAAATCTGCGAATATAATTTTAAGGTCAACTTTTTTTTTTGGGTTCTTTTTTTTGACAAGCTTTCTATTCTTTGTATTCTTTGAATACTATCATCAACTGATTTTACATAAACATATAAATATTGACCCACAAATCCACAACAATTTTTATACCCTTCACATAAAATGAAGGGTGTATAAAAGTTTCTCATTTTATACAAAAGTCTTTAAATATATATCCAAAATCGAAAAACATTTGTGATTGTTATGATTAAAAATAACTCTTGAGAATATACACTGCCTGCCACTTGAATAAGTAATCACATTTTATTAACTTTAATTAAGCAAATCCCCTAAACTAAAGTTCAGAAAAAAAATAATTTTTTGCGCAACCAAATTTCAAAGTGTTGGCTTTAGTTTCCTGAAGAGATAAAAAATATACATATTTTGTTATACTAAAATTATGCATTTATTTAAAGACATGCATTTCTGTGGTACTATTTCGTGTATCACTTGAATACGGAATTCTCTTAATATTAATCAGGAAGGTTATGATTTTTTTTATTTAAAATTGAACGCGGTAAGGCTCTTAATAACTCTGAAAAAGAAAAAATTCTGATTTTATAATCTCAGTGTCAGAATCCGGTCCAAATAGCCAAAAATATTAATAGAGGAAAGACAGTTGTGTACAATTATTTAAATAACGTGGAAAGATAAGGAAAAAACATGGAAGGGCGAAAGAAAATAGCAACAACTCCAAAAGAAAGACGAAAAATTCTTAGAATTGCAATCAGCCATGTCGGTATCGAAAATACGTTAAAAAAGTGGAGTCAGTGCGAGTCTAATAAAAGTGCCCATTCATAGTCCGACGAAAACTGCAAAAAAAAACCACCACTTAATGAAAAATGCAAATCACAACGTCTACAGTTTGCCAAAAATTCAATGATATGGTCCGACAAATGGTTTAGAGTTGTATTTTCCGATGAGAAAAAGTTTAATATTGATGGTCCCAACTACTTCCATTACCTAAATAAGGAGGAATTTTATTTGAGCCACAGACACTGCCGAGAGGGCGGAATAATGGTATGGGGTGCCATTTCGTATTATGTTACCATAGAATTGGTTTTTGTATCCAACAAAATAACTGCAACGACTTACAAAAATATTCTGGAGGAAGCATTTCAAAAATTTAATGATTCCTTGGACCCGTACATTGGACGTACCAACACGACAACGCTCCGTTTCATACCGCCAGAGCAGTAAAACAATGGATTAATCAACAAGGTGTTCAACTTTTGGATTGGCCCCCATACTCACAAGACCTGAATCCAATGGAAAATGTCTGGGGTTGGCTTGCAAGAAAAGTTTATGAAGGAGGAAAAAAATTTTAGACGATAGAATCCTTAAAGCATGCAATAATGGAAGCATGGAGTTCAATTTCGCTAAATTACTTAGAGTCATTATACAAGTCGATGCCAAATCGCATTTTTGAGGTTATTTTTAAAAATGGTGGCAGTACTCATTACTAATTGAAAGCTAGAAGATAATAGGTTTCATTTTTATAACCTAAAATTTAAAGATAAATTACAGTTTGCTTAGTTTTAAAATATTCCTTATTCAAGTGACACACGAAAAAGTTCTGTGGTACTTTTACATGTCATAAAAAAAAAATTCATAATTTTAGTATAAAAAAATATGTATATTTTTTATTTCTTCAGGAGACTAAAGCCAACACTTTGAAATTTGGTTGCACAAAAAATTATTTTTTTTCTGAACTTTAAGTTTAAGAGATATACTTAATAAAAGTTAAAAAAATGTGATTCCTTAAGTGGCAGGCAGTGTATCTCTGTCTGTATGTTCATCCGAATGTCTGTCCCTCCGTATGTTCAAATGGATTTTTTGAAGCTCATAGTACAATAAATATATTTTTCTATCAACACATATGTGACATATAGTCTCGAAAATCTTGGTATTAAAATTCAGCGAAATCCGTCTAGAAATGGCGGAATTATTAACGATTTTCTAGAACAGCCTCAAAATTTCTTCCAATTTTCTTTGTCCAAATTTAATAATATTTTCTATTTCACACACAATAATATATAATTGTTTGTGTATTGGAAATTTGTGAGATTGAGTAGTTTATAGGAAGTGTTCCGAACTATACCCGGGACTCGTTATAAATTTCTGTATATATATATATAAATATCGATGTGCTATAACGCTTGGGTCTGTGAGACTGTAGGTCCTCAGTTCGATCCTTGGCCAAGACTTCAAAAAATAGTTTTGCAGTTTATTTTCAAACAAAACTTCAAATTTTGAAATGTCAGATTAAACCACTGTGAAATATATTTTTAATTAATTTGAAATATTTCATGGAAATTTATTAAATAAAAGTTACTTTTCTATTCACCAGAATTCGAACACATAAGAACACTTTAAAACTCCTAGCTTTGAATTCTTACCTCCTTACTTCAAATTTTGGAATGTCAGATTAAACCACTGTGAAATATATTTTTTTAATTAATTATAAATATTTCTTTGAAATTTATTAAATAAAAGTTATATTTATACTCACCAGGATTCGAACCCATAAGAACACTTTAAAACTCCTTTGAATTTTTACCTCCTAGGTCACATGGCATTTTGAAATTCTGAATTTAAAAAATAGTTTCATTTTAATTTGTCTTGAGTTTTAGATACGAGTATATTCAACCTATAGTGCAGTAAGTTGTTTTTTTGTACCGCTCACATACATATATGAGGACTACATATCTATGTGTATAGATAACCTAGTGGAAGTGTTCTAGATTGCAAATATTCAAGCCATGGTTCGTATCCTCGTAGAATTCATTAGAATTTTTGTTTTAATAATGTGCATATTTTTGTGAGATATTGTTTTCCTAAAATATTATCACTTAACTGTAATTGTATTTTAGGTTTTTAAACGTAGATAATAAGATGGCATATCATGTTTGGTGAAATTCTGTTTTAGAGCTCCAAAGTAAAAAAATCTTAAAAGTACTGAAAATTTAAAAATACCTAATTCAAGTAAAAAGTATCTAATTCTAAGATATCTTCTTCGAGAAAAAAAAATTGTTGATAGAAAACTAAAAAGAATTTAAAATTTTGCACATCTCTTATCCACTCAGCTGTTCAACACTGATGGTCGTAGCGATTTTTCTAAGTCGTATGCCTAAGGAGTTTTCGGGGACTCTTTATGTTACAAATTTCCGATGTCATGGTTAACAGCAGTTTACAGATATTAAGTATATTTCCTGATTAAAGTAAAAAATATTGATAATTCAAACATGTTTATATATTTATAAAACAAAGATTTTGTGAAGGATATAAAAGATTCGACACAAAAGGTTATAATACTTCCAATTTTTTTTTTTTTTAATTTTCTCAAGTTTTGCCAGATTGATTAAAATATTTATGTTTTAACTGTTAATAATAGGAATATAAACGTCTAAGTTATTACTTTGTCGATCAGCAGATAAATAATTTATTTCTATAATTTTTAAACTTTTTTACACATTGTCTCTAACAGATGCAGTCCAATCTACAGCCTACAAAATATGTTGGCCTTGTGGCCGACTTGATGCCTAACATCAAGCTAATGAAGTATTCCGGTTTATTTATGCACGCTTTCACTGGTGGTTCAGCGCTATTGAAAAATGTATATTCATCCATACATTTGGTGTTAATATTGGCACAATTCATATTTATACTTGTTAACATGGCCATGAATGCCGACGAAGTAAATGAGTTGTCCGGTAACACAATTACCGCACTATTCTTTACGCACTGTGTTACGAAATTTATTTATCTGGCGGTAAATCAAAAGAGCTTTTACAGGTAAGTGGGTTAATGCTTGTAAGTGTATGTGTGTGTATGTGTGTTTGTTTGTTTGTATGTATGTATGTCAGTATGTGGGCGTTTACGGGATTGACAATGAAACCATGATTATTGTTGACTTTTAATTGCTACTTGTGCAAAATGCGTACAAAGCACAGGGAATAAATTAAATCTGGCCTCTGACATGACTGACAATGTTAAATATATCTTTTTTTTTATTCTGTGGCCTTTATTGTGGCACAGTATCTGAGTTGTGTTTTGTCTTTACGGGAATCAATTAATCGAGTAATTTATTTTTCATTAAAAGTTATTGTTCTTTTTTTTCCATCTTCTTTCTATATTTTCCATTCATTTACTTTGTGGTGTGCGTGTGTAGAACATTGAACATTTGGAATCAGGTTAATACTCATCCATTGTTTGCTGAATCTGATGCTCGCTATCATTCAATCGCTTTGGCCAAAATGAGGAAATTATTCTTTTTGGTAATGCTGACGACAGTAGCATCAGCTGTGGGTAAGTTAAAATAAAACCAATAGCATTTAAGTAAAATGTTTAATTAATTAAATTTACTTTTATACTTTAGCCTGGATAACCATCACTTTCTTTGGTGAAAGTGTCAAGTTTGCTTTCGAAAAGGAAACTAATTCCTCCATAACAGTGGAGATACCAAGGTTGCCTATTAAATCGTTCTACCCCTGGGATGCCAGCCATGGCATATTCTATACAATATCGTTTGCCATTCAAGGCTATTATTTGCTCTTCTCCATGGCACACTCGAACTTGTGTGATGTTCTCTTTTGTTCATGGTTGATATTTGCATGCGAACAACTGCAACATCTTAAGGGCATTATGAAGCCATTAATGGAATTATCTGCCTCCTTAGATACATATCGTCCCAATTCGGCTGCACTGTTTCGTTCACTGTCTGCCAACTCCAAGTCAGAATTAATCATTAATGAAGGTAAGTCAAAGTAGGCTGCTGCTTGTCTTTGATAAATGTGCATAAATCAATTTTGTTTTTAATGTTGTTTTACAGAAAAAGAACCTCCAAATGACCTGGATATGTCCGGCATCTATAGTACCAAAGCTGATTGGGGTGCACAATTCCGTGCTCCCACTACACTACAAACGTTCAATGGTGTCAACGGTGGCAATCCGAATGGTTTAACAAAAAAACAGGAAATGATGGTACGCAGCGCAATCAAATATTGGGTGGAAAGGCATAAGCATGTTGTCAGGTAAATATTCGTAGCCAGCGACTCAAAACACTAACATTAATCGAACTAAAATTCGTTTGATGAACCCAAGTCTATCGTATGACTCGTATTTATTCAATCGTAACGAAAAAGAGAAACAAAACAAATCGAAAATGACGGAAGGAAATAAACAGTTGTTGTTTAAGGAAATTTAAATTTTAATTACAAACAAACTGTGTGATGGATGTCCTTTAAACGTAAAAAAAAGAAAATATGTTTGATTAAAAGTGTTGAAGTTTTGAAAAATATTTAGCCAAAGGATGTGTAAATCTATATATACTCATATATATAAAAGAGTAACGTGACTAACAGATTCATAATCGCACAAACGCCTGAAGCTAGAGAGAAGAAAATTTTCACCGTAGTTTGGTTTCCCGTCAAATATAGTAGATCTACTAAGATAGGATTTTCGGAAATTCGAATATAAAAATGGGTAAAATCGGTAACCTTATATCTTCTCAACTAATACACATAAAAAAAATTAATACCAATACTTATTCATTTAAAAAATAAACGAACTGGTGCACAGAGGGGCCAATAGCAAGATTTTAGATAATAAATCTGTATCTCCTAAGTTGTAGAGGAGAACAAAGCTTTCAGCAAAATTATATTAAAGTCACTGTAAAAATATAAGATAAGCTACAAGTGTCAAAATTGACTACCATGAGTATGTAAAAGTTTCAAGAATTCGGTTATATTTCTGAAAAATGCTTGGCGAGATAAAGAAAAAAAACATGATTATCCAACTATATTGGTCTCTTATAGTTAAAAAGACATTTACGCCTGAATTTACGTTAACTTTATTTAGTTTTTCGGGTTTTCGAATACATTCCGATATAATATGCTGAAAAATGTTTGGATTATTTCAATTCATTTAGTAGCGAAAAATGTTCAAAGTCAGCATTCTGAAATAAGTATAAAAAATTACTATTTTTTTACAAAAAATGTGATAAATTTTTTTCTATTTTTTCACAAAGTTTTGTTACTAAAACGTTTTTCTTTACATATTTCAAAAGACAAGGCTTCATAATGTTAATGTTGAAGTTTTAAATTGATTTAGATTTGTACCCTACATCCAGCTTTGGTCGAAAATGGTGAATTAAAAAAAAATAAAGTTTATCAATTAATAAAAAAATGTCACGCTTTTTTAATTTATTGACGCTGTTTCGTTAAAACATATATCTAAATCGTTGCAGCACTAAATTGCTCCCCTCCCGGCCAAAAACGAATGCTGGAGTACAGATTTTATGAAAAAAAAAAATCAACTTTTCAAAAGACTTTTTTAATTGCACAAAAAAAGCATATTAGCATTATATTATTACTATTATTTCTTATGTGATGAAATTGCTTCAGCAACCAATTTTTGGGAATTTTTCAAAAACTTTTTTGAAATTCGAAAGTTTAAGGTGTAAAATAGTACCTATTTTTGGTATTATTTCCATAAAACATTTTTTCTTTTCTATACATATACTTATTTGAATGTGCGATACCACTACAATGGTGAAAAAAGTACCAAAAATAGGGTAAAAGCGAAAAATTACATTTATTCAAACTCAATGATGAGTTTTTTATATATATTAAAATTTGTGGTACTTTTTCGTTCTTCTACTGGTACTTTTGATTTCTTTTATCTTTTTGTTACAATTAACCTAGAAAATTGAAATTAAAGATCAATGATCCTATGTGTCTAATAATTCACAAGGGGGGTAAACTTTATGGCACTTATTTATTGTTCAAGTGGTACTTTTTGAATTTTCTATAATATTGAACCTAGAAATATGAAATTAAAGATGGTTCTATCTGGGTAAGAATGCAAGAGGGTAGACTTTGTGGTATTTTTCGTTCTTCTGATGGCTGGTTGGTTGGTACACGTGGTAGCCCGTAACCTTACGAGCAATCAATTAGACTCGTTAGAATCCGTTTTGATGGGACCACACTACTCGCCAGGTGAGTGAGTTGAGAACATAAATTAATTAGATCCAGCCTGTAGCATTGAGATATTTAATAATGTCACTGAGTCTATTATCAGATATCTCACAGAGGTTGTCCAATTGGTACCTTCCCAGAAATTTATGTCTGATTGCATTCAAGACTGGGCATTCACATAGAAGATGATATACTGTCTCCTCCTTCTCACGATTGCCACAGCTACGATAGTATTCATTGTAAGGGAGACCAAGTCTGCTTGCATGTTTTCCGATCGTCCAGTGACCTGTAAACAATGCTATTAGTCTCGAGATGTCTTTACGTTTGTAGCCAATGAGTTGCATTGAGCGTTTTTCATTGCAGATAGGCCACGTTTCTTTCGCGACTCTACATTTGTCCAGATTTCGCCATCTATTTTTCGCCTTTTTCAGATAGTGTTTTTGAATTCTGCTTTTGATTGTTCCTAACGGGATTGCGACAAAAACCGATAAGGAGGCGTTCATAGCAGAGCCTGCCCGAGCTAATTCGTCTGCCTGTTTATTACCATAGTAATCTCTATGCGCAGGAACCCAGACCATATTAATGTCATACAGTCGACTTAGTCCTAGCAGTTCCTCTTTACACTGTCTGACTAGAATAGAGGTAATTTTGGTTTATTTGAGCGTTAGTATTGCCGCTTGACTGTCGACAAATAAACCAATACTCCCTTGAATATTTCTATCGCGAATTAATTTACACGCTTCCCTGACCGCTAGTATTTCCGCTTGGAATACGCTTGTCTCGTCAGGGAGTATATATGAGTGTCTAATTCCAAGATCATTAGAGAATACACCAGACCCGACACCGCAGTTCATCTTTGAGCCGTCAGTGTATATCCTAGTTAAATATTGTTCAAGAAGATTTCCCCTTCTCCATTCGCTCCTGGTGTGGAATAGGACTTTAATATTATTTCCGAAGTCCATCTGGGGAATCATATAGTCGGTAGATTGATTGAATTGCGGGAGTATTACACTTAATATCCTCGCGTGCCCATACGTTCTTGATCTTCAGCTTTCCGTTGCAGATAATCTTATCGCACTATTGACTGATGATTCAATAATGTGTAGGTCTATAGGTGTTAGGTGCAATATAGTGTTCAGAGCTTCTGATGAACTAGTACGTAGTGCTTGTTCTAATGGTACTTTACAATTTTCTAAAATGTTTAACTTAGAAGCATGGAATTATATATAAACAGTTCTGAGTCAATGAGATCTTATATGCAGAGACTTTTTGGTACTTTTTCGTTCCCTTTTGGTACTGTTTGAACTTTATTTTATATTCAACAAGGAAACATAAACAAGAATATGAAATAAGTGAAAATCCACAACTGGGGACTTATAATACTTCTTTAGTTTTTTGTAACAATGAGCCTAGAAATATAAAATTGAAGATATATGATTCAAAGTGAATGAGAATCCACAATACATATTAATTACGTTCTTCTCTACTAAAGAATAATAGAAATAAAATGGTAGGTTTGAACCTTTGAACGTTTAGAATATATGAAACTCGTGGTTTATTGATGCCCTACGAATCTTCTAAACCAAAAAAACATAGAAACAAATTTATCATAAATATATCAAACATGCCGCTGGTAGTTTTTTAAAATCACAAAGGCATTTTATGCATCTCCTAGACTTAAATGTAAGAACAAAATTTTAATAGTTTTTTTTTTTTTTTGTTTTTGTTTTTTTAACCCACAAAATAGCTGCAAATTTTATGAAATCCGATTATTTAATTGGGAATAACGAAGTGGTATGATATCCCACTCCTGAAATGTTCCTTATTTAAATATAAACCTGGACATATAAAATTCGAATCATTAGAGATATATGTTATTAATTCTCTGACAGTCCATCTATTAGTAACATAAAATATTAAATTTTTCTATCAGGGATTGTTGAATTCGCTCTCTGAAATAATTATTTCACGTGTAGATTCAAATACAATTATTATAAGAAGTATTATGAGACTGTTGTGATGAGATTTCTCTACACAACTATCTCATAAGATAAACTGTCAAAAAATACACATATACGTAAGTTTATTTGTGTGTGTGCATGTGCATCTTAAAAATTACTAAAAAAAACAACGTTTCTTTTAAAACTGTTTTCTTTTAATGATGTTTTTACATTTTAAAAAACAATTTTAAAAAAATGGTGCTAAAAAATTGCGAAATTCTTAAATAAAAAGAAGATGTTTACTACTGCTGATTGAAAATAATAATGTCTTGTAGGACTTATTAGAATACGTGTACCCCTTATGTACTTTTAACATATTGTAAACAAAATAGTACTCTCTTCTGCCGGCATTATCTCACATATTATATCAGCGTTAATTTCAGTTATAGACCTGGGTTGAAGACATCAATATTTTAAATGTTCCTATGGGAGTTAGGATTCATAATTTAATTTTTCAGTTTTTTTCATAATTGGTATTACATTTTGATTTTCCTAAATAAAAAAAACTACCAAGTTTATATCTGGTCTATGTATTAGTCTCGCAAGTCCGCTAATATTAATTGAAATGTCTAATACAAAGGGCTGTACAATCGCAGATAACATCATAAACTTTTTCAATGGTTGATCGTATCTTCCCCTGAAACACACTGCATTCATTCGTTATGAGATTCTTATCCCAAGTTTCTCATTTAGACCAGGAAGAACTAGAATTTCAAACTATTTGAAAGTGTGTATAGGGATAACATAATCACAATTTTCGTTCAGGAGTGTAACTCAATCAGAAGTATCGTTCAATATCGTATGAGGCATATTTAAAATGCTTGGGTGTACATTTATTCTTGATCACAGTCAAATAACGAGGTCCTCGTGATATATTTAAATTTAAAGTGACTTAGTTATATGAAATATATTAACTTGAATCGTTTTTTGTATGATCGAGAATTTGACTAAATTAAAGACTTTATTTAATAAAAAATACGGTCCACATTTTTCCAAATATTTGGAAATTAAGAAAAATATTGGTAACAATTTAGTTTTTGAAGAATCGTTAAATATATTATATGTAAAAGAATGTAAAATTATTTAAAAATGTATATATATATATATATATATATATATATATATATATATAAATAGGGGCTTTACTTTATCCAAATAAAAACACCGAGATTTCATAAAACATCTAAAGTGCTATTAGCATATGTCAAAACTATTGCTAAATTTTCAATATTTTTGTAAATAGCAAAAAATATTTCTTGGTTAAAAAATCTCTATAAATAGTGGGTAATAATAGGCATATTTTGGGTTATTTTCTGAAAAAATCAAATGAATATCTGTACTGGTTTTAAAAATATAGTCGTTTAAACCTTTTTATACTCATAATAATATTTCTTACAAAAAGCGAAATTTTAGTTTCATTTTTTTAATTAAATTTTCGCAAAATTTTAAACATATATCTTATTTAGTGATAAGTTTTACATGGAAAATAATTTTTATTATTTTAAAATTCGAACTATAATATGTGGCGCTGATGTTTTGTGTTAAGAACATCTTTTTTGGTCCATAACTCATTAAAAGTCCTTATAATATTTTGACGCCACCTATATTTTAGTATTCAGCAAATAAAATATTTTCATTTGACATCAATATTAACTTAATTTTTACTTCGCGGTAGTTTTCAGCAAGTGAAATGTCTTTGGAGATGAATGCCGCTGTTTCTTAAATTTTTTTCACATTATCAATTTTAACCATTAAGATGATTCTTTAGAGGTATTTTTTAATAATCTAAAGTCATTTATTATATTAAAAAAATGCGAGAACATTTTTAAAATATGGTGAAAATTTTAAAAAGTGAATAAAATTTTTCCATTCTAAAATATTTCAAAGCCAGTTTGACTCGGAAGCGTCGTTTGTCTATAAAAGCGGTATTTATTATTGGCGAAAAACATACATTTTACAAAAATTTATGGAAGTTTCTGATGATGGTATCCCATACCTAGTTTCCTAGTTTCCTGACATCGACGAGATATGTTTCAAACTATAGAAAATTACCTGGTCTTTAAAATTCTGCTATCTAATTTTAATTTCACTTATATGCGCAAATTTTCTATCAAAAAATTGTCAAATCTAAGAAACTTTGGGCTTCATTTTTTAAGACCGCAAACATTTTCAACAGATAGAAAATTTTCAGTGTAAAAATTAAATAAATCAAAAAATCTTCGAAAGTTCCAAATGTTTTTTGTATTTTTTTTTTTTACATTTAAATGCACGTGGAAAGAAAATACAGTTGTAGTGAATATAATCTAAGAGCAACATATTATGATTGGATCATATGATCACAGCGGAAAATAGAAATAATTATATCTATGATAAGTCACTGAAAAACATTTGTTTAAACTAAAAGACTGACTCAAATTTTAGCCTATCTAAATCCTCCTGGAGATAAAAACCTCATTGGCATTAGAAATTGTTTTAAACGTTTTTAAATCATCAGAATACAATAAGTAATGAGACTTTCTGAAACATGGGTAATTAGTAAATATATTAAATAACAAAATACTACCTTATGGAATACCAGAAGTAGGAATAAATGATATAATACAAAAACCATCAAGAGAAACTTACGGATTGTCTATCCAATAAGTAACAATGATACCAAGATAACATTCGGGAATAAACGCCCAATTTATATAATTTTAATAATAAAAGTTCATGTGGTACTTGGTCAAATAATAAGCATTAGCAAAATCCATGTAAATTGTATCAATCTGCAATCGGTCTTCAAAACTATCAACACAATACCTGATAAAAACATCCAAATTAATACAGGTTGATCCTCTAGTCACAAATCCATGTTGAGATAAAGAAATATCCCTTTTTACACTGAAGAAAAGCTTATGATACGAGGGCGGATCAATAATTCCATGACTTTTCGAGCTTCCATCGTAGTTATATGAAATGCAACACTATTCCCATCAAGTACCACCTGTTAATAGACTAATGTCAAATTTTGAGCAAGTGTCATCATTTACTTTGCGTTTAACAGCTGTTCAAAACATACAACTTCGTGTATTTTTCTAAAAATTGAAAAAAGTGAATTTCGAGTGCTCATTAAACATTATTTTTTGCGAAAAAAAAAAATGGTGAACAATATGTTCAAGAATTTTTAAAATATTTATTAATTTGGAAATTGGTAAAATTGTAGCAAATTTCCACTTCTTAATAAAATAGCCATTGCTTAAAGACTTATTAAAAATAATTTTCAATGGTAGACCTAATGAAGAAGAGCATTTCTTTATTAAAAAAAAGCTAGTAAACCAACATTATCACCCTTAAATGAATTAGAAAGCCTAACAATACCTTCTGCAAAATCTTCTTCAGATAGTTGCAAATTACCGAAATCCATTAGGGTGTTTATTTCATTTAAAACAAAATTATCATACTGTAAATTTTCATCATTAAAATTGGATTTAAAAAAGAATGCGAACTAGTTCAGTGAATCAGGTAGATTATTTTTTAGTTAAGTTATTATAGTTCATACATGTAAGTTCATAGGGATGTAAGAAATTTTTTTTTTTTTAGAATTTATAAAAGTCCAAAATCTTTTTGGATTGTACTTTAAGACTCATAATATACTGATTGTATAGAAATTTATTGAGAAATTTATTGAGAAAATTAAATTCTATTTCGATCCGAAGGAAATTTTGTTTATACACATTATTATTTGTGGAATTGTATATTTTGTATTATTTATTTCTAAGATTTTTTAAATTTTTTGAGTCCTTTGGTATACCATGGTAGCTTATGTACCCTAGGATTTGCTATAGGAATATTATTTTTAAAAATATTAAGAACATTTGATAAAAAAAAATATCATAACATATACCAACAATTTTACCAATAAAACAATCCAATTGACATTTTTAAAAAGTATATTTAATGTATTAATATCACATTAATAATAATTATAACGTATATCATTATTGTTATAATTAGATAGCAATTCATAGAATTCAATATTAATTTCTAGCATAAAATGGTGAGAAGTATATGGTGATATTGAAAAAGCACAAATCAGGACTAAGAAATACTAAATCAAGAATTCTAATTAGTTTATCATAAAAAGTATTAACTTGTTATAAGTCAATACTAAACGAGAAAGAAAGTTAAAGTCGGTCAAGAACGACGACTATATGATACCTTACACCATTAAGTACGAGCATGAAAATTCAAGAAGGGAACTTGTATTACACTTGTGGCCAATTTTACTAATTGTAAAATAAATTGTACAAAAACAGAATAATGCATTGACACTAACATCTAGATGATCTTATGCCCTTTAGAGCGATTCCTGAAAGTGAGTTTATATGGGAGCTATTGTAAATTATGGAACGATTCTCATAAAATTCGGCAATATTGTTTCTACTTACATAAAACTTATTTATCTCAAAAGATTTATTTACATTACTGGGTAAAATTATCTCGGAAAGAAAGAAAATAAAAAATTCATAGTATCTAATATTACTATCAAATTCTATTTACGTATATCTTTCTTATTTTTTTTAGAAAAAATCAAAAACTTTCAGAATTTTAAATTTAAAAAATGTATATTTATGCATATTTATATACAAAAAAATACAAGAATTTTCCAGTTTTTTATGCATATTTCTCCACATATTATGCCATTCTTTTTTGTGCTTTTACAAGCGCATATTTTAATTTTTTGTGCATATTTAAACTTTCCCTGTCAATGACTAACTTAATTTTTTTGACAAAGGCACTTAGGCTACTTTTAAAATAAAAGGCTTATATTTTTTATGACTTTCCATACATTTTTTTTTATTATAAATATTACCTTATTTACATAAAAACTTGCGAATTATAGAAAATTCCTCTTTTCCAAAATTGCTCCCATTCATTAGAAATGCTATAATTATCTAATAGGGTAGGAGTTAATAGAAGCTAAATCTTATAGATACTTACTTATGATTTTCAGGAATATATTACCCTATTTAGACTTAACCTCTGAAAAATGTCTGTACCATCAAATTTGGGTTTAAAATTTTTGTGGTGATAAAAATAAGCAACTCAAATATACCAAAAACATAATTTTGTTACCATTATTTTACATTGGAAGATTAAAGATTTCCTGAAAAAAATAAATTGCAAATTTTTGCAAACTTTGTATATGAAATTTTAAGTAGTATCTTTTCAAAACAGTAATTAATGAAAAATATTGAAGTTTGCGTCATTATTACTACCAACTTTTAAGTCTAAGCAATGAAAAAACTAGGAATTATCTTATCTGGATTGCTGCCTATATAATGTAATAAAAATGTCATAATAATGTTTTTTAGAATTTTTTTTTTTTTTTGTATTTCGGCTTAAGTTCATTGAATAATTGTAGAATACAGTGTAAAAGTTTTATTGAACACTCGACAAAATGGAATGCACTCTTCAGCGTCCCACAGTGGTGTTCTCTGTAAACATCACCTATTTAACTTACAACTTTTTGGGAAATGAAATCTGTAACTTATTTTCCCTATATGTTATTAAGTAAGACGAATGGTTTACAATAAAGTTTTTTACAACTATTTTGTATTCTCCTTTTTTCAATTATTATTGTTTTAAATGCTTAAAGCTACCATTTAAGGTAATAAATCAAGCAATGTATAATTGTTATTGTTTAGCCACTTATTAAGTAGCAATGAACAATGTTGTTGTTATTTTTGATTTGTCCCTTCTATTTGTTTTCTATTTTTAGAAATACTTAACAGGGGAAGTCAAGTAACACTTTACCGTGCCTTGTGTTTAAGGTTAATTAGTTTGTAGTTTTTTGTTGAACTTTTTGATATAGTTTTTTTTTAGAATTTTTTGTATTTCGGCTTGGGTTGTAGAAGAATACAGTGTAAAAGTTTTATTGGACACTCGACAGAATGGAATACATTTTCTGGTCCGCCGCGACCATCATCAGTATTCTTCAGAGTCCCACTGTGTGTTCCCTGTAAACATCATCTATTTAACTTATATCTTTTTGGAAAAAAATTCTAAAAAAAACTACTTTTCATATAAACTAATTAAAAAAAAATATTTAAATTTTTGGCCGGAATTTACCATTGTGCATTTTAAATGTATTGTGAAATTTGATTGTGTGATTTTGCATTATTATAACACATATGCATAGGATATGTATTTTGAACAGTTAAATTTTATAACGATCTTTGCGAAAAATTACGAGTAGCTGGATGGATGGACAGACATCGTTAAATCGCTTTAGAAAGGTACTTTTTTTCGGTGGGGCTACCACTATTTTCTTTAAGTATTACATAAATCAGCACGAGCACACAATATCGCAATTTCTTGTGATAGTGTAGAGTATAACAAGATTTAAAATGTGTCCACATTTCTTAGCTAAACTTTCTCTAATATTTTCCCTAGAGTAAAGATTTATTAGCAACTAGTTGTTGTATCTGTTGCTGATAATAGAATATTAAAGACAACAAAATAGACAGTTTTATTTTCTATAACATATAGCTACGCCCCATAAAAAAGAGTCCTTTTTGTATGTATATATGTATGTATGTATGTATGTATGAATATATGTATGTATGCATATATGTACGTATGTATATATGTATGTATGTATATATGTATGTATGTTTTAGTATACCACACTTGTCATAGTTGATTTACTTTAAATAGACAAATGATTTTGTCTTGCTAGCTGTGGCTACGTTTATATTTGTCAGTTTTATATTTGTCTATCCTTCATTCTTTTATTTAGTTTCATTTTGTTGCATATATATTTGTGGCAAAGTAGTTAAAGATAAAACAAAAAATAAAAATAACATAGATAGAAAATAAAGTCAATAAGTAATTTCCATAACACCCATACAAACTTACAATCATATACAACTGGCAGTCCATCATCGTTTATTATGTTTGCATTGATGAGCTTGTTTTATTATAATATGTTTGTATCTGAGTGATTGTTTGGTTTCCGTTTCCATATTTGTTTAATATGTATTTGTGTGTCTTCCAAATGCAATAGAAGTAAATATTTTAATTACTTAAAGCAACAATAATAAAATAAGACTATCAAGTCTTGTTAGTTGTTGAGTTTATGTATTGATTTCTGTGTGAATTTATTTATTTTCATTAACACAAAGTTTTATTATGATTTTCCGCATAAATGATGTTATGCTACTTAATATTATATTTATTTAAGATATAAGCTGTAGATTAAGAAGCATTAAGAAAATTGTATTTTATAAATAAAGGGAGGAAATATAAATGAAAACTATTTGAACTAAGGGTAAAGTAGATGAAAATATTTAATAATAAAGTCTATAAATATTAAAACTGAAGAAAGTCAGCTAGCTGCATTTTAGACCTGGCTTTTAAGGATTGTTGGATTTCCTTAAAAGGCCGGTCTTAAAGGTCTAACGGCGCACGGGGACTCAGAAATTAATTTCATTGACCAAAAGTCCAATTTTTTTGTTAACATCGGTTTTCAAAATTTTAACGTCATTCAATAGTAAAAATATTGAAACTAGGTGACCAAAAAATTAAATCAAAATGTTGGTAACTGCGGGAGTGGCATGCTGTTAAAAATAAATATTTAATGTTATTTTATAAAAAAAAATTTTGACTTTTGATTATGCGAAGGAAACTGCACGAATATATACAACCAAATATCCATGGAGAAAAATGTCTGCAACAATTCACAAAATCCTTTATCATGGAAAAGATGTCATGAAACATCATTTAGTACCACTTGGATATCTATCAGAGGAAGCCCAGAAAAAAAGAAGTAAGGATTACAGATCAGAAAAATATCACGAAATTCTATAAATAAAGATATATTTAATATATTACTGGTAACGTTAGATCCGCTCATCTCTAACATTCGCAGTCGATGGAAAGTAGAACATCCCAACTTAAATGAAGAAGCAAAAGGGCAAACTAAATACGGAATATTTTCAGGCCATCTTCCAACTGAGTGAATAATAAATATAATGTTCTTTTATAGTTATTTAAGCAAAAAAATAAAATAAACATCAAAAAACTTTAGGTATTATAAAAAATTAAAATGTTTGTCCTTAATGTTACTTAAATAAAAAAACAAAATAAATATTAAAAAGATTTGTATTTTTTCCAAAAACTACCGATTCTAGTGGAAAGTAAAGTATAGCTGATTCAAAAACCAAAAATCTGCATTTTCATACTAAATGCTATAAAAAAATAAAATTTCAATTTTAGCCTTAATTTTCTCAATAACTGTTGTATCGATTTTAATGAAATTAAAACTGGAAAAAAATTCAGGAAATATCTCTCCATCAAAAAATATTCTAAGATAACTCAATCGATTCAAAAGTTACAGAGTTTAGGCCAATGAAAAACGATTCTGAGCCACTGTGTGGCGAATAGTGGTTCCAAAAAGCTTTTTTGAGAAATAATTCTGTAACTTGTGATTCGTTAAATATATCTAAATAAGATTTGAAGTAGCCAAAGCTGAGATATTTTAGAGTTAATTTGGGGGGAATTTATTCCTAGCGGCTCAGGTGGGTAGTTGGTGGATCTCCAAAATTGGCCACTTCGGGTGTGTAGTTTTTTTTAAAAAATCGAAAAAAAAATCATTTATTAAGAAGTGTTATCTCTTTCAGTTTAAGAGATATTTGAAAAACAAATTTCTCTCATTTTTGGCTTTGTAAGTTTTTTTAAAACCCACTAAATTTTTTACAAAATTCTAAATAATACTGCTATAATTCATCTGAATTTGAAACTTTAAAAAATATTCACATTTGTGGTTTCTTTCTAAAAGTGCACATTGGGGTTGACCTGAACAAAACTTGGCATTAACAAAACTACCAAATTTTAGTATTAGTTTATGGTATCGTTGAAAATAGGAAGTCTTTTAGATATCAAATTAAGAAAACGAAGTTTGCGCTTAGTGCATTTTTTTCTTTTTTTTTTTTGCAAATTTGAAAAACAAAATATTTTATATTCTATGAATAGGAATTTTTATAACTTACTACACCATAAGAGCTTTGGATAATATATGTTTATGCCAATGTTTACAACACGCAAATAAATTGGTGCAACACTTACCCCAAAGTGTAATGTTCAACTTAAAATGACTTCCTGAGTCGAGACAACGATGTCCGTCCGTCCTTCCGTCTGGTTAGCTGTCTGTCAATGTAAACCTTGTATAGGCCTAACCTTTGAAGATATCGTAATACAATTTGGTGTGTATATTTCATTTGGCATAAGGACGAAGTGAGCTGAAATTTGTTAGGATCGATCCATTATTTCCCCTATCTACCATACAAATATCCTTCCAAAATATGATTCTAAGCTCTTAAATATTTTAAGTTAATCAAGATTTAAATAAAATTCAGCAAAACTAAGTTTTGCATGAGCTCAAATAAGTATGCAAAATTTCATGAAGATCGGTTCATAATTGACCATGGAGCTTCCATATAAGCTCACTTCTGAAAATAACCTTAACTCATCATTGCCTTCATGTAGTAGCTCCATCTGAGACTATGGCATGCATAAAAGATATATAAATGCTATTATCATGATAATATTATGCATACAAATCTGAAAAATTCATAAAATTAATTTATATAGCTAAATAGAGTATTAGAAAAACGAGTGTATCCTTTCTTGAGGCAAAAAGAATCTAATCAAATGCATATGGTCGCTAAGAGGCCAACGGAGGCCAAAAGTGGAATAAGTTTTTTTGAAATTTATTACGAAACAATACGATAAGATTACATTAATTATTAAAAGTTTTTAAGTAATCGCGACTTAAAATAACGCGATTACATTTAGAACAGTCGTAAGTTTAATATATAAAATAAAAATTTTCAGAAAAATTGCATTCAATAATATTTTTTGATTTTAAAAATAATGATGTTAAATAACGCGATAATTTTTTATATTAAAGTCAAATTGATTAAATTCTACATTTCTAAATAAAAGCAAATAAATATGCACCGCATATTTATTTTTAATTCAATATAATACTGAGTTTAAATTGTATGTTTGTCTTTTAACAAAATAAAAAAATAAGAGCATATTTTTTTCGTTTTCACGGCATATTTAAAAGTTTTAGTGCATATTTTAAGGCCCTAAAACACACTTTTTAATTACATGTACTTCCTGCCCCTGATAATAATACAAGATAGAATCACTAGAGAGGGTCATCAATTTTTATTTTTGTTATTAAAACAGACTTGGCATCCGTAGGTCACATTTTGTAAATAAGGATCTTGTTTTATAAATTAAGTTTAGATCTTCTATTGAGTATTGATTGCTTTATCACAAATATACTGTATGTATTGTTTAAATGATAGTTTTTTATCTAAGATAATTACTAGATATTTGATGCTATCCTGCAGAGGAATAAAAATTCCGCTAGAATATTAATGTTTTGCAGGTATAAGTCTCTGTGATCTATTATATGTAAATATAATAGCTTGTGTTTTACTAATATATATATATATATTGAATAAAGACCCGCGGGGATATGTCTCTCATTAGATAGCGTGTTATCTATAGATACAAAAAATGAGCGATGATCTAAAAAACTCTTTATTATCTTTTACATTTAAAATTGCCTTAAAAAGTTTAATTGTTAGTATTTCAACAGCAAAAAAAACATTTCTTATTAGCTATTACTAATTTTATTCTTATAGAATCATCCATTTAATATAGCATTTACATTAAATAAAAACTGAATGGTTTTTGTAAAAACCAAATTTCAAAACCTATACCGTTTACATACTTGTTTTTCTCTCTATATGGTTTTTGTCGACAAATTTCCTTTCTCTTTAAATTTTTATTGAAATACAATTTGATTTATTTTTTAATAATGCTTTTTTACAACAATTTAAACATAGTTTATTCACAAAATGTATAAAACTAATAAAACAATTTAAGAAATTTAAAAATTTCACTTTCTATTATATATAAAAGCTCAATATTCTAAAATCATCTAAACATAAATAGTTAATTTAAAAGTTCTTATTTTTTTCAATAAAAGCTAGAAAAAAATAGTTTTTGATTTATATGTAAAAACTAAAAAAAAACATATAGTTTTTCAATCAAAAACCGAATTAAGCCAAAAAATGCTAGCTTTTATTTGGTTTAAACGTAATATAAATATTTTTGTGTATTTATTCGCACAAAAATTCTATATTATTTATATTTACCAAAAATTTTCGATGCGGCACTTCCTTATCCAAATCAAAAATAACAACTAATTTTATGGACATTCTTAATCGATAATTGTAATTATTTTTCATTAACCATAGAAACTATTTATAAAACTAATTTAAAATACCGTTTATACCAAACAAAAACTAATTGCTTTTTGTGAAAACTGAATTTGAAAAACCACACCGTTTACATACCTGTTTTCCTCTCAGTGTGGTTTGTGTTGACACATTACTTTATTAACAAAATTTTTTTAAGCACAATTTTTGTAGGCAAAAATGTTTTTTATAATATTTTCAAAAATAATTTATTATTAAAGAAATTCAACAATTTTAAATTTCTCATTACATATGAAAGCTCACTGTTCTGAAATCATATAAATAGGCTGTATCAAAAATAATAATTTTATTAGCTTTTGTTTGGTTTTCAATAGACACTAGATAAAAATGGTTTTTGATTCATATGGAAAAACTTAAGAAAATTATGTAGTTTTTCTATCAAAAAGCGATTGAAGCCAAGAACTACTAGTTTTTGTTCGGTGTAATTTTTTTTTTTTTCTAATTTTATTTGTTTTTATGTAAAATACTTATAAAAGCGAAAAATCGCTCACAAATTTAGAAATGTTTAATCAAAAATAAATTATACCATGATACAACTACTAAAGGTGGAATCATTAGAAAATTTGTTCTCAATTTTATTTATCCTAAAAAGTCAATCACATATAAAGCAAAAGAAAATCTTAAAAATTTAAAACAAAATCTCAAATACAAAAAAAAATACATATTTTCAATGTAAAACAAAACTTTTCTTTAAACAAAACTTTTCAATTATTTTTTTTTTTTTTTATTAAAAACAAACACATATACACAAATATATTATGTGTAAATGTCCAATTGGACAAATGTACATATTGAGCGTTCCCAAGATAGAGTTCATTTCAAGAAGCAATTCAAATGATAAATGTAAACAAAATGTTTTATATTTTTTTATTCTTGATTTTTATTTTTTGTTTTTTATTTTTCTTGCTAAAACTTACATAAGAAAATTACAGACAATAGAAAATACAAATCTGAATATAATTCATAACCTACATCCCAGATATTCCCCCCATACTGATCTACTGCATAGAAACCTTAAGCATAAAATGTTTAACTCATTTGTAAGGGAACTGATTCTGTCATTTAATGAAAAAATACAGAACATCTACATGTGAAATAAGAGTTGTTTTTAAAATGTCTTATAACATTTAAGTATGTACAAGGTTTTTTTTTGACAGATGTTAATTGTTGTAATACTTTTAAGTAAATTCTCATAACAATATAATTAATTAATTATTTTATAAAGGCTTCAATAAAGTCAATAATAATAATAATAATAATAATAATAATAATAATAATAATAATAAAAAGGCTAGAATCTAATACGAAAATTTTGAGACTAAAAGCAAATTAAAAAGGCTAAACTGGCAACACTGCTAAAAACATACATTTTTGAAACTCTGAGCTGCATCATATTGCCTGATATCAGTGGTCAGTTTACATTGCCTCTGCCTGAAATTGCTTATGCCATAAAATATCCAATTTAAAGAAAAAAAATTGAAATATACAAAGTCAGTTTACTCGTAACTATTTGTTTTTTAACTATACCCCTTCTAACTCTCCAATTATTAGGAAAACATTTTTCTATTCAATTATAATAACCACTAAATGGATGCCTTATTTTTCAATCATAATGATTTTATTTTCTTTTACTAAAATTTTATAAAATATTTTAAACTAAATTTTTTCCAACTAAAAATTTGCAAACAAAATATATTAAAGAACATAATATTTTTTCTGCTTTAGGTAACTAAATGTACCCAAACTAAAGACACGTATATTAATGTCGATTTGCTTGTTTACTTTTTTTTATTATTTTTAAGGCCAAAATACATTTACTAGAGAGATGTTAAACTAAAAGCAAATAGTGATTTATGTAAAAGGAATTGATTTGAAATGAATTCAATATTTCAATAATATTTGTCAAATTTATTTATCGTTTAACACACACACACACACACATACACAGCCACAAATATAAATACATTAACAAACATTTACAAATACTCTCACACATACAGTTGTAAACCTTAATAAAATTGCTTTTAACAAGGACTAAACAAACTTTACATAATATATATATGTATGTATACATGTGGTGTGCTTTTAACAAGCACAAGTGTTTATGGAAAAATAAATAAATAAATATATATATATATATATTTGGAAAAAATAACATGATTTTTGTTTTTCCCTTACTCTCGTTATTGTTTTCTTTTTCCCCTGACTCTAATGCCACTAAATATTTCTATTTTCCTGTGCATTACAGATTAGTTGCTGCTATCGGTGATACATATGGCGCCGCATTACTTTTACACATGTTGACATCAACCATTAAGTTGACATTGTTGGCGTATCAGGCCACCAAAATAACGGGAGTCAATGTTTATGCTTTTTCCGTTATTGGTTATTTAGGTTATTCTCTGGCTCAAGTATTTCATTTTTGTATTTTTGGCAATCGTTTAATTGAAGAGGTAAGTCGATTTTAAATTTTAATTACCCGCAATACAATAAACGAAAGCACTATTGAGCTCTTTGGCGGTTGTAGAAGTTTATTTTAGTTGATGTTAGGTAAATGATTGTTGAGCATTGCATGTTATTACCAATAGAAGCTTATGTTTGGGGTTTTGAAAAGAGTAATAATAATAATAATAATAATAATAATAATAATAATAATAATAATGGAAGGAATAAGTGCATATACGGTAGGGTTATCAATTATTCGACTTTTTGTAGAAACCAGTTTTCAAATAGTTCGCATAGTTGAAATTTTGGAAAAACCGGTAGCCGTTTTTGAAATTCTTAATAAACCTGTTAACCATCAAAAGACTAACTCTTTTTCAAAAAAACAACAAATCTTATAATATCCCAGCAAAACTTTGCTTTTCTGGTAAGCTAGCAGGAATAATTGGAAACAAAAATAAAGAACTTATTTTTTGCCTGATAAGATAACTAGATATTTTTGTTTGCGTTGTCCACAAATTAATGTAGTTATTTTTAGATACTCAAAAATATATACCTAAACGAAAAATAAAAAAAAAACAAAAAATTTTGCGTCAGTGAGATTTGAACTTGGACACAAATTAAACATTCGCTTTTAACGACTAACATCTTATTCATTACACTCTCTCATGACAAGAACTTTCTTTAGTAAAAAACATCTTTTTAGGCATTTTAGTATAAAAAACTAACAATAACAGAAAGGAGTTAAACCAACACCCTTCTGATTGTTAATCCAACGCTTTAGCCAACTCATCCACTTGATTGCAATATTACTATCCTATTATACTATTGAGTACATATTTATGTAATACAGATTAGGCAAATCATAATGACGCCTCATTACCGAGAAGGTACTTTTATAAGTAGTTGCCATTATCGAAAACCAAAAAGTTTTTGCTGGTATTCAATTTAAATTTTATTAAATATTATTTGAAGGAAAATAATTTTATTAATGTAATAAAATAATCATAAAGAATGAGATTAAAGCCAAAATTACATTAACGTGTAGTCAGCAACTGTATCAGCAAAACTAATCAGCTGCTCACTGTCAGAATAATATGTTGCTGCTATTATAATTATATTTGAATGTAAGCAGCGATAATTTATAACCACCATCTTACTTTATTCTACTTGTGTATTTTAGCCTCTCATTTCTTTGCTGACTATCTTTATCTCGCTCTCAATGAGAAAGCAGCGGCAGTAAATTTAAAAATAGATATAAACAAAACAGCACAGTAGCTCTGGGTTGGGGAACAACTCTCTCGTCACCGTAATTATTTCTTAAGTACAGACAGGCGGGCTTTTGTTGTTCGACCTTCGAAAATTTTTCGTCTAAACCCCGCATTGACTAAGTGTTTGTTGTCGTCTAACTGTATAGTGTTACGCTTTTTCGAAGCTTACATTTGTCACATACAATCGATTTTGTTAACCTATAAGATATGATAAGATTTTATAAGATTGGATTTGGTGCAATAGCACACAAAACTGAGATTGATATTGCTGGAGACCATTAAACTCAGGGAGCTGAATTCGGGAACTCTAGCTTTCTACACGAAGGTGTAGATCGAATGGATGATTTGCGAAGGAGGATGTACACCCTGGCAATATGATAGCAGAAAGCTACACAATTCAAACTTTTAAAATCTCAAAAAAAACTGATGGTGACCAAATGTAATCAACTTCATAACAAACAATGCATTCTAAATTATCAGCTAATTGTGACAGTAGACACTGCTGCTAGCTACGCGCTTGTGTAATTTGGCCCATTATTATAACATTCCAATAACTTTAGTTAGGATGTTACCGTTTTTGTTTATTATATACTGGTGCATATTCCTATAAACACACATCAATTTTTTTATCAACTTACCAAAAAATGGGGCTAAAAATAATTAAGGTGCTATAATTAAATTCTTTAAATTATTTATTTTTATTTTACTTAAAAAATTAATAACAAAAATCTTAAAATGTACATTTTTTTTCATTTTAGTAGTTTATTGCCAGCTTTTATGGCATTTTTCTATATGTACACATAAACTAATGAAGCAATTTATAATTATTAATAATGTGCTGATGAACCTTTGTTTTTGATAACTTCAAAAATTCGGTCTGGCATTGATTCGACTAATTTTTGAAGAAAATCTCAGTCAGTTTCTTCCCAGTCTTGCTTAATTTTTAGTTTTAACCCCATTACTGGCATTATAGTTTTATTCTGTGCATTTCTTGCGTAAACTTTACGCGCCATGTACCCCCACAGGTTTTCTATTGAATTTAAAACCACGATTTAGATTGGTCCGAGTGTATTATCCTGTTGGAATATGCAATCTTCAACCATTTTTTCATCCATTAATGAGGGAAGGGCATCTTCCAACAGTTCATTATAAATTGCACTGTTCATATTAATTGGAACAAAACATATTTTTGATTTTCTTGCAGCAGAAAAGGCTGCCCAAACCATAACATTCCACTGAAATTGCGTTTCGGCCTCATATTACGCCAATAGCAACAATATGAATCGGAACCGTAAAAAATTGTGTTTCCTTTCATCAGAAAAGTTTACTTTATTCTACTCATCTGTCCATTTCATGTATTTGGGCTCAAATTTGAAACGATTTTAATTATGATACTGTTGTATTTGTATTTGTTGTAACACTGGCTTAGATTTTGTTTTTTTTTCCATTTTAAGTTACCATCTGTTCGCAAAATGTGTGCAACATGTTTGGAAGTGACAGAATGTCAAGGGTGGCTTCTTCTTTTATTTTATTTATTTGCCTTTTTGCTAATTTTTGATTATCTTTTCTTGCTATTAGCACTCCGTATTTCTGACTTTCTTAAGAAAGCTACAAATAACTCCTTCCGAACTATTAATTTTTCGTCCAATTTCTCTGCTAGAATAGCCTTGATCAAGAAAAAGTTTAATTTGAATTTTTTTCTGGTCTGTAAGAAAATTCCTTTGGGCATTCTTTAAGCTGATGAAATTTCCCAATTAAAACAAAAATATTTCCAGTAAACAGAGATCTTGTCATCAGTCAACATTGTACGAATAAAGCTATGTTTCGCTGGTGCCGTTGAATCCTAACGTTGCACAGTGGGGCCAAACGCAAATTTTTTGGTAATAAATCTGAATCTCCTAAACTACTGGTCGGATCAAATTGAAATGTATGGAAGAGTTGTAGAGGAGGACCTAAGCTTTCAGAAAAATCATCTTGTAATCACCCTGTGATAACACGAGATAAGCTACAGGGTGTCAAAATTGACTACCTCGAGTATGTAAAAGTTAAAAAAAATAGTAACTTGTACAAATGAAGTCCGATTTTAAAGATTTTTATATTTCTGGAAAGTGCTTGGCAAGATAAAGAAAAAATAAGCTTGCTCATCTAAGTTATCTCTTGCAGTTAAAAAGATATTTACGTTTGAATTTTGAATTTTTGATTTTTTGGCTCGACTTTCTTTCGTTTTTCGGGAATAAGTCCGGAGATATATGAGGCAAAAATTTTTTAAAAATATTCTGTAATTTGCTACATATTTCAAAATAATATGCTGAAAGAAGTTTTTGATTATCTCAATTAGTCTAGACGTGAAAAATATTCAAAGTCAGCACTCTGAAATTGGCATGAAAAATGGCTATTTTTTTATAAAAATATAGTACAATTTATTCACTTTTTTCTCAAAGTTCTGTTAATAAAAAAATTTTTTCCTTATTAATTTCAAAAGATAAAGAAATTTTGAATTGATTTAAGTTTGCACCCTACATCCAGCATTGGCCGAAAATTGTCAATTTTAAAAAATAGTTTCATTTTAATCGATTAATAAAAAAAATGTCACGCGAGATTTTTTAAATTTGGTACCCATATTTTTTATAGATATAGATTTAGAATGATTTAACACTAAACTGCTTCCCGCCCGGCCAAATACGAATGCAGGAGTGGAGATTTTATGTTAAAAGTCAGTTTTTTAACGACTATTTTTAAAAGCATGTTAAAAGCATATTAGCATAATATTTTTAATATTATTTCTTTTGTAGTGTATAAAACACAAATCAAGCTTTCATTCCTAAAAAAATCAATAAAATAGCTCCAATAACCTATTTTTGGTAATTTTTCAAAAATAATTTTTTTTTAAAAAATAGCTGAAAATCCAAAAAAATTTAATTTTTTTAACACAACTCCACTAATTTTGCAAATACTTTAAAAATTTTAAAAGAATATAAAAATAGACTTATTTACCAATTCAATTCAACGATATATAAAATGTTGATATAGGTCATTTAATAATAGTAATATAATGGCCTCAAAACTACCAAGTCACGTCAAAAGTTGCAAAATTCACTATTTTGTTCCGTATTTCCATATGTGTTTATACGTAACATTTGAGTTTTCTAATGTATTATGTAGGTATATATTTGTTATTATAAAGTAGTAAATTCTTAATTTGAGTAATGTTTATTTAATTTGTTCTACATATTTACATACTTATTATACATATATCCCGTATATTTATTTTATTAAGAATATATTATCGAAGATATTATTAGAGATTTTCTTGAAAATAATCAGAAACATCAAACGTTAGCAAATTTTTAAATTCCCTAGCTTCGGAATCCTCTTTTTCTATTTCAAGAGTGATTTTTGGTAGCCATCGTGTTCTTATAGAATATATAACTGGATCTGATGATATTAATAAATATTCCATTAAGTCCATATTTTGCGCTATTTTCGAACATTTTCGGGTTAGAGTCGGAAATGTTTAACATCTTTATTTCGGTCTTGCTGTGCTTCCTCTGTTAGCTCTCCCAATGGCAAAATACTATTTTCTATTATTTCTTTACCATGAGCCAATACTTTGTGAATTGTTGGAGTCATTGATATCCAGGGGTATGTAATGTTAAGTAGTTCTTTAGTTTCGTAAGCAAAAATTTTAAATTTGTTTTTTGCTATTAATGGCTGCCAATATAATCTTAAAACGCTTCAAAATATTTAAGTCAATGCATGTGATTGAAGATGTGAGTTCCGGATTTTCAAAGAAACGTCTTGCTGTATTTCCATCATTTGAGCTTCCATAGCCATGTAGAGGTTTATCAATTATTAATCCGAGTTGTTCTTTGAATTCTAATTGAATTCTTTTCTTCTCCTCTTTTCGTAATTCGTGAAGTTCCAAATTGTTTTTTACTGTAGCATTTTCCTGTCCGGGAATATTTCTGTACTTCATATCATATGCAAGATGTAAGCAGAACTCCAAAAATCTTATCCTTGCGTGGAGTGGTGATATTCCATAGGCTGTAAAATATTACTTTTCGCTTCTCTCACTGATTTGCTACTGGGAAAGATATCATATCCTTTTTCGCTAACAGATTTCCTCAAAATCTCGTATTGGTTTCTTGATAATCCTAAATTTAATATTAGAGCTGAAGCATCCTCAGAGGTAAAGGACGATGTTGATTTCGGTGTCACTATGCTTTGGATTATCCGATGTAATCGATTGGGAGAAGCTGTTGGTAACACATCTATAACTTTCTCTACTTCCTTTGGTTGCGTACGTGTTACTAAAGCTTTAAATGTATCTTTTATTTCGGCATTCGTATGTGAATTTAGAATAGATTCCTGTTTGGTCTTCTTTGTTATTAGCTGAACTTCATCGTAACTTTTTTTTGGTCGACCCTTTTCCTGCTTTACAATGAAAATTGGTATTTCTCCCTCCAACCACTCTTCATTTTTCTTCTTGAACTTTGGTATTGACCAATCTGAAGCTTGCATCCTTTTTTCGTATGATTTATAAAAATTTTCGAGCTTTCAACTGTCTTCTGCAGTAAGAGTTAAACCAAAAGATACTACTGTATCAATGAGTTTTCTTATTTTTTCTGGATGACTTATAATATCAGATAGATTATCCCAGATTACTTTGCAAATAGATAAGTATTTTAATGTAATCTCCATAATGGCAAATTCACTAATAAATCTGCATATTTATAAGGATACTTATATATAGAAAAAGAATATTTATATCAGGTAAATGGTGACAGGCAAAAATGAATTAAAAAATTTAAATTTTTGCTCAAAACCCCCAATTTCATTCAGTTTATTTTTATGACCTGTAGTGTTAAACAGGTACGTCAAAAAATGTACCTATGCGATTGTAAAAAAATAATTTTTGTTATAATACATTAATTAAGTAGCTAGGTAAATTATTTAAAAACTTCAAAAAATGTGATAAAAAAAAAAGAAGGAAAATATACTTATTTATGTACTTAAGTAATTTTAAAAACCTTTTCAGTAGAAAAAAATTATGAACACTTTAAATAAATTCATTAATAAATATCTCGTAACAAAAATAAGCAATGCAGTTGAGTGTTACGTATAAACACATATGGAAATACGGAACAAAATAGTGAATTTTGCAACTTTTGACGTGACTTGGTAGTTTTGAGGCCATTATATTACTATTATTAAATGACCTATATCGACATTCTATATATCGTTGAATTGGTAAATAAGTCTATTTTTATATTCTTTTAACATTTTTAAAGTATTTGCAAAATTAGTGGAGTTGTATTAAAAAAATTAAATTTTTTTGGATTTTCAGCTATTTTTAAAAAAAATATTTATTTTTGAAAAATTACCAAAAATAGATTATTGGAGCTATTTTATTGATTTTTTTAGGAATGAAAGCTTGATTTGTGTTTTATACGCTACCAAAGAAATAATATTAAAAATATTATGCTAATATGCTTTTAATATGCTTTTAAAAATAGTCGTTAAAAAAACTGACTTTTAACATAAAATCTCCACTCCTGCATTCGTTTTTGGACGGGCGGGAAGCAGTTTAGTGTTAAATCATTCTAAATCTATTTCTATAAAAAATATGGGTACCAAATTTAAAAAAGCTCACGTGACATTTTTTTTATTAATCGATAAAAATGAAACTATTTTTTAAAATTGACAATTTTCGGCCAATGCTGGATGTAGGGTGCAAACTCAAATCAATTCAAAATTTCTTTATTAACTATTTATGAAGCCTTGTCTTTTGAAATTAATAAGGAAAAAAATTTTTTATTAACGGAACTTTGAGAAAAAAGTGAATGAATTGTACTATATTTTTGTAAAAAAATAGCCATTTTTCATGCCAATTTCAGAGTGCTGACTTTGAATATTTTTCACGTCTAGACTAATTGAGATAATCAAAAACTTCTTTCAGCATATTATTTTGAAATATGTAGCAAATTACAGAATATTTTTAAAAAATTTTTGCCTCATATATCTCCGGACTTATTCCCGAAAAACGAAAGAAAGTCGAGCCAAAAAATCAAAAATTCAAAATTCAAACGTAAATATCTTTTTAACTGCAAGAGATAACTTAGATGAGCAAGCTTATTTTTTCTTTATCTTGCCAAGCACTTTCCAGAAATATAAAAATCTTTAAAATCGGACTTCATTTGTACAAGTTACGATTTTTTTTAACTTTTACATACTCGAGGTAGTCAATTTGACACCCTGTAGCTTATCTCGTGTTATCACAGGATGACTACAAGATGATTTTTCTGAAAGCTTAGGTCCTCCTCTACAACTCTTCCATACATTTCAATTTGATCCGACCAGTAGTTCAGGAGATTCAGATTTATTACCAAAAAATTTGCGTTTGACCCCACTGTGCGTTGATAGTTAGAAATAAAACGATATTTACCCGACTTGGTATAACTTAATATTCAAAATGCAAATTCACAAAAAAAAATCTTTAAATTTTAATTAAAAAAAAAATAATAACTTAAATTTATTTTCTTTCTATTTAATTTATTTATTCATTTATTAAATTCAGGTATTCATGATTGTATTTTTGTTCATACATTGGCAGCACATTTATCGAAGTTAAAGTTAAGATGTATTACTCTATATGTTAACTCCTAAAGCATATAGACGTAAATTTTGTACGAAATTACCTATGAATGTTAGTAATAGTAGTTAGCTTATATATTTTTTTAAGTAAGACCTTTTTGAAAATTAAATTTAAAAAATTTCTAATTAAAAAGAAAAAAATAAATTTAAATATTGGTCATTCTGTAAGAAAGTTGAACTTTTTAAAAAAATTGAACTTTATACACTTCTTTGATTTAACCCTTTTTGGAAATTAGTACTACTTTTAGAAACTTAACCTTTTTTTAAAAAAATGATTTTAGTTTAAAGACATTTAAAATGTTTCGCAAATTTTACTTTAAAAAAAAAAAACTTAAATATACAAAAGAAGATCCTTTTTTGTAAATTGATTTCCTTTCTCTGAAAGGGTAAATTTTTAAAAATCGTACGATATTTTTAATTTGTACTTTAAACTAATATATATATATATATATATATATATATATATATATATATCTTCAAGCCATGGTTCATATTCTTGTGGTATCCATTTGAATTTTGTTTTAATATCGGCATATTTTTTGTGAAAAAATAAGTTTGACAAGTAAATTTCAGTACGTGAGATGCTTTTTCCTAAAATATTATCACTTAGCTGTAAATAAATGTAGATAATAAGATTGTTAGGTGAAATTATGTCTTAGACGCCAAAAGTTAAAAATTTTTAAAAATGCTTAAAATTTTAAAATAGCTAAATCAAGTTTAAAATATCTAATTCTAAGGTACCTTTATATATATATATATATATATATATATATATATATATATATATATAAACATATTGGAATTATCTCTTATCAAAATTTTTGCTTTAATCTTGAAATATACGTAATATTTGTAAACTGACGTTAATCATGACATTGGAAATTTTGTAACATAAGGAGTCCCCGAAGACCCCTTGGGTATATGACTTAGGAAGATCGCTCAGACCATCCGTATTTAAGAGCTGGATAAAGAAGAGATACGCAAAATTGCACATTTCTTTTCAGTTTTCTACCAACAATTTTTTTTTTTCGAAAAAGGTACCTTAGAATTAGGTTGCTAAGAATTCAAAGCTGGGAGATTAAAAGTGTTTATATGGGTTCGAGTCCTGGCGAATAGAAATGTGGTTTTTATTTAATAAATTTCAAAGTTACATTTTTAACTAACTAAACATTTAATTTACAGTTCCTTAAACTGACATTTCTAAATTTTAATTTTAGTTTTTAATATTTTATTTAATTTTTCAAAGTCTTGGCCAAGGATCGAACCTTTCAATCGAAATTTACTTTTTTTATTGGTTATTATTTTTATAAAAAAAAAACATATCAAAATGTGCGTAGAAATTCTTTCAAATAATTTTTATTAATAATAAAAATACAAAAGAAATTATAAAATATTTTGAGTCTGTTCTAGAAAACCGTTTATAACTACGCTATTCCTAAAAGGATTTCGCTGAATTTCAATATCAAGATTTTCGATACTATATGCTACATATGTGTTGAAAGATACATGTATTTTTTTTTTACAATGGGCTCCAAAAAATTAATTTCAACATACAGACGGGCAAATACTAATTTTATTTTTTAACCATACAATCATAAATAATTTTAAATTTTGAGACCCTAGATATATATTTAAAGACTTTTGTATAAAAGGACAAATTTTTATATACCCCACAAGATTGATCGATCTTTATCTTAGGACTAGCATAGGAACTCAGGTCATTAGCGAGTCTCAACATGCTTATCTCAAGGGTAAGTCCGTTGAGAGTGCTCTGCATGACGTTGTGAGTTACATTGAGCGAGGTCTGCTGCAGAGGGAATATACCATGGCGGCTTTTCTCGATGTAGAGGGGGCCTTTAATAATATCACGATAGAGGCTATCGAGGAATCACTTGTTTCGCTGAATATAAGTAAGCTCCTTGTTGAGTGGATAATTCTGATGTTTAGCAGCAGGGTTATCAACTCAAACATGGGAGGCACTTATATGAGGAAACTCGTGACTAGGGGCACACCGCAAGGGGGGGTCCTTTCTCCATTACTGTGGCTCTTGGCCGTGAACGTCATTTTAAGACAGTTTGATGCTAAGGGACGGAAGATTGTGGCATACGCCGATGACGTTGTTTTACTGGTCTCTGGTAAGTTTTTATCTACGATCAGTGAGGTCATGCAGACAGGTTTACGTGATCTGTCCCTTTGGGCCAACAGTAAGGGATTAGGGGTAAACCCCGGGAAAACGGAGCTAGTTTTGTTTACTAGGAAATACAAGGTCGAGCATTTTAGCTTGCCAGTATTGAACGGGATTGAGCTTGTATTGTCAAGTGAGGCCAAATACCTGGGTGTGTACTTGGACAGTAAATTGTCTTTGAGGAGAAACACTCAGGAGAGGGTCAAGAAGGGACTCAATGCCTATTACACCTGCAGAAACTCTATAGGCAAGAATTGGGGTCTTAAGCCGCAAGTTGTATACTGGATTTACACTTCGGTTGTTAGACCTATACTTACTTATGGCTGTACAGTCTGGTGGAAGGTAGTAGTCGGGAGTAGCCCCGAAGTCAATCGGGGCTACTCCCGCTTTGGTGTTACCTAGCAGGGACCTTTGGGATGGAGTAGAAAAGCTCTATGGAGGATGCGCGGTCTTCACGGGCGGTTCGAAAATGGAAGTTGGCACTGGTGCAGGTGTATACTTTATGGGAACTGATATCAGACGATCCTACAAATTGTCTGACGGTTGTAGTGTCTTTCAAGCAGAGATTCTTGGCATTTATAAGGCTCTAGGTTTGATTGAAGTGAATGTTGAAAGAGGGTCTGAGATTACTATCTATGTTGATAGTCAGGCGGCGTTATTGGCTCTGACTAGTCATTTTGTTAGGTCCAGACTGGTACTTGAGTGCAGAAGGGAATTGAGAAGGTTAATGGATTCCTATATGATGAGACTCTGTTGGGTTCCTGGTCGTTGTGACATTCTTGGCAACGAAATAGCCGATGAGCTAGCTCGCAGTGGCTCGGAGCTAGATAGGTCTTTCATAGAGTCATCTGTTAAGATTCCAATTGGGTCCTTCTTTAGGGCCATAGGAGAGTGGACTCTGGACAACACGAATCGAGCCTGGAATGACGGATCGGACTGCAGAGTTTCTAGGGCATTATGGCCTAGCTTAAAACTGGCGGATTCCAAGCATCTTCTAGGTATGAGTCGTGGTAGTCTTAGAGTCATAGTAGGTATGATTACAGGTCACTTCTCAATAGGGAATATGATGAGTAAGTGGGACATTGGCACATCAGACTTTTGTAGAACGTGCGATGATGTTGAGGAGCTAGAGACAGTGGAGCACATACTCTGTCACTGCGTAGGGCTTCAGCGTAATAGGTTGAAGTGGTTTGGAAGCCATACACTACATGAACTAGGTGAGGCTAATGGCAAAGGACTTGTCAACCTCATAGGGTTTGTAATGGGGATAAAATGGCTTAGGAACAATCATAACTGATTGATTGGGTATAGGTTCCACTTTTCTCTTTTTTCTTCTTTTCATAAAGGGATCACAATGGGCCGTTTGGCCTCTGGGTGTAGGCGTGAATGCGCCGCCCTTTCCAACCTAACCTAACCTAACCTAAATACCCCACATTTTAAGAGAAGGGCATAAATAGGAAAATAACTTTCAAACAACGACGAATATTATTCTAACACTGCGTGCAAATAAGGGTTTATTATTTTCCAATACGGAGAAATACAAATTTATTGAGAAATTTAGATTTAAAAGGTACAAAAATTACGCTATTTGGAAATTTCTAAGAATCTTTATTATAATGTTTACCACAAAACTATTACCTAAACTATAGGCAATAATATACTCTTTATATAATCCTGATGCATTATTCTTTAATCCGTTATAGACTCTTTATAATTTACATTTACAATTACTAACCTTACTGCACAACTAAACATAGTTATAGTATTTCTAAATTTTCTGCCTCCTTCCCTGTTACCAATTTTTTCAACTTGATTTACCGCCACCTTTTATTTTTGAATTATTTACTAAAAATATAGGAAATTTTCAATAAACCATATTGCATGTGTTTTTATTAAAGTTTAATGTTGAAAAACGCTAGAGCCATAACTCTAGCGTTTTTTAGTATAATAAGGAAATTGAAAAGTAGAAAAAAAGAAAACCAAACTCATGCAGGCAAAAAACATTTTGAAGAACTTCCGTTTGAAGCTAAACAAAAATAGATTTCTTTTACATTTTGACTGCATTTTGCCTCTGTCTCAATGCGTCTTTTATATTCACCCACACATACACAGACACAACAATGGCCCTGAAAATGAACAAAAAGCGCAACTGCTCCAAAAAAAATATAACAGCACATATTCACTCATCGGAAATTCGAATGCCGGAAATGCACTAAAAAGCTATTGTTGTGTGTTGTGTGTAATGGAAGTTAAGTAGGTACATATGAGTGAAAATAGACATATTGGTAATGTTTATTGTTCAAGTTAAAGTTTGTATTTTTTATTTTCATTTAATATTTCACTATTTGTTTCTTTTCTCTCTTATTCTATTGCCAGAGTTCATCCGTTATGGAAGCTGCATACTCATGTCATTGGTATGATGGTTCTGAAGAGGCAAAAACTTTTGTACAAATCGTTTGTCAACAATGCCAGAAAGCAATGTCCATTTCGGGTGCAAAATTCTTTACAGTATCTTTGGATTTATTTGCTTCGGTATGTTGTTTATCTTATTCTTTAAAAGTTTTCTTTTTTTATAATGTTTTTTATAAGACAAAAAAAAATTACAGGACATGTGGACAAATACAAACAACACACAATTTTACTTACACCTGCTGACATTTGCAAACACATATTTACAATAGTATAACAAAGGTTGACTTATTATTCGTGTGTGTAGATATTGATTCATATTGGTGTAAAGCTTACACAGGATCCTTTGTATGAAACAGTGACTTTTAACGCAAATATTTGCAATGAACTTATATCGACATCATATCATTCTGTCCTTTTTTGTTTGCATAAAAATATTGTGAATTTTTATGAAAAACTTAGCGTGTAGGTAACACCTTATATTTTAGTGACAGTTACATTTATTATCACACGTATGCTGTTTTCAAAAGCGCTGATACTCAAATTATTATATATTATTTTTTGCATGAGTTTCAAATAAAAAGTCTGCTGAAAAATGGCTGTATAGTAGAATTTAGTTTATTTTGAGAAGTAAAATTTTATTAGACTATAGATTAAACTATAGACTAGACTATAGCTTAGACTATAGACTAAACTATAGACAGGACTATAGACTAGACTATAGACTAGACTATAGACAGGACTATAGACAGGACTATAAACAGGACTATAGACATTACTATAGACAGGACTATAGACTAGACTATAGACAGGACTATAGACAGGACTATAGACTAGACTATAGACTCGACTATAAACTAGACTATAGAATAGACTATAGACTAGACTATAAACTAGACTATAGACTAGACTATAGACTAGACTATAGACTAGACTATAGACTAGACTACAGACTAGACTATAGACTAGATTATAAACTAGACTATAGACTAGACTATAGAGTAGACTATAGACTAGACTACAGACTAGACTATAGACTAGATTATAAACTAGACTATAGACTAGACTATAGAGTAGACTATAGACTAGACTATAGACTAGACTATAGACTAGACTATAGACTAGACTATAGACTAGACTATAGACTAGACTATAGACTAGACTATAGACTAGACTATAGACTAGACTATAGACTAGACTATAGACTAGACTATAGACTAGACTATAGACTAGACTATAGACTAGACTATAGACTAGACTATAGACTAGACTATAGACTAGACTATAAACTAGACTATAGACTAGACTATAGACTAGACTATAGACTAGACTATAGACTAGACTATAGACTAGACTATAGACTAGACTATAGACTAGACTATAAACTAGACTATAGACTAGACTATAGACTAGACTATAGACTAGACTATAGACTAGACTATAGACTAGACTATAGACTAGACTATAGACTAGACTATAGACTAGACTATAAACTAGACTATAAACTAGACTATAGACTAGACTATAGACTAGACTATAGACTAGACTATAAACTAGACTATAAACTAGACTATAGACTAGACTATAGACTAGACTATAGACTAGACTATAAACTAGACTATAGACTAGACTATAGACTAGACTATAGACTAGACTATAAACTAGACTATAAACTAGACTATAGACTAGACTATAGACTAGACTATAGACTAGACTATAGACTAGACTATAAACTAGACTATAGACTAGACTATAGACTAGACTATAGACTAGACTATAGACTAGACTATAGACTAGACTATAGACTAGACTATAGACTAGACTATAGACTAGACTATAGACTAGACTATAGACTAGACTATAGACTAGACTATAGACTAGACTATAGACTAGACTATAGACTAGACTATAGACTAGACTATAGACTAGACTATAGACTAGACTATAGACTAGACTATAGACTAGACTATAGACTAGACTATAGACTAGACTATAGACTAGACTATAGACTAGACTATAGACTAGACTATAGACTAGACTATAGACTAGACTATAGACTAGACTATAGACTAGACTATAGACTAGACTATAGACTAGACTATAGACTAGACTATAGACTAGACTATAGACTAGACTATAGACTAGACTATAGACTAGACTATAGACAAATATACAGTCAAAAGGCAGAAATATAAATATCCAAATGGACGCCACAAGCACTTGGGAAGACCATGCAAGTACTGACGCGGACTCTTATAAGAGCATGTAACATAGGAATGCCAAGAACCCAAAAGTATAACAGGAAGTATTCTGTATACTGGTGAAAAGAGGAAATAGGTGAATTGAGGGCAAAATATCTTGCAGCATGTCGAACATGTATGAATATAAGAAGGCACTTAGAATCCTAAAAAAATCAATAAAAAACACTAAAAGAAGATGTTGGACAACTCTGTGTAAGGAAATAGACGGGAACCCTTTGGACAAACCGTATAAAATAGCGTTGAAAAAATCTGAAGGAATTAAGCCTATATCAGGCATCAAAAACCCGGAGTGGTCGTGACACATTCAATACAGAGAAGTGGAAAGTAGTTCTAGAACCATTAAGGCATAAGGGGGTAGACAAATATTTGTATAATATAACAGCAGATTATCTATATAATAGAATCCTTTTATATGATATGGAAAATGGTATGAAAGAATATAAAATAGCTGTAAGGGTACCTCAGGGCTCCGCTCTAAGAGCGTTCCTTTGGAACATAATGTACGATGTACTTGTTTGTTACGCTGATGATATTACTATTATGATAAATCAGCAAACACCCGAATTAGTGGTCTTTATAGTACCCAAACTACGCTTACAGGAAACATATATATCTTTAAAAGGCAGATCATGCTATTTCGGTGTACAATTGGACCATAATCTTGGTTTTGCACATCGTGTGTCTTGAAAGCTACCACATCGATGGCGAAAATAATGTCAAATACTGGAAATCCAAAATCATATATAAGGCAATTGATAAACAGCGTAGTTCTTTCACAAATCCTCTATGCTGCACCAATTTTTGTTAGTGCATTACAGTTTCTACTTGCGCGGCTTTAGTGCTTGCAGGTCTACCAACAATACATTTGTTACTATTGGAAAAAGAGGAAATATGTATCCACACCAAAAACATTGAAATGGGATAGAAACGATGCGAATGAACATGCAAGCAAATTGTCTGAGATAAAAGAAAATGCAGGAACGATGGAATCAAGAAGAGACCGGGAGGTGGACATATAGCCTAATTTCCAATATAAGAGTCTGAACGACAAGGAAACATGGAAGCATGGTCTATTACTTGAACCAAGCTATGACAGGTCATGGTAATTTTAATAAATATCTATCGCATAAGTCACATCGGAATACAATCCGATGTGACTTATGCGATACGCTAGAGGAAAACGCAAAACATGAATGTGAATTGGTTGGAAGAGAGGCAAGCATTGCATGATACGCTAGGTGAAACGCTAAAACACCTGAGAGTATGCTAAACGTAATGCTAAGCCACTCAGATATATGGAGTTTGTGCGAAAACGACATAAATGGAATTTTAAGAAGGAGGTTCACCATAGTTTCGGAATAAACATATAAAATTACCCATCTCGATGAAATTCTGAAATAATTCCAGGGTGATGTTACTGCTTTCACTACGTCCAAAGAAAACAAAAACAAAAGAAAGATGGACTATGGACCAGACTATGGACTACTTTATCAGTTTACAATAATTCACAATAATTTTGACTAGTTCTTAACGTCTCCCAACCCACTGTGCTCGTTTTAAATACATAGAACTACAAATTTGTTTTTCCAAAAATTTTTAAAAAACAAAAACTTTTGAAAATAATTCATTCTTGTAACAACATTAACTTGGAAAATTCTATTTATTATCAAAATATAAACATACATGCAGATATATATACACATACAGATACACATATATACTTATACAAAGTAGATAAAATACTTAGAAATTGTTATTTACGAGTATTTTCTTTTTGTACTATTTTCAGGTTCTTGGTGCAGTTGTCACATACTTCATGGTGTTGGTGCAACTCAAGTAAAAATCATCAAATATTTTTAATGCAAAAATATCAACAGCAACAACAAAATTTGTTGTACACTTTGCATTGGCAACATTGTAAGATAAGCAATACTAGCAACAGCAACAAAAACACTATGCTAACAGTGAAAAATAAAACAAGAACAGCAACTACAACTTATTAAACTTATAAAACAATAAAAAATACACCTACATTTATACATTCTATTCTAAGTATGTATATGAATATGTAAGTGTAAGAGCTTACTAATACAACTACTTACTTCATACTTACTTTTTACCACCACCGTATACATTTTTTATTCAAGGCAAAACCACATTTTTATCTAACTGGGAGTTGGATGCCGGGCTGTTTGTCTTCTGATTGTGTAGTTGTTTGTTTACCCTTAAAGGCAACAATTGATGAAGTAAATCAGAGAATTTGATAAATGACTCCCAGTTAAAATTTCATGTACCGGAATGGCTGTGCAATTGTAACAACAAAAATTATTTGTGTGTGTGTGTGCTTAAACATTTATAATCCACTTAAGGGCGTTGGTTGTTGTAGTTTTACAGAATTTTTTTTTGATTTATTTATTTATTTCTTTTACTGAAATTTTTATTTAATAATTTTATATTTCATTATTAGTTTCTAACTAATATTGAATAGTTCTTGTGAAAAATTAAAATTTTTTATTGTATTTTTTAGCTTTTGAAAACAACAGCAAAACTATTCAAAAATACTTAAACTCAATTTAGCTTTAAGGTAAATTCATCTACAACAGAATTTATAACTTTAGAAAGATAACAAAAACTTTTTACTGTAATAACTAATTAAGATCTCATTATTTATGTTTAAGTATTTAAAACTAAAAATTCTGTTAAAGCAAATTTTTAAAAATTTTATGAAAACTTAATAAATAAAACGAATTATTGGAGTTTGTTTTAATTATAGAATAACTTCAGTTTAAAGGGTTAATAGGAGATTGGAGAGTATTATGTGTTGTTGTTAATGTTTCTAATGCACAAGGAAAAAGTCGTGCCGATTTAATGACGTCCGTTCAATTATCTGGTTGTTCCTGTAAATATTATGAACAATTTAAGGTTCATAGTTTTGAAAAAATCTTATTTATTTCAGTACAAGGATAAAGTATTTTAAAATTGGTTTTTATCGGTCTATTATTTCACCTAACCCTCATACAAATGTTCTTCCAGCATAGGGTGTTATACATATATGATTTAACTATATAAATATAATTTTTTTATAAATAAATAAATAAGTTGTATATAAACACAAATCTGAGTGTCTAATTTCACGAAGATCGATCTATAATTGACCATAGCTCCTACATTAGAACCACTTACGAAAATCACGAGCATAAATTCCATACGGATGTTTGTGTCATGATAACATTTTTTCAGTTTTATAGAAGTATAAATCACACTTTCACATTTTACATGAATCGGTCCATAATTAACCACACATTCCATGTAATGAATTGTACAGAAAATGATATGTATACAGAAAATCATTTTAGCGCACATATGTATATTTACTATGGTGTAGGGTCTCATATGATCAGACTTGACTAACTATACTTTTTTATATAAAAACTTTTGTTAGAGTATATTAAGTTATAAATAGTTGACCCAGCGTTTCAAGTCAAAGGGTTAAATTATTTAAATTTTGTATTTGATTCAATTTGGCGTCAGTTGTAATAAAGAATTAATTTTTAAATAAGGTATTCAAGGTCTTTTTATATAGCATAAATAATGATGTCTATCCGTCCGTCTGTGTATCTGTTGAAGAAAGTAAATCATAAAAATCGGCTTACATGTTTTTTTTTTTTCAAACATGAAACTTGTTGCAGAAAAATGCCAAATCAAAAAAAAATGTTCATTAAAAGTCGAATTTATATTAGAATTTCGAATTTTACTTAAATGCCTGATTTTCGAAAAGCAAATTTTAATGACAGAACTTAATTTCTACTAAAAACAGTTTATTATAAAAAAGAATAAAATACACATTCTCCAAAAAAATACGAATTTTCATAACAAAATTTAATTACATAAGTATACAAGGTTTTACACTTGAGCAACTAAAAGTGGTTTATAAGGTTATTTAGGGTGCTGAATTTGATTCTCCATTCCTTTTCTTCTATATATTAGATTTAATAACCAATTTATTCAATAAATAACAAGTTAGAGCACTTTATTCGGCTATGCCGGATCTTTTATACCAACTTACTGACAAATAATAAAATTTATTCCTTAAACTACGGTTTCAAATTTTCACATTTATACTTAATAAATTTTAAATTTAAACACAAAATTAAAGAATCATTGCAGCATTCTTTCCTTAAAAAGAAAAAAAAACAACAACAGTGATAGCTTCTGATAAATACTAGTTGTATATACCAATGTTTTTATGCTGATACCCAGCAAACAAAAGGTTTGATTTAAAATTTGAAAGTGATTTGAAATAATTGTTTTTCTCAAATGTAAAAGTTTGAGAGTGACTTGGGTTTAAATCAAGTTTTGAATTAATCTTTGATATAAAAGAAAATAGATATAATTTTTCAAACGTTTGAAATATGATGACTCTGTGTTTGTTGCTTATACAAAAAAACAACAACACTGAGTCATGCTTCTATTTTCAACTAAAAAGCATCCAAACATATATAAAATAAGTTAGAGTGATATATTCCGCTGTGTCGAATCTTATTGAGATGTGTTATATAAAAATGAAATACAATATATTGAATGTAATTGCAAATATATTTTCTTATACAATATTCATGAAAATACCAAAAGTTTTAAATAATTTGCATTTTCATATAAAGTTGAAATAGAATCAAGATTTTATAAATCCTTATATCCTTATATATATTATAAAATTGATGTGTAAATTTGTTTCTTTTTTCTTTTTTTTTATTTTTCAATTTATCATTTATCAATCACGTCTAAACGGCTGAACCGATTTTCACGAAATTTGACACACTGATAGTACCAGCTTCAGAGGTGGCTACAAACTTTGTTAGATCTCGATTAGAAGTCTTCACAAATGCCATTTAACCATTTCGAAAACCTACGGTATTTTGTACATATCTCCGTCATTTATGCACCGATCCTGCTGAATTTCAAAATTCTTGAAAGGATTTCCGATTGTTTGATATATATATATATATATATATATTATATGGCAGTTATCGGTGGGCTTCATAAATGCCATTTCTACCTACAGACGGACATCGTTCTATCACTATTTCTTATAAGGATCAAAAAAATTTATATTTTTATTATTATTATTATTCCGAAATAACAAACGAAACGACAAATATATATATGCTTTACACCTGTGCTGCAGGGTCTTGAGTTACTGAGATATCGTTTTTTTTACAAATCTGTTGAAAATATTTTTCTAAAATTTCGGCAAAATATCAGTCCCTAAACAACCGAGTTATAGGAAAAAAATCTGAAAAAATTATTGTCATACATTTGCAACATTTTTTTTTTTTTCTTCTTCAAATAAATCGATGCACTTTAAGCTACATGTTTTTATACATATTGTTCTTACAACATTAACTGATGCTATTCGGGCAATTTTAATGCGTCCTGTACATTACATTTCAGAAAAAGCTTTAAGGAATATCAATTAAAAATGACTTAAATAAAATAAATTCATCTATTTCTAATTCCTCAATCTTATTTTTACAAGTCAAGCTCCTTTGCGAAAAAAAATCCACTACAGTTAATTTCAAATACTAAATATTTTTGGATTTCTCACTTTCCTTTATAAAATCAAATTTGAAAGATATCCCAAGAAGTATCATCTAAATATCAAAATATGCTCTAAAAGCGTAAAATAAGCGCGAAATATAACAAAATATAAAATAAATATGTACTAAATATCGTTAAATGCAAAAATGTGCTGTTAAGGGTAAAATATGCAAAAATATGTACTTACAAATTGTTGCCAAAATGCTTTATTTGTTCTGAAACAGATAAATATTTTATCGATGGCTTCATTTAACGTCCAAGAAAAAACATGAAATTGCATATTTGTGATTTCAATGGTAATCATAAATAAATCACCGCATCATTGATATATATATATGAGGTGTGGTGTTTATATGAGCATTTTTTTTTTTCTTTATTTAATAATTTTTTATACGATCTATAAATATTATTCATACATCCGGAATTTGTGTTTTTTATAAAACATTGCTTGTTATACCCCACACCACCATAGGTAGGAAGGGTATTATCCGTTTGTGCTGACGTTTATAATACCCAAAAATTTTAGACCCAAAAAAAAGTACCAGTTTCCAAGAAAAAAATTATAAATGTATAAAAATAATATATATATATATATATATATATATATATATGGAAAATAAGCAATAATTCATAAAAAAATACATCAATTTCCAAAAAAAATATCAATATTCAAAAAAAGTACTATGGTGCAAAAAGAGTTCAATATTAAAAAATAATAAAATAATTAAAAGATTGCCAGTTTTAAAGAAAAAAATTACCTTTGAAATTTGGTAATTTTCTAAATAAGTACCAATTAAAAAAAGCACTAATTTTTGAATTTTAAAAATATGTATGTAAAAAAAGACACCAAAGATCAGAACAAAAGATAATTAAATAAACAAATAAATAAATACCAATCAATTTTCAAAAATATACAAATTTCCCAAGAAAACTAGCTCCTCCACTATAGATGTCCCAAGTTCGGTTCAGCAGTTTATAAAATCTATATTTATTATATATTTATTAACATTTATTTTTCAATACTCCCCACTGTGCAATATCAAATAGAAAAGGGTTTAAAAAAACAAAAAAAAAGAGTAATTGTGTACTATTTAAAAACAAAAGAAAATTTTCCAAAAACGTACCGAGTTTCCAGTCAGTAAAACTAAAATAAAAAAATATTTATTAATTAAAATAAATGTATCAATTTCTAAAAGAGTACAAATCTTCAATATTTATTTTTAACAATACAAATATTCTAAAAAGGAATTTTTTTCATTTTCCAATTTTCAAAATAAGTAATAAAATTTTTGAAAATAAATGAAGTACATTTTTAAAAAATAGTTATCTTTTTTAATATGTACTTTTTTATATTTCCAAAAAAAAAAAAAAAAATTCAAAAACATCAAAACTTTTCAAAAAATTAATTATTAAATTAAAAAAGTACGAATTTTTAAAACAGTATAAATTTTCAATACAAACTTGAAAACTTATACTGTAATTTTTGCAATTATACTTAAAAAAATACCAAAAATCAAAATGCTTAAATAATAATATTTTTCAAAAATGTTATAGAAAAATTTTTTTTTCGTAAACAAAGTACATTTTTTAGAAATAAAAACCTCTTTAAAAAATCTATATTTATAAGATTCCCTAAAGCCAAACATGATTTTTTTAAAAATAGGTAAAAGCAGTTCTCCTAGGGTAAAGTGTATATATAAGTTTCTCATTTCTTTTGTAATTTTTTTTATTTTTTGGAGTTTTAGGAGAAAACATGTCTACAGGAAGATGTAGGTTGGTTGGTCTACCCGTCCATGAAGCTCAACAACCCGAGGTTTTAAAAATGGTATATATATATATATATATAAAGATCATACTTTTTTCCAGAACTTTTCTCTGAAAAAATTTTGGAAAAAACCCTTTCAAAAATAATTGAAGATATTAAAAAAATGGTTTTTTCTGCTAAAGAAATGAACTCAAATATTTTGCTCGAATTACGTTTTTTTTTTTTTTAATCAATCAAATCGGTTCATAAGCAACCGAATTATTGGTAAATCTGTTTTCTTATTCACTTAACATCTGCTTCCCTTAAGTTGTTGTTTTCATGGATACCGAAAAATAACAACAACAATAAACTTAGGCATACTTGTTTTTTAAACTTTTTGAAGCACCTCTGTAAGCTAGAGACTTCGTTCTTTCACACAGAAAAACCGGTAATTTTTTTAAGAATTTTTATGTTGAAAAAATTAACTGGTACATGCAGATCCAATATTAACCGAGTTGTATGAAAAAACGCGTTATTAGATTTTTTGAAGCTCCTATATTAGGTATGGGCATTATACTTGCTTAAATATATCATATATATATTTTTCGAGTTTAGGTCCATAAATTTTCTTCCACAGCCTTTTGTAATTTAATATTGTCTCACATTTATAAGATATTTGTTCTGCACCGAGGTGATCATATCTTCCTTAAATATGCGCAAATTTTTGTAAAATTCCAAAGTATTAAATTTGTTATTTACTAGCTTTTACCGGTGAGCGTCGGCACCCTACTTGATGCGATAACTAATATTTACGTTTTTTGGGAGCTACTAATACCACAAAACCTATTCACCCTATTCGAAATTTGATATGAAAATTACTTTAAAAATTTTTTTAAAGACTTTCACTGTAATAGTCCTTTAGGTGAGAAAATTTATATATTCTTTGTATAGGGGCTACCACACCCCGTCGACCTATCCGTCCTATTTTCATAGGATAGTATAAAGGTTCATACAAAATTTTGGGGCTCTCACTGTAATAGTTCCTTAAATTTGCCATAATGAATATTTGCTTTATATGGTACTCACCCCCTGCTAATCGGTATATTTTAACCTGATCGGTTCTTCTTTTTGAGAGTTTTAAAAAAGTGGGCGTGGAATCCAATTAAGATCCAACTTTCTCTAAATCAAACTTCATATGACCTCCTTTATTAATAACGTGTAAAATTGAAAAAATATTTTTTTAGAGTAGGCGTAAGAAGTGTGTGTGACTTCCAATCGAGCTCACTTCTGACACTGTTACTCTCTGTGTGTCAAATTTCTTGAAAATTGATTCAGCCATTTAGACGTGATTGATAAACTAACAAACAAATTAGTAAACAAACTTACACCTCATTTTTATAATATATATAAGGATATAAGTATTGATAAAATCTCGATTCTATTTCTGCTTCATACGGAAAAACTGATTATTTAAAATTTTTAGTATTTACATGGACATAGCATAGATAAGTATATGTGTGATTACATCGAAAATAATGTATTTCATTTTCATATAACATATCTCGACAAAGGTGAAGGGTATATAAGATTCGGCACAGCTAAACTCTAACTTGTTTTAAATGTTTTTATAGAAAAGATAACTAAGTAAATAAATATTTTTAAGATTAATATAAAAATAAACCAACTAAATCATACAGGGTGAGAAGTTTTAGCCTCATTAATAACAAGTAGTAAAACAGATATATATTGATTGTTGTTTTCGTAGAATATCTGTCTATATACAAAATACCCTACATTTTCAAATAATAACACTAAGTAAAACTGAACGAAAAGAAATTTATAAAAAAGAAAATGTAAAGTTGAAAAAAAAAATCTATTATTTTTACTAGAAGGCCAACGAAAAAAAATTAGTAATAAATTCGTTTCACATCAAAAATATCGAGAATTATAGTTAATTAAATCAAAATGTTCTTTTTGGTCAAGATCCTTATGATATTGCTACAAATGTTCAAAATTATATTACTGAAAATGTAATAAATAAATAATTTTAAATATTTTCTTTTAAGCACCCTTAAATATAGGTCATTGTAAAGTCGTTTTTGCTCTACGTAATTTCATGTTGCCATAGAAATAGAATACTTACAAAATGTTGTTTGCAAATATATATTTCTTAAAAAAAAATGCCCAAACTTTATTATAAATTTCTGTCAGACTAATTGAATTTTGAGGTCATGTTATTATTAATAGAATTATGTAAATTTAACATACACAGACATAAACATACTTACCCAGCTGGAAAAAGAAGGGCTGTTGAGACATTCTAAAAAGCTTTATTTGGGATCCACAAGGCATGACACGAATTAAAAAAAAAAACTGAAGACACGCGGACTACCTTCATTAACGACACTTAAAATAAGACTAAATTATTGTGAACTTTGCAAGTCTCGCTAATAAAAATATTTCAGTTTGTAATGAGAAAATTAATTAAAAAGCGAGTGAAACAAGAATTGGTAATTGATTTTTTAAAGAATTTCTTTGAGGAATTTTCATAGAAGGCAAAGTGGAATATATTTACATTTTCTTTTTTTTTTTTTTTTTTTTTGGAATGGTATGAAGGCATTCACAAATGCCTGCAAGGATGAAATACTAATATATTTTCCTGCTGGGTTGTTATACACAAGCACACACAATGACTTACTGACATATACGAGTAACTTACTCATACATAATTATTTATATGGTGTTTTGATCATAATAAAATTATGATGTTTTTAAACGAAATATTACACTCTTAGCAAGATTATTATTTTAGCTGGTTTTTGCATACAGGCAGCTTGTTAAATAAACATTTACAGTGGCTAGTAAAAATGTTGGAATTATTATATAAGATTTTTTTTTTATTGTTAATATTTTGTCTTGATATAAAAAAAAAAAAGTTTGGGAATAAAATAAAATTTGATTTTTTTGTTGCTCTTTACTTTTCTTTAGAATAATTGCTCTTAACTGTATTGAATTAATAAAACTGAATGTTCTATTTGGTAGCAAATTATTTTAGGAATAATTGAGGTAAATTATATAAAATAATTTTTAACATACATATTAGACTGCACCAAAATTTGCCGAATTTTAAATTTTTTACCGTAACTCCGCCTAGAATCGTTCATTTGATTTTAAAAATATATTCTGTGAAATATTAGTGAAATCGGATATCGTTAACCACATTGGATCTGAAGTTTCTAGGATGCCTTTATATGGGGAAAATATGTTTTTTTTTACAGTTTTTAGAAAATTTAGTTTTTAAATACTTTGTTTTGTAAATGTTAAAAAACCATAATCTACACATAATTATCTATCAAACAAGATATAAAAGGGAAAAGATCGGTTAAAAAACATTAAATTTATTACGAATTCCTCAGAAAATTAATGTATTTTTTAGACCAATTTTGTATGGAGTGTACAAGCAAGTTATAGATTTTTTGAGAAATATTTAAATAAAATTCTATTTTTAATTCAATTTGAATCATAATTACTGAAAAATAATTTTTTTTTTTCTGCCGTTACATGCTTTCCATGCTTGGTTAAAAAAATTTCTCAAAACCAAATTTCAGATTTTTAAAAAGTTTGTTAAACAAATTTGAAAAATGTTCAAATGAAACTATACAGGTTTATTGACAACAGTACACGAAATAAATTTCAAAAATAAATATATAAATAGCTTGTACGACTAGCTTGAATTTTGACTTCAATTCGGCGGATTTCGGCAAAAAGGCATTTTTACAGTCTTTCAGTTATTAAAATATTTTTTTAACTGATATTTAGACTAAACAAAATTGTTACATAATAAGATAAACCATATCTCAAAATATATATTCTAAAGGTTCCCAGCAAAAATTTGTTGGCTTGTGGTAATGACTACTACTTACTAGACTCATTAGCTGGTAATGAGTTGTCGTTATTTTTCTCATTTCTTTGAGTAGTGGAATAACTAGTTACCAGTAAATAACAAGTTAATTTGGTTCTGCAATGTGTCAGTTGAAGAAGGTTGTCGGTTCAACCCCAAACTAAACCCCTATATTTTTTTAGGAAATTATTTAAATTTCTATTGGCATGCTAAAACCATTAACAACTCATATAAATTTAACAGATACATGGCGTAATGAGTAAGAGAGTAGTCTTTAAAACAAGATAGAAAGTTTTTGCCTAAGTTCAAATCTCAGTTGAGCCAACATAGTGTTGTAGTATTTGATTAACTACTTATTTAATTGTTTAAAATAAGTACTTTAGTAATGGGGACCCATGAATTCGTGGACATCGCTATATAAAGGTAATGAGTTTTTCACTCGAATTAATAGCAATTATCGCCCTTTGTTGGCTTACCGGATAAGTAAAGTTTTTGCTGGGTTTTTAGCAAAATTAGAAAATGATCACCTTTAAAATATGAAGGTAAAAGGTTAAAATTTGAAATATTTAAACTTTTTTAGAGAAACATCATTATTTAAAATATTTTTTTATCTGGATTAGGATGCAATGATTTCGGTTATGAATCTTGATAGTTTAACAAGACTTTACTTAGCAGAATAAAGCAATTATCAGTTTATTTTTCCATGATATTAACAAATATTACTTTACAAATGATGCGTTAAAAAAATGCTGACCCTAAGCTCAGTTGAGGATTAAATTTACCTCTTTTTACTGCTAATATCAACGACAGCATTTTAGTTATATTTTCATAAAATTTTATAGAAATCTAAATAAAAATAAAAAAGTTTTCATTATATCTTCGTTAAAACTTTTAAATATTCCAAATTTGATATTCGTGTTTTAAAGATTGTTCTTGTTCAATTTCTTTTTAAAATTTCTGAATACATTTTTTGAGACATGGTTTATATTCTTCTGTAGTAATTCTGTTTATTCTGAATATCAATTCAATATAAGTGTCTGTATAACTAGAAAACTGCAAAAAATGCCTTTTTGCCGAAATCTGCAAAATTCAAATCACAGGTACGGCTTAGTCCTATACATTATTAGCCTAATTCTATTTTTAATTCATTTTTTTTTTGTGTTGTCCATAAACTTGCATTGCTTGGTTCGAATTTTTTGAACCTTATTTAGCAAAATTTTTAAAAGTTTGAAATTGAAGTTTTAAAACAGCCTTAAAAAAAATTAATTTTCTTAACCAAGCATGCAAAATAACAAATACTTATTTTCCAGTAAGTATGGCTCAAATTTAATTAAAAATAAAATTTTATTTATTTATACATATCTCAAAAAATTAAAAAATTTGTTTGTACACTCCTCGAAGAAATAGTCTAAAACGCATTAACTGCCTGGGAATTCGTAATAACTTTAACATTTTTTGTTGTTGTTTGCTAGACAATTTTACACAAATTACGATTTTTTTTCATATCAAGCTACAAACCAAAGTAGCTAAATTTTTCTAAAAACTCTAAAACTCTCAAATTTTCCCATTTAATGGCACCCTACAAACTTCATGTCCAATACGGTTAGGGTTAACGATACATAATTTCACTAATATTTCCAACAATATGTTTTTATAAACCAGTGAACGATTTTAGGGGGAGTTACTGTCAAAATTCAATAGTCGGTATATTTTGGTGCAGTCTAATACACATGCATACATATTTATCTATGTAACCTAACAAATGTCAAACCAAATTATATTTAATTTTAAAGTTCAGTAGCAAAAGCTTTTTAAAATGAATTTTCTTCTCAGGAATACACAAAAGTACATACATAAATATATTTTTATATACGTACTAAACGACTCCATTTAAGCGATATTTATGTACTTTAATTATGTATTTAAATACCAATAAAATTTTCAGAATTATTATAACGAATCCAGCAGCGTAACCGGCATTTATCTAATTTATCTTTAAATTCTAAATAAACTACAATCAATGCTGTTTAGCTTTAATAATAGTTTTTTATTAACCTTAATTAATCTAAATTAGTGTTAATCAAATATATTAAGATAATTCTCAGTTGGCTGTAATCTAAGGAAAACTGGTGCACTCTTTAAGGCTTATAACTTTTATTATACGTGAAAAAGATTGGTATAGATAACTTGTCTACATTTGCTAATATTCTCAGTAACTATATGTAAATTTTGCTGTAATAGCTAAATTATTTTTTCTTTAAATGAAAATTTAACAAAATTCATGCAAATGTTTAACTCAAATCTATTACATCATTTTCACACATGAAATAAATCGATAAATGCATGAAACTAGAGACCACATATAGTAAAACTACGTAGTCAGTTTTCTCATTTCCTCTTAAAAGGACTTAAAAGTTTGCAAGGATACACATCTTTGAAGAAATTTATGAAATGTTTAAGAATATTATATTAAACCAGTTTGGATGTCAAATGAAAGCTAAGAATACCTTTTTTTATTTAAATGTTGCAGTACAATGTTGTCTGCAAAGTTCATTCTCACACGTGAATAAATCGTTATAAGAATAAAACTAGAGGCCATCCATGGTAAAACTTTGTACACAGTTGCACGGTGTAATAATATCTTTTTGTAATTAATGTTTTATTTTTAAAAATGGGTACTTTTTTGAAAAATATTTCCTTCGTTTAAGTTGTAACTTTTAGGGAAATTAGTATATTTTTATACCCCACACCACCATATGTGATTGGGGTATTATGCTTTTGTGCTGATGTTTATAACGTACAGAAAAAAGTATACCAATCGGTTCAATATCACTTGTTGAGTCCATCTAACGATGTCCGTCCGTCCGAATGGCTTTCCATGTAAAACTTGTGACCAAAGTACAGGTCTCAACTTTGATTATAATTCAATGAAATTTGGCACATAAGACTTGCTTAACACAAGGACGAAGCCTATTGAAATTGTTTACGATCGGCCTATTATTTTACCTATCCCCCATACAAATGTCATCCCGGAGTAGGGGTTTAACGATCATAAATGCCTTAAATATAGCAATATTTTAATGAAATTCGGTGTAAGGAAGTTTTGTATAAGTTTTAATCTTTGTGCCTTTGTGAAGTTTGGTCCATAATTGACCATAACTTACATATAAAACCCTCTTCCGAAAATCACTTTAACGTGCATAAATCACATACACATATTAGTATCAAGTTTATATTCGACACAAACAAGTTTTATATAATTAGAAATCACAGTGACATATTTTATGAAGATCGCTTCATAATTTACCATAGCTCCCATATAAGCCCACTTTCGGTAATCACCCTAAAGTACATAAATTCATATAAATGTTAGTATTAATGTAATAATCTGTATTCGTATATTTTATTTTACACTTAGTAAAAGTATCGGTCCACAATTGTCCAGATGTCTAATATAAGTACAGATACAATATATACAGATTTCAGTAAAGCTTACGATAAAATAAATCTCCTATTGTTCAAAAATAGATACCAACGTATATTATTTAGAGAATGTACATAGAAAAGCATTCCTGTTTTATCTGGTGTTCTGCAAGGTAGTCACCCTATTCATAATATTTATAAATGATTTACCATCGTACATTAAGAATTCTAGAAAATTAATATATGCTGATGATGTAAAGATGTTCCATAGCTTTAACTATTCCTATCAATGTTCCTTACTCCAATCAGATCTTGGTAATTTTTACGATTGGTCTATAATGAATCTAATGGATTTGAATCTGATTATGACTGTGTTTCTTTATTGTAAACTGTCCTTTAATTCCCACGTTTCTCAAATCGTTAATAAGGCAAAAGGAGTTCTAGGTTTCCTTAAGCGCTGGTGAAGAGAGTTTAATGATCCTTACGTTTCCAAGCAATTATTCACATAACTTGTAAGACCAATCATGGAATATCCTTCCGTTTTTTGGCTTAATATAAAGAAAATTTAATCGGTCTAGAAACAATTTCCCTTTTTTTGCCTCCGTAATCTTAAGTTTTAAGTTTCTAAAAATCGTAACTTCTACAAATCATGTTCGATTTTAAAGATTTTTATATTACCGTAAAGTGCTTAGCAAGATAAAGAAAAAATATTCCTACTAATGTAAATTATCTCCTACAGTTAAAAAGATATTTACGCTTGAATTTTAATTTTTTGATTTTTTGCCCCGACTTTATTTAGTTTTTCCAGAATTAGTTTTGAGATATATGGAGGAACATTTTTTTTCAATATTCTTTTATTTCTAATGCATTCCAAAATAACATGTCGATCATTTGGATCATTTCAATTCGCTTAACCGAGAAAAATATTCAAAGTCAGCACTCCGATATTAATGTGAAAAATGGCTATCTTTTTTTACAAAAATATAGTACAGTTCTTTAATTTTTTCTGCCAAGTTTTATTAGTAAATAATTTTTATCTTTACATACTTTAAAATACAAGGCTTCAATAAGATAATTTTGAATTGATTTAGGGTGCTACGTCCAGCATTGGCCAAAAAGTTTGATTTTTTAAAAAAATTAATTTTTATATTTATACATAAAAAATAATAGCAACAGTGTAATGACAATATGCTGTTTTGTGCAACTTAAGAAGAGTATTTTGAAAATTTGACTTTTTTCACAAAATCTGCACTCCAGCATTCGTTTTTGACTGATCAGGAAGCAGTTTAGCACTAAATCGCTCTAAATGTATTTTCTAATGATACAGGGTTAATAAATTTAAAAAAGCTCGTGTGACATTTATTTTATTAATCGATAAACATGAAATGTTTTCTTAAAATTAAACATTTTCGACCAATACTGTATGTAGGATGTAAATCTAAATCAATTTAAAATTTCTTTCTTAGCAATTATATGAAGCCTTGCCTTTTAAAATATGTAAAGAAAAAATTTTATTAAGAAAACTTTGAGATAAAAGTAAATGAATTTTTCAAACTAAAACAAAAATAGCCATTTTTCCTACTAATTTCAGAGAGCTGACTTTGAACATTTTTCGCGGCTAGAAGAATTGAAATACAAAAATTCAAAAACCCAAAAATCTTTTCAGCATTTTTTTTCGGAATGTATTAGAAATTAGAGAATATCTTTAAAAAAAATTTCTTCCATATATCACAAGGCAAATTCCCGAAAAACTAAATAAAATCGAGACAAAAAATTAAAAACTCAAATTTCAAGCGTAAATATTTTTTAACTATAAGATGTAACTTAGGTGAGTACGCACCTATTTACTTTATCTCGCCAAGCACTTTACAGAAATCGAATTTGATTTCTGGAAGTTACAATTTTTTATATACTCGAGGTGGTTAACTTTAATAGCCTCTCGTGTTATTCTGAAAGCTTAGATAATCCTCTGCAAATTTTTCACACATTACAATTCTATCCGACCAGTCTATTAGGAGACAAAGATTTATTACCAAAATTTTTTTTCTCGTATTATTTTTCTAAGCACTTAGGTCTTCTTCAGCTCTTCCACACATTTCATTTCAATCCGAACAATAGTTAAGAAGTTACAGATTTATTATCAAAAATCTTGCGATCGGCTCCACTGTGCTCCATTAGCATTTGAAGGACGATTATTTTTATAAATAATCTAGGAGCTTCAGACAGATTTAGAATAAAGCAAACATACCAAAAAAATGCTTAGAAAAAAATAAATATTAAAATATTGATGGTCCATTTATTTCATTTGAGGATATCATAATTTTTAAATTGTATACAGATCCCCTCAAAAATGTTCGTAATGGCATTAAATTTACTCTTTCATTAAACCCTTCACCACAGGTGTAAATTTGTCATTCCGCTTGTAATTTCCACAATTTTCGTCGGAGAGCAAAAAAGTCCGTCCGTCGGTTGAAAGAATTGACGTTTATGAAGCCTACCTATAACGACCATAATAGTAAATATATCAAACTTTGGGAAATCCTTCCGAGAATTTTCCAATTGAAATTCAGCTCGATCGATTCATAAATAGTGAAGATATGTGCAAAAAAGACGGTTATTTTGAGGTTTCTTCGACGTAAAAATGGTTTAAATGGACTTTGTGAAGCCACCCCATAACATAGATATACGAAATATATATCAAAAGATCAGAAATTTTTTCCAGAACTTTTCCATTGAAACTCGCAAAAACCTGGTTCAAAAAAACCAGAATAGGTTTTCGATTTTCTGAAGCCCCTATATAAGCTAGTAACTTCGTTTAAAAAAAACAAGAAATAAACTTAGTCGGTCCATTAATTATAGAGATATCGGCCAAAATTAATTAATTGTTCACTGTTATCCAAGTCCTAAATAAGCTACGGACTTGGTTCTTGTGTAGATCTATAACAAATATTTTTCTTTAATTTTGGTTTTTTTGAATCAACCAAATCGGTTTATAAACAACCAAGTTAAAGACAAATCTGTATGTTTATTTAATGCCTGCTTTCCTTTTAGTTATTGTTTACATGGATATTGAAAAACAACAACAATAAAGTAAGGAATATGTTATTTTTAAATTTTTTGATGCGTGAATTAAAAACTTCGTTCTTTCACAGAAAATCGAAAAATTGTAAAGAATTTTTGCGTCGATCAATGAACTAAGTAGATCCAATATTAGCCATAAATTTTCCTTCATACCCTTTTTTAATTTAATATTGTCTTAGATAGATAGATAAATAGATAGATAGAAAAGATTGATGTGATACACCTATTGTACCACATCTCCACCCAGAGACCAATGTCGGTCTATTATGAGTCCCTTCAATAGTAATAGATGGAATAAAGAGAAAAAAGAGAAAGGATTAAGCAAATTGTGATAAGGGGAAGAGACTAAGAAAGTTATTAAACCCTCTGAGCCAACCAATTCCCACAACGAAGCCTGTGACGTCTACAAGCTTCCTATTCCGAACATCACATAACCCGTCGAGAAATTGACTGCCTAACCATTTCATACTACGATGTTGTAATCATAGACAGTAACACACAATATGTTCAGTAGACATGGTCTCATCAACATCCTGATATATTTTAATAAAATCGGAATTGCCAGCGTCCCATTTAGACCTCATCTTCTCTATCATGCAGTGTCCCGTTATGATACCTATCATGGTCCTTAAACATTTCCTACTCAAACTCAGAAAAGTACTTGTATCTGCCCTGTTGAGCCTTGGTCATATCGCCCTCGATACCTTATAGTCCACTCTAATTTTCTTTTACATTTATAAGATATTTGTTCTGCACCGAATTGATTATATCTTCCTTAGATGTGTGAGAACATTTGTAAAATTCCGAAGTTTTAAAGTTGTTATTTACTAGATTTTACCGGTGCGCTACTCTACCCTATTCGAAGCGAAAGCTAATACTTACTTTATATGGGAGCTACTATACCCCCTGGATCTATTCAACCTATTCGAAATTTGTTATAAAAATTACTTTTAATTTTTTCTTAAGACTTTTACTGCAATAGTCCTTTGCATGGGAAAATTTATATTTTGTTTGTATGGTGGCTAGCTCACCTTGAACCTATCTCTCCTATTTTAATTTCATCAAAACGGTATGATATGATAAAGGCTCCCACGACATTTGAAAGCTTTCACTTTAATAATTCCTTAGATATGCTAGAAAGAATATTTCCCTTATATGGGAGGTACTACAACCTCTGCTCCGAAATATTTTTAACTAAATTTTCCATCCCGTTGAGAGTTTTAAAAAAGTGGGCCTACATATGGGCGTGGCATCTGATCAAGATCCAATATAACCTATAACAGTCAACAGTGCAAGCATGAAAATTCATAGCTTCGTTAATAAAGTGTAAAATTGAAAAAATATATATTTATTTTAAGTAGGCATAAAATGTGGGTGTAATGTCCAATCGAGATATAATGAAGCCTAGAAGCACCTCTGGCACCCGTACTATTTGTGTGTTAAATTTCATGAAAATCGGTTTAGCCGTTTAGACGTGATTGATACACTAACAAACTTAAACCTCATTTTTATAATACGAGTATAAATAAGGATATAAAGATTTATAAAATCTTGATTCTATTTCAACTTCATATGAAAATGCAATTTATTTAAAATTTTTGGTGTTTACATAGATATAGTATAGGTAAATATATTTATAATTAAATCCAAATAAATATAACACATCCCAGCACGGGTGAACTGTTCATATGAAATTTGTAAAAAATCTCTAAACCCTCATAACTTCGTAAATATGCATTTAAATGAGAGAAGGCCTAATATTTTTGACCAAAAATCGATTTTGGGTGAAAAATATTAGATTGATCACTATAATGTTTGACCTAAAAATAATTTTTGATATGAAATTTGTAAAAAATCTTTAAACCCCCGTAACTTCGAAAATATACGTTTAAATGAGAAAAAGATCCCTATTTGTGATCACTAATATTTTTAACCAAAAAATAATTTTTATATGAAATTTGTAAAAACAAAACTCCGTAACGTTGTAAATATGCGTTTAAATAAGAAAAAAGCCTTTATTTGTGTTCACTAGTATTTTTTACCAAAAAATTATTTTTTCTTTTTTAATTTGTAAATAAATCTTTAAACTCCGTAAATATGTATTTAAATGAAAAGATATGATGGTGTGTATTACACACAATAATTTTTTTTAATGTATATTTTTTCTTTGAAAATTTAAGCATTGCAATGACTCAGTGCTTTTTTTATAAGCATATATCTACATAAAAACATATGTATATAAATTTATTATTAATCAGAAACTATCAGTGTTGTTGTTGTTTTTTTAAGGAAGAAATGCTTGCTACTCGTATGATAGTTTAACTTTGTATTGAAATTTTTGTAGCTTGAAAAAATTTTGATTAATTTAGAAAAATCATTATGATTGTAATTACGAAAGTATAACAACAAAAACTACACATACACTAATCTATCGGGAAATTGTTTTTGCATATCATCACCTAAAATGTAAAAGACCGTAACCGCTCAAAAATCAGATATTGTTTTTTTTTTACTGTATTATAATACTGACCCAAACTATAACTGCACAAAAAATTTTATATTCATACTCGTATCTTCAAAAATGACATCAATATAAACAAAAGTCAAAAGGACGTAACATCAACTTCATAATCGAAACGTTCGTACAACTTATTTCGTTTAAGAAAAATTTCGTTTGAAGAGAATTTTATGCTTTATCTATTCTTGCTTTAAGTGGACGAGTAAATTTTTTTTTTCTTAATTGCTTAATTTTAAAGCAAAAAATTAAAAAATTGTAGTTACGGCCTTTTGCATTTTCATTATATTTTTAAAGTACATAAAAACTTTAAACTGCAATTGTAATATATTTTTGGCCACATGAAGGCTTTTGTTATTACTGAATTGAAATAAATAAATAAAAATAAATAAAGTTTGCTGTAAAAAATTAAAAAGTTTGTTTACGGCTTTTTGTATTTTAGGTGACAATATGTGTTTCCATTGCTATTTGAAACAATTCTGGAAACTTTTGAATGCTTATGATCATGTAATACAAGAATATTCGTTCTAGTCTATAATATATATCATCAGTGATTCACAAATTATATATCAAGTAAGTGAAGTGAAAATGTGAAGATAAAATATTTCAAATTTTTTTATAAAACCCCCACTCGGAAAAAATGTCAAAGATATTCTATAAATGTGTTCCTTAATACGGCAAATATCTAATAGCGTCTTAGATCGCTCCATGATGAATGATGAAACTTTTGATCGTAAATCTAGTAGTAGCCGTTTGCATAAAATATTTTGCAGAGTATAACGTAGAAAAGTTCAGGAAACCTCGCAAATATCTACCAAGACTCTTGCTAAAGGACTCCAGGAAGAGCATGTTATTTTTGTCTTTCAAGAAACAATAATAAATACACTGAACGAATACAAATATAGTACATGTTGAATGCTACGAAGAGGGAAACTCTGATTGGGGTAAAATGTTGAAAAATTATTACTGGTAGGCCTAAACATTTCTGGGGCAAATTATATTTTGTGGGAATGCTGAAATTTTGTTGTAGTATAATTGAATCCTGGCAGAGTTTGGCGGAAACCTTCAAAAGTCTTTAAAAAGCTTTTAGAATTAAATATTTATACTTTCACATTTAAAAGATATTGTTAAATACAGACGTTTGTATATGTCTATTGTATTTTATTCAAAGTGGTTAGAAATTCGGTATTTTTTTAAATAGCATGGATGTACATAAAGGCTTTGAAAGCTCGTTTAATCAAAAAGTGATAATAAATCTGACTTTATAAAGGACAACAAGGTAAAATTCAAGTTATGTTAAATTAATGACTCTTGTTTTACTGCTCTGGCGGTATGAATCGGAACGTTGTCGAAATGGCACCCCATACCATTATTCCGCCCTCTCCGCTGTGTCTGCGGCTCAAAAATAATTCCTCCTTATTTAGGTCATGGAAGTAATAGTTATACCCGTCGGGACCATCAATATTAAATTTTATTTCATCGGAAAATACAACTTTAAACCATTTGTCGAACCATGTCATTATATTTTTGGCAAACTGTAGACGTTGTGATTTGCATTTTTCATTTAGTGGTGTTTTTTTTTTTTTTGCATTTTTCGTCGGACTATGTATGGGCATGACTTTAAAATACGGTGCACTGTTCTTAGACTGGCACTGACTCCACTTTTTTCACGTATTTTTGATACCGATATGGGAATTTGACGCAATTCTAAGAATTTTCCGTCTTTCTTTTGGAGTTGTTGCCATTTTCTTCCGCCCTTTCATATTTTTTTCAATATTTTTCCACGTTATTTAAATAATTGTACACAACTGTCTCTCCAATATTAATGTTTTTGGCTATTTGGACCGGATTCTGACCCTGAGATTTCAAATTCAGATTTTTTTTCTTTTTCGAAGTTATTAAGAGCCTTACCATTTTGAATAAGAACTATTTAAAAACTATCAAATTAAAAATTCTCTAGCCGTTTATATTGAAAGAAATTCAAATCATAGCCTTCCTGATTAATATTAAAAGAATTGCTTATTCAAGTGACACACGAAAAAGTATCACAGAAATACATGTCTTTAAATAAATGGATAATTTTAGTATAACAAAATATGTATATTTTTTATTTCTTCAGGAAACTAAAGCCAACACTTTGGAATTTGGTTGCGCAAAAAATTATGTTTTTCTGAACTTTAGTTTAGGAGATATACTTAATTAAAATTAAAAAAAATGTGATTCCTTATTCAAGTATTAGGCAGTGTATATTTTAAATTTTTTTATGAATTTCGTATACAAAATTAAAAAAAGTTTGAAGTAAAAAAAGAAAATAAATAAAACCGTTGTTTATTTTTCGTTGCCGTCTAAGTTTTTATTTAATTTAACAATTCGGGCTATTAAACTTTACCAGACGATGGATATTTTAAATCGTAGCTTAATATTAGTTGTTTATTTATTTATTTATTTATTTATTTATTTATTGGTACAAAATATTTATATTTAATTTTGCTAAACAATTTTAAAACCGCACTATATTATTCTATTAAAAGATATCTAAAAATAAAAAGTTTTTCATCAAACATTTACCATTAACTATTAGTCATCATGATCAATTACTCACGTACAGCGCTATAGTGTTTCTATGGTGATTGACCACAAACTTTTTTTCGCAAACATCACACATTTACTTTTACATCAACTGGTGGTTAGTGCCAATTCGTTGCACATAGGGGTGAAATTGAGAAAGATGCAATTAATTGAAAATTGAAAATTAATATTTTAAAAAAGTAATTAATTCTGGGCGAAAATAATTAAAATAAATCATCATAATATGTTAAAAAAATTCTTACATTTTTTTTACTCTCCGTGTAGAGCGTCGTCAAAGTCATAAATTTTTTGCAATTTTTAATCAAAATTTTAAGAACTGAAAATCAAATTTTTCCTAGTGTTTAGTTTTGCATTTTATTTCATAAAATGGAGTTTTTTTACAATGTAATTATTAAGCATATTTTGATAAAAAAAATTTTTTTTAGAAATATTTTTAGTATTTTTGTTTTGAAAAATCTCTCTAAAAACAGGCATTTTTTACTTTTATATAGAAATTCAAAAAAATTTTAGACGAATTTGGGTGAAAATAAAAATTTTGTATTTTTACGTAATATTAGTAGTATGAAAATCCAAAAGAAAAAATATTTTGCGGATTTTTTGCGATTTCGAAGGAAAAAAATATATTCCAGAAAAATCCAATGAAAATATACTTTCTTTCTGATGAAAAATTAAATTATTGTATATTTAAAATTAAAATATATTTAACGTATTTATTTGCCTTATTTAAAAAAAATGTATATTGAATTTTACGAAAATATTTAAAACGAATAAGAAATTTGCAATCGGATAAGTTTTGCCTTATTAAAACACTTTAATGCACAGAATTGGCATTGGCGTGACAGGTTCTTATATGGGAGCTGTGGTCAATTATGGTCCAATCCTTGTAAAATTTGACTGTAAGACTAATAATTAAATAGATTGTATTTATATTTAATTTTATCTTTGTACAAAGATTTATAAAGGAATTATGCGCGACATAGTGATTTATGGTAGCTGTGGTCACGAAATTTAGTATAATGAATTTTGTTTAGACAAAATTAATCTTTTAAGAAATTTATCGAAATACAAACATATTTAAGAAATTTACAAATGTTTGACCCATTTCAAGGAAATAATTGTTCGATTATAATCAACTTTAACATATCATGGCATTGGCTCAAAAAAACCTAACGTACCAAATTTCAATAACTTATCTTTAAAATGGCGAACTATAGATTATCTCAAATGTTGTTTATTTATGCATAATAGGGCTATAACCAAATTTTTTGCATAGTATCACGTAGTGGCCAAGAATGTTTTAGAAATGAAAATACCTGAAAAAAACCTCACGCAGGGAAGCAAATTTCTAAAACCTTCCAAGAAATTTTCTTTAGAAAAATTTTTTATTATTTTTTTTTTTTGTATTTATACAATATTCATGTATTAATTTATTTTATGTTTACATAGTAGTTTTAAATTCATATACTATTAGATGAAATAAACTAAGTTTAATGTTACATAGTGGATAAATATCTTGTACAACTTTTATTGCTCTCTCTGCACATATATTACTCCTGTTTTGCTGAAGATTCTTTTACCCAGTGTTTTTCAAACTAACTGAGGCTCTATATTTTCTTTAGTTATAGTGAATCTTCTTCTAAAATTAGTATTATCATAATAAAGCGTGATACATTTCGAGGTTCCCTACTTTTTTAAAGAAAAAAAACACAGAAAATTAAAATTTAATGGGGAATGTTTATTATCATTTGAAAGAACATTCTTTGGCATTTATTTTTCGAATATTACGTCCATCAAACATTTCGACCAGAAACTGGCGAATGAGACACGTGATATTTTCCTCCAAGGCCTGAATCGAAGCGGGTTTGTCCGCATAAACTTTAGACTTTACATATCCCCACAGGAAAAAGTCTAACGGTATGACACCACACGATCTTGGTGACCAATCGACCGGCCCAAAACGTGAAATTATGTGCTCACCGAAGTGTTCTCTCAATAAATCCATTGATTGATGCGATGTGTGGGAAGTGGCGCCGTCTTTCTGAAACCAAATGTCACCAAGATCACGAGCTTAAATTTCAGGCATCAAATAGTCGGTTATCATGACACGATAACGGTCGTCATTGACGGTTACGTTCGCACCGGCATAATTTTTAAAGAAATATGGACCGATGATTCCACCGGTCCACCAAACCGTTATTTTTTCTGGATGAAGTATCAGTCCTTGAATCTCTTCAGGTTGCTCTTCGTCACAAATGCGGCAATTTTGTCTGTTTACATACCCATTGAGCGAGAAATGGGCTTCATCGCTGAACAAAATTTGCCTCAAAAACGTCGGATCTTCTTATAACTTTTCAAGAGCTCATAGAGCGAAGCGATGTCGCTTGGAAAGGTCGAGCGGCTTCAGTTGTTGGACAAGCTGTATTTTGTACGCTTTCAATTTAAGATGTTGCCAAAAAATGCGCCAAGTCGTTCCATACGTCAGTCCGAGTTGCTGCGAACGGCGCCGAATCGACTCTTCACGGTCTTCGTGTACACTCTCAGCTACGGCCGCTATATTTTCTTCACAGCGTGCTGGACGTGGTCTGTTCGGTCAAATATTATCCAATAATGAATGCTGGGTCTCAAAATGGGTGATGGTGTTGCGAATAGTACGCTCAGTAGACCGATTATGTTGACCATAATTTGAGCGAAGTGCACGAAACACATTCCTCACAAAACGTGAATTTTCGTAATAAAGTTGAACGATTTGTAAACGTTGTTCAGGCGTAAGTCTTTCCATTATGAAATGCCAAACAATACTAAACAAAAATAACATGACAGCATGACACGACTCACACGTGATCTGTCAAAAAAGGCTATTTATTGAAAAAAGTATCTCTAGTTGAATCACCCATTACTTAAGGCTGTCTTCATACAATTTTATCAGTTCTTCCACTTTTCTCACTACAGACCTTTCGCTTAATTTTGCAGTATTAAATTTATCCCACAAAGTGTTGAGTTCATTACAAATTATAGCATAACTTTCTTTTTTTGATTTCTATGAAATAGCCAGAGCATGGAATCTTCCAATTACAATTTTTTCGCTTGGTATTTTGCTAAAGTTATATAATGGTTTGTCGACATCGGTAATATCTCTCTGAATTTTAACGCTATCTTGAAATTTATTCAAAGACTTTGACCAGACTTTAGAATTTTTTTGGACATTTAAACCACTTTTCTTGAAAGACATCTTTTATTAATTCAAACAAACAACAAAATTTAATTATATATAAATACGCAACAATTTCTATGCTTTCTAAATTAAATAAAAGTTTTTAAAATAAAACGTTTCACAACTTTTTCGTTTATTTTGTAATTTTTTTTTTTTTTTTTTTTTTTTTGTTTTGCATGAATTTTGATTGGAAATGGTGTATTTTTGATAACTCCCTTAAAAAATAATAATCTAGGCATTTAGTGATGGCACAATCTATGAAATTCGAATCATTGCTTATATTTTTATATCGCTTTAAACTCAGTTTTTTACATATAACGAATTTTGAACCGCGATGAATTGTAAACCGTAGGAAAAATTTTTAAATCTAAAGCAGTGGATAAATTCCAAAATAACATTTAAGTGATACGTATAGGAATATATACAAATATCAGGTGTATATTTTTTAAAATTTCCGTGAGATAAAAATGGTTGTTTTCAAACTTCAACCCGATCCCTGCGTGAACTTTTTTAACGATCCGAAAAAATTATCATATATTTTATTAATAACTTTTAATGTTCTACACGACTATACTATGCCGTTTTTGATATTCGCAAAAAGTCTGAAAAAGTTATAGCCCTAATACACAAACATCAGGACGGACAATATTTTAGATAAAAAAAAATATTTATAAATTAATCGGCATTTTAGGCGTTTCTACCCCAATGTGCATCGATTAGAAATTTAACAATGATTCAAACCATTTACAGTTATATACAGAGACAAACATGTAAAGCATATTACCCTGCAATTATAATATAATAATTCCCTGCAATCGATAATTTGTATTAGCAACATTGATTTTTATAGCACTAACTAATTACTTTTGTATACACTGGTATATTGTAAAGTAATTTAATAAATAATTTATTCACTCACTATAAAACTTATGCTGAGTCAAAATTAAATTACTAGAGAATGCTAGATTGTAAAGTAGCATTAATCAAAAGCTTTGTTAGAGAATAGACAAGAGCTCATATTAGCTTTCAAGTTTATTTGTTTCAAGAACTGTAGGATTTAATAAAAAATTTTTTAACTACAATTTCTCACCTGCAACTTTTTTGCAACAAACTCTGAGGTAAGGTAAGCACGCACTTTTAATAATTAAAATCTATTGCATGTTGTCTTTGACTAATACTGGGGCTGATGCTGTGTACTACTGGATATATAGACTATTGATTTGTGTATTTCACGGCTGGTAGTTTGCGGATTTTTGGCAAGTTTTAGTTCAATGAACAGCATGGCAATTAACCACAAAATGTGTTAATTTACAAAATATTTTCTGTTTTAACGAAACAATTAATAAATTTAAAGTTTGTTTTTTTTGGAAAATTTAATTTATAATTTAGGAAATTATAAATTAAAAATTTTGAGATTTAAAAGAAGTTAAACTCACAGCTCAATTTCAAAACAATTTTGTGATATTGTGATCATTTGATTACTTCCTTTAATTTTTTTTTTTTTTTTAATTCCCTCATAAAATAAAATTTTATATAAATTTTCCATAGGATTAGTCCTTATAATGTGAACATATTAGATTATTTATGTATTCTCTACATATAAATATTAACAGCTGAAAAAACTACAAAACATAACATTTACACCAACTAAATTTAGCTAATTAAATATTCTTCATGTCACTTTTGATTGACAGCTAAAGGAAGTTTATAATCGATTATCACCAAAATCAATGAGAAATCATGTTGATGTTAGTGACATTGTAGATTTATTTGTGTTACAACCACAAGCAAATTCTACCAAAATCCAAATGAACACTATTTTTTTTTTTTTTGTTACAAATTGGATTTGACAAACATCAAAAGCCTCTTTCATCAAAGTTGGGATTGACAGGCGAAAGATTTGTGTGCATTTGTGAGCATGTTTATTGTAAAATGGAAGTAATAAATTACTTAAAAACAAGAGAACTAAGAGAGAAAGTTTATACGGAAACAAAGTTTCCACAGAAAAAATAAAAATTACGAAATTTCTAATATTAATTAAAATTTTGTTTGATTTTATTTCAATCATCAAAATGATTATATTAATTAACTAAATATAATTTTAATTAAATTAATTATACTCATAACAGATATTTTGGTAAAAACCAATTAAAATTTTAATCGATAAAATTAGAAAACTAATTGAATTTATACACGCAGAGAAAAACTATAATTGTAGTGACTATAGTAATGTAAATAGTAATGATTATAAGTAATAATTATTATGTAACCATTTTGTCATATTGTGTCCGATGTTATGGTTTGTTTTTTTCATGTTATAATTCTAGTTTTATATTATGATGTACATTATCCAATTCTATAAGATTATGATTTGATGTTATAATATTGTTTATTTTATCATATTATGCCATGTTATTAAATAGTTATCCAATTTTATCATATTATTATTTTATCTTGTCATATAGTTATTCCATCTTATCATATATTAAAATAAAACATATTAATAAAAAATTCTTATTTTTATACATTTTTTATGGAAAATAATAGAAAAAAGTGTTCATTAGGCAAAAAGAAAAATATTTATATATTATTATTATACGTTCCAACATAGTGGAAGAAATAGTCTAGAAGCGAGACATCAATAAAAAAAAATTAATGAGCTTGTTTGTTTGAATAATCGAAAATAACACGGAAATTATTAGCACTAACGCCAATCAAAGGAAAGCGTATCTACGAAAGATTTTGAGAAATTATTGTATTGATTTATGGAGAAGAAATACGTTTAATTTTTGTACATACCGCAGAGAAAAAACGTAGTTACGGCATTGTCACTACAACAATATTATATTCTCATTCATCAATTTTAATAATACTGTGTAGGAACACAGTTTTAATATTCTTGTTACAGTTTCATCATTCAATGTTTACACTCAATCAGAATTTTAGTTGACTACAAAAATTTTATATTTTTGAATATTTTTAACAGAAAATTTTATTAATATAAAAAATATCATCATTTCTACAACCATTATATATTATCAATCTTTTTCCTTGTTCTTAAACCATATTTCATTTTCAAGCCATATTAATATTATTATTCCCATAACAATAAAATGTTACAAATAAATAAGGTTTTTACAAACATGGTTGAAAAATACATAAATTGATTATTTTTAAATATATTTGTTTTTTAACATTTGTTTTCCATTATAATTCCCAGTTAGTTTGTACATGAATTAATATAAGTAGGCTTTGTAATATTTATTGTGTTCAAGCACTAGTTAATAAAAATATCTTGTATTATCTTGCATAATATATGACATTACAATATATGACTAAATAAACAATTTACAGAAATAATAATTTCTAATTAATGTGTTTTATTTTAATATTGATAAGATGGGATAATATGAAAAACTTGAATCATAACATGAAAAACAAACCATAAAATCGGACACAATATGATAAAATGGAATCATAACAATTGTTATTTATAATTTATTTTACTTGTGATAGTATATTCCAATCATAATATGTTGTTGTATAGTCACTACAAGTATATTTTTTCTCTGCATGTAAATTTTGTTGTTTTCAAAATGTTTTTTCTTTCTTGATTGATTTTTAAGTTGTCAGTTTTTGTAAAAAAAATATATATATAGAAAATAATATTTCCGAAAAATTGCAATTAATTTATTAATCAGGGTTTTAAAATGATTTCAATAATTTTTACAATTAAATAAATTACTCAAAATCAAAGTATTCGAACAAATTAAATTCAAATTTTACATAGAAAATCTAAAATTCAATTCCGATTATGAAAAGTACATATTCAATTATTCTATTAATTAAAATTCAAACCTATGAAAAATATTATATATTCTATTACTCAAATTATCACTTCTTTTTATTTTATTTTTTATTTATATTTAATAAGAAAATAATTGAAAGCCCATAAATTATTATATTTTTGGTGAAAAGTATTAGAAAATTTTAATATTCATCAGTTAAATAATTGATACAATCAAAAGATTAATTGGATTAGTTTTTATCTTTGATAAATCGTTTAATAGACTATATTTTTTCTGTATACATATGTAAATTTAAATGTTGATTTTATTAATTAATAAAATTATTAAATATATACAAACAATCAAAAAACCAAATTAATTGAAAAAATTTATTGAATAATTTTTTCTGTGTCTGTGTTGTCTTGTTTGTAAATTTATGGAACAATCATAATTTTTTACACATCAAATGAGATAATTATAATTTTAAGGTGAAAATTTTCTGACATAATTTGAGTGAATAATTTTTTAGTTAAGTTTTTCAGTGTGAAAATATAACAAATATAAACCCTACATAGGGTTGATTTAATTTTATTTTTATTTTTTTAATTTATATAATTTTTCGGTAAAGGAATTTAGAATGACTTAATATTCAAACATATTGTTTTCATAAAAATATCAAAAATAGAAGAAAGTTGTTGTCTTTCATTATACCCTAGACCACCATAGGTGGGGAGGGTATTATGCGTTTGTGCTGATGTTTGTAGCACCCAAAAATATTAATGTTTGCCAATCGGCTTAGAATCATTTTCTGAGTCGATTTAAAGATGACCGTTCGTAAATGTAAACTTTGTGATCAAACTACAGGTCGCACTTTTGAAAATAATTAAATAAAATTTGGCATACATATGTTTTACGGTTCAAGGAAGAACCCTATTGAAATTGGTTAAGATCGGTTCATTATTTCACCTAGCCCCCCATACAAATGTCCTCCCTTAAATAAAAACATATTTTAATGAAATTTGCAACATATAAGGCAAACATAAATCTGTGTGCCGAATTTCGTGAACATCGGTCAATAATTGACCATAGCTCCCATATTAACTCCTCTTTAGAAAATTACTTTAACGAGCTTAAATAACATAAAATGATAATGTCAGGTTAATATTTGACACAAATTAGTGTTATATAAATAAAAACCTCAGCGCTAAACTTTATGAGGACCCAAGTAAACATATAAGCTTCGGAATCATCCTAAAGTGCATAAACGATCTATTTTTAATGGAAATATGCACTACGTTTAAAACAAGTATCGTTCCACAATTAGCTATATATCTCATATAAGATCCTACCCGAATTTTAATGCACATACTCAATAGAAAGCCCGGGCTTGAACGACGATATAATTCTAGCTTGTTTATATACTGATTTAGTGTAGTTTAATAGAGTCAAATCGATTATACATGTTTTAAAAATATGTGTGTAATGTATAAGATTAAACACAACTGATTATGAGAATCATACTTGTTTATTATAATTTACACACATTAAATTGTATATTTACTCTTACATGATACACAAGTATTACACTTACGAGTTGTTATATACATATTTATATCTACATTAGGGTGGCCTTAAAAACAAAAGTTATCAATATTCCAGTTTAAAATGAAAATTCACCTAAATTAAGTATGAAATTTAATAAAATTCTTATTCTGTTGTTAGCCGTTTTAAGTGTTACATTGAGCCAAGTTAGAACTTAAAATCAATTTCTGAGTCGATTTATCGATGTCCGTCCATCTGTATGTCTGTTCGTCCGTCCATGTAAACATTGTAATCAAACTTCAGGTAGCAATTTTTTAAATAATTCAATTAAATTTGGCACACATGTCTTCTATATTCCAAGGACGAAGCCTATTAAAATTACTTTGAACGGTCCATTATTTTACCTAGCCCCTATACAAATACCCCCTCCCCCTTAATAGAGGTTTAACGATCATAAATGCATTAAATATTCCAATATTTAAATGAAATTTAGCATATTAGTAAAAATCTGTTTTCTAAATTTCTTTAAGATTGGTTCATAATTAACCATAGTTCCCATATAAACCCCTTTTCCGAAAATCAATTTAACGTGCAATAATTCTATACAAATGTTACTATCAAGTTAAAATTTGACACAAATAAGTTTTACAGCTGAAATCAAAGTGCCAAATTTTATCACAATCGATGCATAATTAATCATAGGTCCCAACAAGGCTTATTTCCGTAAATCACCCTAAAACGCATAAATAGCATAATATAATGCACACATACGTTTCATAGAAATATACGTTACTTTTAATTCAAATATTAGTCAACAATTGGCCCTAGGTGCTATATAAGAGCCCTCCCCGAACTTTGATATACATACAACTTGTTTAGGTAAAAATTCAAAAATTAATATTTACTTAAAATATTCCAAATACAAAATAGTCATATGAATTATATTACATATCAATTTAAAGCAAACTGTATCTTCTTTAAGCTTATGTATAAAAGATAAAGTGCTTATAAAGTGCTTAATGAAGATTTCAGAAATATAAATTTCGGACAAATACATACAATTTTACAATATATTTTTTAACGTCAAAATGTTTATTATTAAAAATAAAATATCACATATCATTTTAAAGGAAACTGTATCTTCTTTAAAATTATTTATAAAAAATAAAGTGGTTAATGAAAATTTCAGAAATGTAAATTTCATATAAATATGTAATTTTACAATATATTTTTTTAATATCAAAGTATTTATTTTAAAAATACGATATTTGTTCAGAAAATTGCCTAGTGTGACTAAATATACCAGTGGTTTGTTACTATTTTTAGCAAAAACTTTAAAAACAAACCATATTATTATTAGAAATTAATATTCAAAATATTGTAGAGGCTCACAAATTTTTACTTTTGTTGAAAAATTTAGAATTGTTGCCACTGCTTGAACTTGCACGCTTTACTAACTAAAGTCTAAACTTTCTGAAAATGTCAGAAAATATCACACTTTTAACACAATCTTTTAAAAAAAATAAATTTTCAATTTTTTAAGGTTACGTTTTTAGCAAAAAATGACAATTTTTACTTTAAATAGTTTTTAACTAATTATCAAGATTTAATGTAATAAATTTTTCTTTAGCATAATTTAAAGAATTAGGAAGAATTTCATTATATATATACTAGTGTTATCAAGATATTAATTCAAAAGTTATAGGGAAAAACGCAAAAAGCCAAGGACAAAAATGAAATATTAAATTATTGAAGTTAAGTACTTTTCAAAAATAAGATAAAATATAATACAGTAAAAGTGTTTTTTCTCTATTATGCTTAGAAGAATTTAGAGATATGGGTTTATATATATAAATGTTACAAACCCTGATATATTCATCACGCTCGGGCTTGTCAACTTTAGCGTCGTCTGCGTTTCAGTTATACACTCCAACTAAGAATATTATGATCGGTCCAATATTACAATCAAGATTCTCAATCTGTAAGTTAGAACTTTCTCTAAATTTTGTCGGATTTAAATTTTTTTTATACGCGTTATTAAGAACGCTAAAAATGAAATAAATAATGAACGTTACAAACTAGTTTATAAAACGTTGAAGAGAAAAATTCGGCAAAATCCTTTCTTTTGCAAAAAATAAAATAAAATTCGTCTGTGGCATGTGAATTCGGCTTACACTTTTTCACTTCACTGCAACGCACATTGGGATAAAATCTAAACTTACTATATTATTATCCCATTCTATTATGTTAGTGTTCTATTTTATTATATTATCATTCCATCTTATAAATATTAAAATAAAACACATTAATTAGAAATTAATATTTCTATAAATTGTTTATTGAGTCGTATATTATACCATCATATATTTTGCAAGATAATACAAGATATTTTTTAATAACTAGTGCTCGAATTTACTTATATTAATTAATGTGTAAACTAAATGGGAATTATAAAGAAGGTGGAAAACAAAAGAATCAAAAACAAATAATTTATGAATTTTTCAACCATATTTCATATATTATCATATTTATTTGTAGCATTTTATTGTTATGAGAATAATAATATTAATATGGCTTAAAAACGAAATATGGTTTAAGAACAAGGAAAAAGATTGATATTATTTAATGGTTGTAGAAATAATGATATTTTTTATATTTATAAAATTTTGTTTCTGTTAAAAATATTCAAAAACATAAGATTTTTGTTGTCAACTATATTAAAATGTTTAATGAGTGTAAACATTGAATGATGAAACTGAAACAAAAACATTATTATCATGAACACAGTATTATTAAAATTAATAAATACTAACAATGAGAACATAATATTGTTTTACTAACAATGCCGTAATCATGTCTTTTCTTTGCGTATACATTTTGTTTTTATATTGATCAATAAGTAAAAAAAATGCATTTTTGGAATTTTAAGACTTTTTTCAGAGAATTCTGATGTTCATTCTTCCATCCTTTTATTTGTTAATTTTTGGCAATTTTCAAATTCAAAATTGTTTATTTCTGAGCTCAATAAAGATATCGATAGATAGATAATAGATAGATAATTTTTTTCTTTAACTAATTACAAAAAAAAAAATAATAAAATCGGCCAAAAATTTTGAGCTATATATGGCAAAAAGCTGAAAAAAAGTTGTGAATTTTTTGAACTATCTTTAATTGGATCATTTTGCTGGCAGTCGTTCTATGTATTATTTATAAAATTATGACAAAATCTAAAAAAAAATGTCAAAAACTAATGAGAACGTAAAAGATATGTTTTAAAACTTAAAAAAAAAATCTCAGCTTTTCTCTGGCTTTATTTTTTAAGACATTTAGGATCCTTAGTCTCTTTTTTCTCATCTCCTGGCATCACTGTTTACAACTCCAAATGAATCTTATAACTTACAGCCTTGGAATAACTTATAAAAGGACCCATTAATCTTTAAACTTTTAACTTCAGATCAATATTCTTAAAATTATATTGATATATGTTATCAAAGGCCTTCAAAGTGTTAATTCCAATAAACAGGCGGTCATACAGACGGACTGACGTACATACTATCTATCGACAATTCCATGAAAGAACGCCTAAAAATTTACAGAGTGCCTTTTGATTTTCATAAAATTTTGCACGCAAATAGTCTACGGATATTTATTTCGATTTCAGCTCTCAGTTTCGGGAAATTCTGAAAACTCACATTGTTATTTCGCTTTAACACTTTCTAAGAAAGGAAAAATGTCAAAATTATATAACTAGAAATAACATTATTTCTGGGAAGACTTTTTGGAATTCAATGATTTAAGCGGCGTTTAAATACGAATATTTTACAAATAAAAAAGATTTTTTAAAAATGCATTTTTAATGTAATTGCATTTTTCGTTAAATATGCTATTTACGTTATTTTGGAGATGATGACTAAATTACTCAAAAACTACTTTATAAATTACATAAATTCGCATATTTTCCATGTTTTGTTAACTTTTATACAATATAAAATATTAAAAAAAAATAAGAAAAAATATTATTTTCATATGAAAATGTACGCGTCCCAAAAATATGAGATTTTTATTTTAATATTAAGATTCTATATTTTTCAAATATGTTACAAAATCAAACATTTTAACATATTTAACGAAAAATGCATTTGCATTTAATGCATTTTTGAAAAAATTTTCCTATTCTGGAAATATTCGTGTTAAAGTCAATATAAACAAAATTCTAAACGACGTTTGAAATTTTGTTGGGTATTATGTGTTTGTACTGATGTTTGTAATGTACAGAAATAATCATTCAACACCCACCTTAAAGTAGACCAATCTACTCAGAACACTTTTTGAGTCGATCTAACAATGTCCGTCCGCCCGTCCGGCTGGCTGGACGGCCATGTAAATCTTGTTCATAAAGTACAGGTCGCAATTTTGAAGATAATTCAATGATACAAATACAATACAAATGTCCTCCCGGAATAGGGTTTTAACGATCATGAATATAGCAATATTTTAATCAAATTAGATGTAAGGAAGTTTTGTATAAGTATCAATCTTTGTGTGTCCATAATTGACCCTCCTTCGAAAATCACTTTACGTGCGTAAATCACGTACAGATGTTAGTATCAAGCAAATAAGTTTTATATAAGTAGAAATCACAGTGACAAATTTTACGAGGATCGCTCTATAATTTACCATAGCTTCCATATAAGCCCACTTATGAGAGTGCATAAATTCATATAAATGTTAGTAGTTACGTAATATTCTGTCATCGTATATTTTATTTTACACTTGGTAAAAGTATCGGTCCATAATTGTCTACATGTCTAATATAAGAAAAAATTGCCTTTTGTTGAGCTTTCTTTCATGGAATTGTCGGTGAGTATTGTGGAAATTACAAGGATGTTGCTATAAAATGACGTCAATATTCATATAAAAAATGTAAGTGATCAGTGATCACAAATTAAAAATAATTTTTTTAATTAGAAGTTTCTTTATCCAGATGGAAATAATTGAGTTTCAGATTAGAATTTGGATTCGACAGTAAAAAGGAAAATATTGCAAATATGGATAAACTAATGCTATAATGACGAAATATGTAAAAAAATACTTTTGTAAAATATGCAAATTTTTAGTCTTATGTGTAAGATTTATTTAAATTTTTAATAAGGAAATAAATTTTTTATAAGAAATATAATTGATCACAGATTAAAGTTGGTCCTTGGTTGATTAAGGGCTTATTTACCGAGATGTTAACGTTTAACGATTTTTTTTTTTTTTTTTTGCAATAAGTGGTTACAGATTGAGAAATTTGTGTATATTGGAGCAGACACTAACACTTTAAGATTTTATTTGAAGTTTTTAATTTTCTATAAAATCACTTTTTGATCAGAACTATAAGCGATCATAAATTGAGTGAGATCCTCTAAATCTAAACGTTTTACAATTTTTAATTAATTTATTTATTTATTATTATTATTATTATTATTATTATTATTATTATTATTATTATTATTATTACTATTATTATTATTATTATTATTATTATTATTATTATTATTATGATTATTATTATTATTATTATTATTATTATTATTATTTTCAATAATTATTTTTCCTCCCTACATATGAGTACCTCCTTAATGCTTTTCCATATGGAGCGTATATTAAAATAAAAAACACAAAATAAAAATGTAACAAAAATAATGTTTATTAAAACCATTAAAACTATGTTTTTATGTTATAGTTTCAACAATTGTACTAATTTCAAAAATAAAACAAAAATTTACTTGTAAGCTGGTATATAGAAAAGAAAAAATGAACCAAAAATAAATTGTATTACATTAAATTAAATATATGCAAAATGTTGCAGTTTGTAATGCTGTTAACATTTAACATTTATTTTTTTTTTGTTTATTATTTTGCTACATTTTTAACATTAATTAAATTAGTTAAATAACTTACGAAATATAAATTTAAATTTAAATTTCCTCAACCACCCTTCAACACTTTTAGTAAAGGAAATTTGATAATATTTATATGTGATTTATCTTTTAAATTTATATTTTTGTAATCAAAATGTCAACACCTCTAGACTGCCCTCCTCGAATTCTTTCGTAATTTACAAAAAAGCGATTCTAATAAATTTTATACATAGCTGAAGACATTTAAATTTAGATACTTCCGCTAAAATTGATATTTTTTGATCTATAAATGTAGTAATAGCGTCAAAATTTTTTGTGACCTTTGACTCCGAATATCTAGCATAGCGGATTAGAGATATCTTATATAGAACTTTTTGACTTTCATTTCATTTCGCGAAGTGGGCCCAAAATGATTTTTTTAACAAAAATATTTGAAAAATACAAATGCAATTTATAGATGTATTTTGAACAATTGCGAATTCATTAAATTTAAATTTTTTCTTTATGTGTATTTTAAATTTTTTTGATTACTATAAGTTGCAATATTATTTAGTCTAGTACAAGATAGTTTTTCTCTTTTTAATAAATTTTCAAAAAGTATTCCAATTAATTTTTTTAATAAAAATAGAATTTTTATATAAAAATATGTAAATAGATTTAAGAAAAAGCAAAATTGTGCATTGCAGATGTATGCGTCCCAAAAATTTGAGATTTACATGTGTATATTATTTCTTTCAGTGTAAGAGAAGCAAATTTTGCACTAATTTTTGATCTAGTGGTCAAATTTCTTCAGGCTATGAGCTAAAAAATTTTAAATATATTTATGAGAAATAATGTTAATATTTGAACCTCAATAAAATTTAAACAAGTAGAAGTATTCTAATGAAATTTCAGCACAATAGAGGTAAACTTATTTAAAAATCAGGGAATTAAAAAACTCCACTTTTTCCTAACAAAATATCCGAAATCCCAATCTGGGGAAAACTTGTTACAAAAATTTACTTTCTTATTAAAATTATCGCCTAGCCGTTGTAAAAGGCGTGACTCAGAAAATATTTTTGCATGTTTAACCAACATATTGGGGGTATATAGGTAATATATTTTTTTATTGATTTAGATTTTGACATTTGAGAATTTTACAAAAAAGTAATAAAAAAAAGACTTTTTCAAAATTAACAAAGTTTGGATAGGGTGGTTCCGATTTTACTTTACACGCATTTGCGTTAAGATTTCTTTTGAAACCATTAAACAAATTCTTTAGTCAGGTACAAAAAATATTTTAAAAAGTAAAGAATATTACCACCTTTTTAAAAAATAACCCCAAAAATATGATTTTTTTTTTTTAAGTTTCAATTTGAGGTTAATGTAACTTTTTGTGGGATACATAATATATCTATATGACTATTGCAGTAATTTTATTTGGAATTTTGTAAGAAATATATAGAATATTTTCAAAAAATTTTAGGGCCTAAATTAAGGCCCTCAAGTTAAAAAAAAACACTTTTAAAAACTAGGCCGAAACCTAAATATTTCTTAAACTAAAAGATATAACCTATAAGAACATTTTTTGTAGGGGTTTATAAGGACTATCTATTTTTAAAATTTTTTACATTCAAATCATAAATTAATATTTGGCGAATTTTAAAAAAAGTGCATACCTGAAGTAACCAACTTTGGAGGTCTACCCCTGTGACCCACTAAGTACATGTGCTTCTTCAAATCAATTCGAAACACCTTAGCTCTGACCATTTGAACTTTTATTTAGATACACTGTTTCATAATTATTTAAAAAAAATTATTTTGGGACCACTGTGTTTCGTTTCAGTGTTGATCCGAGGTATACAAATTCAAGTATAATTTTTTTAAATTTGCCAACATTATTAATTTGATATTAGTTTCATCACGAATATACTAGAGAACAAAAATAAAAAATTATATCAATAACTTACCTAAAAAGAAACGAATCTTAAATTTAAATTTACTGGATTTTGAAAAATCATTTACTGCTTCGTATAAACATTTTTAGAACTTCTCTTTAAATATCATTAATTTCAGTTAATATAACACACAACTCAGGGTGAAACGAATAATTGCAAGGTACAAAAGTATAACTACAGGTCACGCATACAATATTATCCGGTTTATCATATTAGCTTTCCTAAAAGCAAACAAATAAACTTTATATCAAATTAAAGTTTTAATAATAATTTTTTTAGCCAAATAAAACCACAAATAAACTAATTATAAAAACACACAAAACTAGTATGCAAAATTAAATGTTTTTACCCTCAAAAGCGAGTATAAAGAGATAAAAAAAAAACCATAATTAAAAATATAAAAAAAACTTTAAAGCAGTGTATCTTGGTAGTAAAAGTATAAAACAAAATTACAACAAAATCAACAAAAACTAAAAATATTACAACTTAAACAAGCAAAAACTGACTTTCATTTAACTTTTACTAAAAAAAAAAATAGAAATATGAGTTATAAAGCTGTTTTATATATTAAATCGTCAAATGTTGATTAAGTAAAAAAAAAACAAAAACTGAAACCAAAAGGTAAATGTTAGACAAAGATTTAGTTAATTTCATAGTACACGTGTATATATGAGTAAGTATAAATGTGTATATTTATATCTGAAAATATTCATGTAAATATACTAAATGTGTAGAAATTTAATAAACTACCCAGCAAAAAAACGAACAAGTGCTTCCAAAAAAGAATATTTTCACCACTTCAAAATTGAAACTAAAGGAAAATAAATTTATTTTTAGCTGGAAAAAAATAGAAAAAAGTTTATAATTTCTAAGAAAATTTCATAAATTTTAAACTATTTTTATTATCTTCTAATAAGGCTAAAATAAAATTTTTATTTAAAAAATTTATAAACAGAGTTGCAAGAGAAGAAGAAAAAAATTCTTAAAATAACAACCATGGGTTAGAGAAAGAACTACTGCAGCTCTTTTTCAGCACTAAGAACTTCCTTCCAATGACAACACAATATTAAAATCATGACTTTTTCATCTCTTTTCAGTTTCAGTTTCAGTTTCTTTTTTTTTTTTTGCTAGGTATTTTAACTAGATAAAAATCTAGAGGTTATTATTTGCTTTAATAAAATAATAAGAACTAAAAGCTTTATAAACTATGAATAGGTCGGCATTCAAGGGGTAAAAAGGAAATTCCACACCAACACCCTCTATCACCCCCCCCCCCCCCCATCCACAACAAATTTGGATTTTTGGATTAAGAAAAATTTATAAAGGAAAGAGAAAAATTATGTATGGGAAAAAATTGTTTATCACAAATATAATAATGAAAAAGAATTTTTTTCTTCAATTTGGAAAATTTTTTCAACATTTTAAAAGAAAAAAAAAAGATTATAAAAAATTGCTTGCTAAAAGGTGCAAGATCTTAAGAGATTAAATTTTAAAACAATGATGGAGATTTTTTATAAAACTTTATTAGATTTTCCCAATAGAAGAGAATGTTATATGTAGTTTATTTAAGATAAAAAAAAATATTTTAAAACTAAAGAATATATGAAACTTGGAATACAAACAGACATATTTATATTTTCAAAAAATATTTAACGTGAAGTAATTTATTAAAAATTGTATTTTTAAATATTATAAAATATGAACGTCACGCAACTCTTAAGGTTTCCCTAAGCATGAATTTTAGTAGACAGCAGCAAAATTTACTTACTTTAGAATTTTGACCATAACTGCTCTCAGAATCGTTTATTGGGTTGCAAAAAGATATTGCATGAAATATTAGTGAAATCGTTTGCTTCGGACCTAAAGTTTGTAAGGTGTTTTTATATGGGGAAATTTTGGATTTAACAGTTTTTAAAAAAAATTTAGGTATTAAATTTAATAAATGTTAAAATAATTCCATAATTATATATAGATTGACTTAAAACTAAACTACCCAGCAAAAACTTTGCTTTCCTGGTAAGCTAGCAGGTATAATTGGAAACAAAAATAAACTACTTATTTTTTGCCTGAATAACTAGTTATTTTTGTTCGACTTGTCCACAAATTCATGTAGTTATTTTTTGATCCTAGGTGTACTCAAAAATATGTACCTAAACGAAAACAAAAATAAAAAAAAAAACAAAAAAATTTTGCCGTCAGTGAGACTCGAACTTGGGCACACACTAACCATTCATTTTTACTCACTAACGTCTTACTCAGTACACCATCTCGCACATAGCATCCTAAGCGACAAAATTTAGTTTAAAATATCTTTTTAGACATTTTGTTATAAAAAACTAACAGCTTCAGAATGGGGTTGAACCAACAACTTTCTGGTTGTTAATCCGGCGCTCTAGCCAACTCATCCATGTGATTGCAGTATTACTGTGCTATTATACTATTGAGTACTTATTAATGTAATACAGAGTAGGCAAATAATAATGACGCCTCATTACCAAGAAACTACTTTAATAAGTAGTTGTTATTACCGAAAACCAAAAAGTTTTTGCTGGGTAGTTCTTGTCTGCACAAAAATGTGGACTGAAAAACATATTTTATGAAAATAGTTAAATTTTTAAAATCTTATTTATTAATATCCAGTTTCTCTATGTCGAACGAATGTTTTCTTTTGCCTTCTAAGAGAACGAAAACTCATTTGGGTTTCTCTAACAGACTTCTGTGCTAGCAATGAATCGAACGACAAGTCAAATGAAAATGTAAGTGTTTTCAGACAAAATTGGGTTTCCGTATTTCGAGCGATACGAACGAAATTTTTTTTTTTTTTTTTTTTGCTTTTGACTGGTTAAATACTTTAATGAAAAATAAGAAAATTACGTATCTGGACTCTGCAAATGTTACTCAATCTTGTTTGGCATTCATTCACAACATATCGAGAAATAATGATTTCGATAAATCTCAACAAAATTGTTGTTTTTATTATTATTATATTTTTTTCCTTTTTAATTTTTATTTGTTTGTATTATTTCAATTGCTTGGTTATACGTTTTAGTATTATTTTTAATATTTTTACGAAAAAAAAATTACTCTGAAAGAAAAATATAACAAAAACATTGTGAAAAGACGTAACTCCATGCGAACGAAAGCTTAGGAAATAAAGAAACCCAAAATAATTCAAATTCGTTTGACTTGTTTTCTTTCGCTTAGATATTCGTTCGACATAGAAAAAAAAGGCTATAATTCCAGATAAATTACTTGTAATTATAGCTGTTAAGAAACGTGGTTTGATCGGAAGTTTGTTGATCTGTACTCGATTATAGGATATAATGCTAAACACTGTTGCAGATGTGATACTTATGGTGAAATAACTCTATATATTTCCCAACAAATTAACTATAATTTTATTGTTTCTCATAATAAAGATTTTTTGAAATTAATATGCATATCATTGCCAAATATTAAAATAAACATCCCTTTTGCAAGTCACAAAAATGTATATTAAGTCTTTTATAGAAATGTTGCAAAATCTACTTAAAAGTAGATTAAAAGTTCACCATACATTTTTATTGGATATTATTATTTATATGACCATAATGTAATATTTTATGTTAGAGAAACTAGTTTTTGTCATTGTGAATATATTATTGAGAAGAGAACTTTGGATCTCATTTTAATGAATATTTAAATATATCTAATTTAAGCAGTTCTTCTGAACAATGTGAACAATTCATTAAAATTCTTCCTATGACAGTAATCTAAAATTCTAGAATAACAACTAAATAACAAAAACAAATAAATATTCTACACAGAATGTGCCCTTGAATGACAGAAGAACTAATCTCGTTAATAAAGAAGAAAGCATAAACAAAATAAGCTTGTATGCGAGCGTCTAAAACGAATAAGTTAAGTCATAAAATATTGTAATAAAATATTAATGAAATAATGGTTATTTGAAAAAAACATGGCAATTTTTAAACAAAACACTTAAGAAGAAAAACAGGAAAATTGTAACTAACAATAACGATGTTATTACTTTAAATGATCAGAAAGCATTAGAGTTTAATTCACTTTCCTATAACACAATTCATAATATAAAATACAATATTCAACAAAATGCTAATGATGATATTAATTATACCCTACATCACCATAGGTTGGGGTATTATGTGTTTGTGCTGATGTTTGTAACACATAGAAAAAGTTATTTAACACCCACCTTAAAATATACCAATCGACTCATTTTCACTTCTTAAATTGATCTTACGATGTCCGTCCGTCCATCTGGCTGTACGGCTAACTGGTTGTCCATATAACCCTTGTGCACAAAGTACGGGTAGCAATTTTAAAGATAATTCAATGAAATTTCGCATGTGGAACTTTTATGATACAAGGACGAAGCCTATTGAAATTGATAGCCTCCATACAAATGTCCCTCGGAATACAGTTTAAATACTGAAAATTATCTTAAAAATAAGAATATTTTAATGAAATTAAAAAGAAATTCTGTAAAAGAATCAATCTTTGTATCAAATTTTATGAAGCTTGCATACAAACCCCTCTTCGGAAAATCACTTTAACGTGCATACGAATCGCATACGAATATTAGTATCAAGTTAATATTCGACACAAGCAAGTTTTATGTAAGTAGAAACAATATTGACAAATTTTATGAGAATGGGTCCTCAATTTACCATAGCTCACATATAAACCCACTTTTAGGAATTGCCTTAAAGTGCATAAAATCATCTAGATGTTAGTATTAACGCATTATTCTGTATTTGTAAATTTTATTTTACATTTAGTAAAATTGGCCACAGGAGTAATATAAGTCCTCTTCCCGAATTTTTATGTGGGGTCTTGATCGCCTATATCTTTTTTTCTCGTTTTTTTTTTTTTTTTTAATACATTAGTTTCTCCTTCAACTTGTTTTAGTCCACATGCTATAGAAAATGCTAAAATTGGGCACATTTTGATCAAATAGCTGAAATAATTACAAGAATATTTAAGAAAATAATTAAAAATATATAAAATCATCCCTATACCTAAGTCTGGAAAAACAAATAAAATTGAAAACTTTCATCCAATTTCTATTCTTTCTGTTAATGAAAAAATATTTAAAAAAATAATTTTTAAACAACTTTCAAATTATCTTGAATGGATTTAAAAAATTTAGTGCATGTGAGGGAGCTGTAGTAAATGTTATTGATTGATATTTGTGGCGATCTGGATGCGGGGCATAAAGATGTAGCCTTTAGGAGTGTTTTTGACCTGACAAAAGCATTTGATTTGGTGAATCATGATATATTTATAAAAAAGTTTAAATTTATTGGATATTCCAGAAGAACTATTGAAATATTCAATGATTATATAAAAATAAGAAGAAATTTGTGCAATTAGGCATATCTAAAAGTATGGAGTTCCACAGAGCAGTGTCCTTGGTACGTTATTATTTAAAATTTTCATCAATGATTTAAAAAATATTTAATTTAATGGTAAAATGTTTATATATTTTTCCTGACAATATTTGCCTTTTTTACAATTATGATCATGAAAATGTTCTTAAAACATTAGTTAAATATGATGCATCTATTTTATCAGAATTTTTTAAAAATAAAAAACAAATTAATATTAAATTTCAGTAAAACAAAATTCATACGGTTTAAGCCATACTTATCCAGAAATGATGAACATATGACTGTTTATATAAATGGTCAATTAATAATTGAATCAAAAGGTGCTAAATATCTAGGAATAAACTTAAGACGCAATCTTGCATGGGAAACTCATATAAAAAAAATCTTAAATTAAAATTATCATCAGGAATTTGCATTTTATACAAGTTTAAAAATAAATTAGATGTAAATACAAAAATGTTTATTTATCAATCATTAATTCACTCATACTTAACAAATCTTCCTGGAATTTATTGATGTAAAACGAGTACAATATGGAGCTCTTTGTAGTCAGCACAATCTACCATTGCATTTCAGTGCGAACAATTTGTTTAAAGACTTTGCAAAAAATATATTACCAATTAAATGTTTATATAGAAAACAAATATTGTTATTCGTTTTTAAATGTTTAAAATCTATTGGTACACATACCATGCAATTTAATCATAATATATCATATACGCAGATGCCCAGCAAAAACTTTTTAGTTTTCGGTAATAACAACTACTTATAAAATAGTTTCTTGGTAATGAGGCGTCATTATTATTTGCATACTCTGTATTACATTATTAAGTACTCAATAGTATAATAGCACAGTAATACTGCAATCACCTGGATGAGTTGGCCTGGATGAGTTGGCTAGAGCGCCGGATTAACAACCAGAAGGTTGTTGGTTCAACCCCATTCAGAAGCTGTTAGTTTTTTATAACAAAATGTCTAAAAAGATATTTTAAACTAAATAGAGTTTTTGTCGCCTAGGATGCTATGTGCGAGATGGTGTACTGAGTAAGACGTTAGTCAGAACCCAGCAAAAACTTTTTGGTTTTCGGTAATGACAACTACTTATTAAAATAGATTCTTGGTAATGAGGCGTCATTATTATTTGCCTACTCTGTAGTACATTAATAAGTACTCAATAGTATAATAGCACAGTAATACTGCAATCACGTGGATGAGTTGGCTAGAGCGCCGGATTAACAACCAGAAGATTGTTGGTTCAACCCTATTTATTTATTATAACAAAATGTCTAAAAATATATTTCAAAATAAAAAGTATTTTTGTCGCTTAGAATGCTATGTGCGAGATGGTGTACTGAGTAATACGTTATTCATTAAAAACGAATGGTTAGTTTGTGTCCAAGTTCGAGTCTCACTGACGGCAAAATTTTTTTGTTTTTTTATTTTTGTTTTCGTTTAGATACAAAATAACTACATAAATTTGTGAACAAGTCGAACAAAAATAACTAGTTATTCAGGCAAAAAATAAGTAGTTTATTTTTGTTTCCAATTATACCTGCTAGCTTACCAGGAAAGGAAAGTTTTTGCTATGTGATAACAAGACAATCGATAAATCTAAAAATCGTAAGATGTTGACTTGAATTGATAAAACAGAGAATTTTGTTTGCTGGCCCTGACGTATACAACCACTTACATGATCATTTAAAAAATATCCCTAAATTATTCACTTTTAAAAGTAATCTAAAAGGATATTAACTTCAAAATACTGAAATATTTCTTGCAAATTAAATTCAAAAATATAATTATATTGTATGTATACACTGCAGTGTATACAGTGCACTGGTAATATAATCAAAATGTAAATAGTAAAGTTGCCAAATTGCTTCTATAAAGCCATGGTCGGTGCTGAGGTAGAATATGTTAATTGTTATATGTAGAATTGAAATAATAAATAAAATTTTCATTAAAAAATTGGGAAAAAAAACATATTAAAATTTATTTATTTTAAATTTACTTTTTAAGTAATATAAAGGTCTGTCAGGTGTGGTGACTTTTCACCAAACGTGACGATTTTTAATTACTTTTGGCGACTGAATTTTCCATTTGGCGACATGGCGAATTTTTTGGCGATATATGTATAACATTGTGGCGATTTTTTTGACAAATTTTTAAAATTTGATTAAATAGGCAATTGTGGAGAAAAACTTTTAAATTTTTTTACTAGAAATAGACTATTTTTGGTATTAGCCCATCTAGTAAAATTAAAAACTTTAATTTGTAAATAGCTTCAACTTAGTTTACGAAATTTTATCCCAAAAAAAATATATTTTACAATATTTATGTATTAAATATATGATAATTTATTTTCTATCATTTTTCAAATAAATTAATTCTTTAAAACAATTTAAAAATTTAATAGGATCAATGTTGTTATATAATGTTAGAATTATTATTTTAAAAAATATAATAAAGTCTAATAAATCTTAAAAGTTGATAACCTAAAGAGAGGCTATATATCAGAAAAGTGTGTAAGCTGTTTTTTTTTTATTCAATTACACTTTCTAGCACAAATTTTTTTTAACAATATGGGCACCCATTGGGTAAAACGACGACGCTGAAAGCGCTCGTTTTCGATATATTTCATTTTGAAAGGCTAAAAGTTAAATTTTTTAGCTTAAATTTAATAATTTACAACAGTATTAACGAACAACTTTCAAATTAATAAGTAAGAAAGAAATAGTCAAGCTCGACCCCACACTATTGTGTATGTCCATCAAAATTCGTGGAGGGGTCTTATATTAAATATGTGGACAATTGTGGACCGATACTTTTACCAAGTGTAAAATAAGATGTATTATAACAGAATATTACGTAACTACTAACATTTATATGAATTTATGCACTTTAGGGTGACTCTCGAAAGTAGGCTTATATGGGAACTATGGTAAATTATAGAGCGATCCTCATAAAATATGTCACCGTGATTTCTACTTATATAAAACTTATTTGTATCGAATATAAACTTGATACTAACATGTGTATGTGATTATGCACGTTAAAATGATTTTCGTAAGAGGGTTTTATATGGAAGCTATGGTCAATTATGGACTGATCTTCATGAAATTTGGCACAATATGCAATATAATGATACTTATACAAAACTTCTTTACACTGAATTTCATTAAAATATTGCTATATTTAAGGCATTTATGATCATTAAACCCCAATTCCGGGACGACATTTGTATGGGGGCTAGGTGAAATAATGGACCGATTATAACCAATTTTAATAGGCTTCGTCTTCGTATCATAAAAGCCCTATGTGCCAAATTTCATCGAATTATCTTCAAAATTTCGACCTATACTTTGTGCACAAGGTTTACATAGAAAGCCAGCCAGACGGACGGACGGACATCGTTAGATCGACTCAGAAAGTGATTTTAGGTCGATTGGAATACTTTACGGTGGGTGTTGGATGATTTTATGGTGGTGTGGGGTATAAAAATGCTTTTTAGATCAAAGTCTTCATACAAATTTTGTCTCTAAAATGTATTTTAAATTTAAAATTGGTTTGTGAATACGGTGGTTAATTTTTGAATTCAAACAATATAAACAATTAATATTTAATTATTAGCAAAAACATATTTTAAATTATTAATAAACAAAATAATAATTCTGTAAGCAGGAGGCTACCTATTGTTACCAATGAGCAACTTTTCAAACAAAAATATAAAAACAATTAAAATCGGACTAAAACTGTTTTAATGTATGATTGGAATATATATTCAATCGATTTATTATTTAATATACATTTCTATTATTATATTTTAAATTAATTCGCTACTTCCATAATTAAGCTTAAACGCACTTTTTCGATATTTTAAAGTATTAGAAAAAATATGCGTTACCTCATATTAGCAATTTTTAAGAATTATTTCTAAATTTTAAGATATTGGCTAAAAATTTGTTATGCAAATATTACACTAAGATAGATGTGATTAGGTCCTACCATGCTTACCTTTAAAGTATTATTTATTTTAATAACATTTATAAAAATATATCCGGAATTCATACAACAAAAATATTTTTTTTCAGTATATGAGTGGCAACGATTCTACCCACCCATTTTTAGTGACAATGTTAACGGAATTGTCTACAAACAGTATACAAAATTTGAGTCCCATATCTCCAAAACTGAAAATTTTTCCATTTAAAACTACCAAAAGTGTGCGTCACAAAGAATTATGTTATGTAAAGTGTATCCGTAAATGTGTGAATGTATGTGTATATAGGTAAAAGAAAACTGTGCGTTTTTAGAAATTTTGAGTTGTGATTGAGATCGTTAGATAATATCGTTATGATTTTTCTGAAAATTAAGGTTCTTCCCTACAACTCTCTCATACATTTCAATTCGATAAAGATTTATTATTAAAATTATTGTGATCGGCCCCACTGTACAACGCCAAACTAGTCCAAGCTATTTGCTTGCATTCTTGAATTATTTGTAAAACTAATACATACATTTGTTCCCTGGGTATATTAAAATTATTTCATATTTAATATTATTTAAAAACTTGAGTTTTATAAAAAAAGTTACTTAAACGTTTTTCTCGAGACATCGGTTAAATAAAACTTCTTCTACAGGAATTAACATTATAAGATTTAAAAATGGAAAACATCTGACAATTTTTCAAAAACCCTGTAAGTAGTTTCTTTTTCACCAGATTTTTATATTTTCTTTTCACAATAAAACTGCCATTAACTTAAGAAAAATCCCAACAAATTCAAAAATTTGACACGTTTTTAAAATTTAAAAATTTAATTACAAACTACATATTTTTCTGGTTTTTTTTTAAGAAGAAACAGATTCACATTTACTAAAATTTACATTATTTGTGTTAATACTGAAATATGCTAACAATTTTATAAAATTAGTTTTGTTTCAAATTGAATACTTTGAAAAATAATTCAGCTTTTAGGATACCCATATTTTTTTGTTTATGTTCTGCACAGTACTGCATGTATGACCAGCTACATATATAAAAAATATTTTCAATAATTGATTAATTTATTAATTAATTAATTTCCTTAATAAACAATTTTAATCAAAAATTAAAAACTAATTACAAGAAAACTGACAAACCTTTAATTTATTATATTATTTCAGTTGCTTCATGAAACAATACGAAAAAAAAATTTGTAATAAATAATATATTTTTTTTTTTTTTTATTTATTTTTATTTTACGCAAACATTTATTTACACAATTCCCGAAATATGAAATATAATTATTTGTTGCCAAATATATTTGCTCAAAAAATAAAATACATTATTTTTTTATTCGTAGTTGAATAAATAAAGAAAAAAAATTAAAACATAAAATTAATTGTTAATAAAACATTTATGAAATAATTATATTGTTCGACTGTATAGATTAATATTATATTTTCTGTTAAGATTTGAAGTTTTTAGTAAAAAATAATAATTATTACTTACTTTACTGGTAAATAAATATATACATGATATTCGAACACAAGCATTTGCCTTTTTAATGTACGAATATCAATTGTTTTGCTGGTTGGGCATTTTACTCAAGCATGACAACCAAAAATTTAATTTAAGTTTATTTTGAACGTTTAAACAATATTTAATTAAGTGAATTAATATAAAAAAATTTAATATATATTTAACGAGAATATTTCACTGAAAAAAAATTTCGTTAGCACCAAAATGTGCTGTTATTTTGTACACAATATCGATGGGGAATACTTACAGTGGGCTATAAAATTTTGGCAGCAACAATATTCGAAATTGATACTGATTTAGGTTTTATTTTCAACATATTCAGATTATATAAACTTTTTTTTATCAATAAGCCCGTGACTTTTCGAACCTCCCTCAACACTATTCCCATCAAGTACCACCTGTTAATAGACTACAGTCAAATTTTCAACAAGTGTCGTCATTTACTTTGCCTTTAACAGCTGTTCAAAACATACAACCTAGTGTATTTTTCTAAAAATGGAAAAAAGTGAATTTCGAGTGCTCATTAAACATTAATTAACCGTCAATCAAACCAAAGAAAAGCTCGATAAATACTATGGGGACTCTGCACCATCGATTTCAATGGTATGGTCGCACAAGTACAAATGACGCTGAACGTTCTGGATGGCCAATTGAGGTCAGTACACCCGAAAATGTCTAAAAAATTCACGAAATAGTATTGGCCGACCGATGAGTAAAAGTGCGTGAGATTTTAAATCATCAGCTGGATTTAAGAAAGTTGTCTTCAAGATGGATGCTGCGTTTGTTCTCAATTGATCATAAACGTAAAAGTGTGACAACTTCAAAGGATTGTTTGGAGTTATTTAACCGCAATCGGAATGAGTTTTTGCGGAGTTTTGTAACTGTGGAAGAAATATGGATCCATTACTATACACCGGAGACCAAGCAGCAGTCTAAACAATGGGTTTCTCCGGGTGAACCTGCTCCGAAGAAGGCCAAGGTAAGTTTGTCGGCCAATAAGGTGATGGCAAAAGTTTTTTGGGATGCACGAGGGATAAGCCACATCGATTAGCTTCGAAAGAGAAAAACAATAAACGGAGAATATTATGCCAACGTATTAGACCGTTTAAGGAGGATTTAAAAAAAGCGACCCCATATGGCCAAGAAAGATAATGCACACATGTGCACACATGTGCAATCTCAATGGCAAAACTCTATTAATTGGGCTACGAATTGGTACCTTATCCGCCATATTATCCGGATTTAGCCCCCACTGACTACTTCATGTTTTTAAACCAAAAGAAATGGCTCGGTAGAAAGAGATTCAGCCACAACGATGAAATTATTGACCAAATAAATGCCTATTTTAAGGACCTAGAAAAATCCTATTTTTTAGGCAAATTAAATGACGACACTTGCCCAAAATTTGATAGTCTATTAACAGGTGGTACTTGTTGAGAATAGTGTTGCATTTAAAACTACAAGGGAAGTTCGAAAAGTCACGGACTTATTTATCCGCCCTCGTATTAAATAAATTGTCCCTGAAATCAAAATTCAAAAGTAAAGGGAGTGTCCCTTTTTTTAATTACATATTACATTACAATTTAATTTTTATATTTTTTAAGCAATAACAATTTCTAACATTAAAATATTTAATTTTTTATTATCGTTTAGTGAACCTAGTGAGTAAATATATTAACATTGACCGAAAAGTTGAAATTACTCAATTATAAAGTCTATTGGCCGCAATTAAAATTATAAAATTTTATTTCATATATATATATATATATATATATATATATATTTAATAATTTTAGTTTATTTTCCATAACTACTTTAACCTAACGAAGGGTCTACATGAAAGATTGTTCTATCATAACAAGTAACAAAATGTTGGCGGAGCTACAATTTTATTATACGAGATAAATCACTTTTTCATGATTTTTGTCGAGGTATGTTGTCAAAATTTTAATTGTAAACCTTTTTTTTTATTTCATTGTCTTTTATTTTATTTTTGCTCCAAATAATTAATTAATTAATTTATTACGCTTCTTCTTTTAAAAAATAAAAACAAAAATGAAAATTCCTTTGAAAAGAAAAAAGATTATGAAACAAAAAATCCATGGTTTATATGTAAAAGAAGTAACACAACTTAGAGATCAACTTTATTTCCTATGAAATCGCTTCAAAACTTTAAACCTAAAACTCGAATTTCGTTCTGCCAAAAAAAAAATGTTAATAGGATGATACTTTATTATTAAGACAAATTATTACTCCAACAAATTTAGTTCCGTAATAGACTCCAAAAGATAACTGGAAAACTAAAAATAGTTCCTGTTCTATTGGAGTCAATGAGCTAAATAAGATATTCGCGATGACACCTTTAACTACAGTAGATGCTATAACAGACCATTATGATTTCAACAATATCAATTCCTCTTCTAATCACACTGTCTTCAAATTTACTTGTATAAAATAGTCTGACGTGCTATATAGTTTATATATATATATATATAGATAACATACATTCTAAATTCATAAAAATTATTTTACATCTAATGTTATCTTATATAACACAACTCTTCAACACTACGTATCATCACAACTAGTACACTGAAAAAATTAAATTTCGTATTCTATTACTAAATTCATAAAACCAATTATATTTTTTACTGAAATCGGACCTATTACTGAATTAGTAAAATCAAATATTCAAATTAGTAAATATTTTATTGAAAAAATTTTAATTTTTTTCTTATTAAAATATTTTTACTATTTATAAATTTGAATATTTGAAAATTCTTAAGAAATTCATTAATATGGTTTATTAAAATCAATAAAAATAATATTAAATTTTTTGCAGATTTTCAAACAATTTTTATTTTTTATTTGATATTTTCTTTTACATTTTCTATAATATATACAATAACTCAGAACGAATATTAGTATTTTATTTTATCATATAAATGCATGTATGAAAATTTGGTGTAGAGAAGCGAAACTAATTAATGGAGACTTTTTTAAATGAAATATAGTTTAACGGTAATACAAAGTGTATGGTAAGTAGATAAAGTGTAATTATGCTGTTGAAAAATAATGGTGCCATAAGTAATAGTTTAGTAGTATATAAAATATATATATTCTGTTTTAGATGGTTTTGGCCATTAATTAAATTTGGAAATAGTGTCGTGTCTTCTTTTATTTTATATATATATATATATATATATATATATATATATATACATATATATATATATATATATGAATAAAAATATATATTTTATTTAACTAATGGCCAAAACCATCTAAAACAGAAATGCAATCGTTATCAATTGAAGCATTTTCTAAATGAATTCAACTTACCTTTTAACGGAGTGAAATATCTAATTTTCAATGAAATCAAAATAGATAGGATATAACAAATGCGTAAACAAACTCTGCTTTGGTACCGCCAAAATCGTACAACAGGGCAATTTACGATTGCAAACATATATCATTTTGTTAAGTACCACTTCCGCTAAAGATCATTTCCGCAAAATACTTTTAAATGATTTGAAATACAAAAATTAAAATACATTAAATTATCTTCAAGAAGACCAGTTACTTTCGTATAATTATATCACGAGAGGGAGCTACATGTTCAGGCACACAATTGAAAGGACAGGGGATTATACAGCAATATACAATAGACCTCATCATGCAATATACAATAGACCTCACATACATGCATATTTCATATGTTTTTGATTCATCTAGAAGATACACAAAAATAAATCACTGTACATATTTGGTAATTAAATATATACCAAAATTAAGGTAACTTACATCTGGAATCCTGCAAATGATGGATTTTATATTTTTTTGTGTCAACATTTTTATAATTTTATTATTTTTTTTTTTTTTTTAATTGTCAAAAAACAAGAAATTATTATTGTTTTTCGTATTAGTTTAGAATGAATTTACAAGCAATAAAATAATATATTAAAATCAAACAAATATTTTTATAAAATTTTGTTTAAAGTTAAATAATGATTTATTTAAAAAATTCTGGTCATAATTTTTTCTGTTCAATAAAATAGAATACTAAAACCAAATATTATTTTTTTATTAAATTTAAATTAAATTCAAATAATGATTTATTTAGAAAAATTTTAGCCATAATTTGTTCATCCTACTAAATGAAAGTATGCGAAAATAATACCAATACCGTAATGAAATGGCGAATATGGGCCAACAGTAATACTAAGTTACTTTACCAAAATATTCGAAAAGACATTATATAAGCAAATGACAAAATATATGTGGCACAGAAAATTATACATACCCCATTCCAATATTATGTTTAAAACTATTTTAAAGTTTTCAGTAAACAATATTTAAAATGTTCAAGTCTTATGATATAAAAAAAGCAAACTATAATAATTTTGTTTATATTCCTTAATTAGTTTTAGTTTAAATTAGAAAAATCAAATTTTAGTAAAAAATTATTCTTCATATGTTTTTATTTATTTTTATGGTCCGTTATACATTTTAGTTATTGAATATAAAGCATAAGAGTCAGTCACGTTTACATGTTAATGAAAATGAGTTCAAAAGTTAAAGAAATTAGCCTAGATATATGAAATCTTATTGTTAAGAATAAAAAAATTCTTTGCGTGAAATTTCTGAAATTATTGGTCACCCAAAATCTAGCGTACAAACTGTTTTAAGAAGTTAGAAAAACAATAAAAGGTCGTCCGCCAAAAATAACTCAACTTATAAAACGTCACATATTAATTGAAATTGATAAAAATCCGAAAAAAAACGGCCGTTGATATTGCCAAAGAGTTGGATAAAGCATCCATCGCAGCTGTTCACCCAGAAACTGTTAGGAGTGTGCTGAGAGGCGAAGGAAAAAAAACAAATAAAGTCAAATGACTTGAATTTGCTAAAAAGCATATTAATAACGATGAAAACTTTTGGAAAAGCATAATCTTTAGCGACGAAAGTAAATTTAATCTATTTGGATGTAATGTAAAATAAAAAGTTTGGTGAAAAAAGAATAAGGAGCTTCAGTCAAAAAACTTAATATCTTTAGTAAATCATGAAGGTGGCTCCGTTATGAAAGGTCGGCGGCTGGGGTGTAAAAATTAGTTTTTATTGAAACAAGAATGGATCGCTTTGCATATTTGAATTTATTAAAAAATAATTTAAAGGAGTCTGTATGTTAAATTGGTTTCTCTGGAAGCTGGTACTTCCGAAAGCATACTGCCGCTATTGTAAGGGAATGGTTGTTATATAATATTCCAAGACAACTTCATTCACCGCCCCAGTCACCTGACTTAAACCCCATTGAAAATTTATGGGATGAATTGGATTGCCTAATCAGAAAAACAGCAATAAAAAATAAGCAGGACCTCAAAAGTGTTTTGATTAATGAGTGGGACAAAATTTCATCGGAAACAACCAGCAAACTTGTTTATTCAATGAAAAATAGGTTAAATGCAATCTTGGAGAGCAAAGGAGGTGCGACAAAATATTAATCATCAATCATTTTGTTTAAAATATTAAATATAGTTAAAGAGTATATATAAATTTCTGTGTTATGAAATTTGAATTTCTTTATTTTCGACAAATAAATAATACTTTAACTAAATAAATCGTTAAAAATTGTTTTTATTTCTAACAAATAACTGTGAAATGTTAATTTGTAAAACAAAAATCGTTTTTCAGAGGGTATGTATACTTTTCTGTGCTACTGTATATATATATATATAAACAAAATGTGATGATAGGAAGTTCATGCATTTAAAAAGTGTGTTTTAGGCTTTTTAAGCGCCTAAAAATTTTGAAATATGCCCTAAAAGCAAATAAAATATGCACTTATTTTTTAAGTTTTATTTAAAAAAAATATATAAGATTTTAATTCAGTATTCAGAAAGCTATAGTAATTTAAGGACCTTTGGCTACAAATTTATATATTAATAACACTGATCCGCAAAATAAAAATTATATACGAAATTTGACTTGCTAAACACGAATTTGCTTTCAGATTTCTTTCATCAGGTCGTGATTTTTTTTTATGGACACATCTGATATTTTCACTTTAATAAGGCGAATACACGGGTACAATTTAAGATTACTCTAGAACGGGTTTTCCAATTTAGATAATTGAAACACCAAAAGATGCAAAACGAAAGTTATCTTTAAGTCACCTTTTATCTACCCAACAGTTTCGGAGTTATTAACAAATTAGTATAAAAAAAACAATTTTTCATGCAAATTTAAAGATTTTTTTGCTGAAAATTTCTCTCATCTGAAATCGGAAAAAATATGCAGTTTTAAATCCTTTATCATAAAGCTGGTATTACTGTGAATAAAATAAGTTATATATTATTAAAAATGATGATTGATTTTGGTGATTTTTGGTGTTTTCTTCGTAGGAGCTTTATGCTAAAGATAAAAAACAAACACTTTTTTGCCGTTTTCATTTTTTAAAGAACTTTTAAGAAAATAGAAAGTTTTCAATTTTGTATTCAAGCGTAAATATCTTTTCAACTGTAAGATATAATTTAGGTGAGTAAGCTTATTCTTTTCTTTATCTTGCCAAGCACTTTACAGAAATATAAAATTCTTTGAGATCGTACTTGATTTGTAGAAGTTTTTGATACTTTTACCTACTCGAGGTAGTCAACATTAACACCCTGTATATTATGTCTTATTATCACAGGGTGACTGCAAGATGATTTTTCTGAAAGTTTATATTCTCCCCTACAACTCTGGTATACATTTCAATTCGATCCGACCAATAGTTTAGGAGATACAGATTTATTATCAAAAAAGTTGCGTTTGGCCTCACTGTGCAACAGTCATTTTCTTACACTGGCATGAAATTAAAGACATAATAAAACTGCATTCTCAGGTTTTCTCCTGGACGAAAAATTTATTTAAAATTAAATTATAAAAAATTATAATATATTTACTTCTACATAAGTCAAACCAGCTGTCTAGAGATTGCAGATTTATTTCCAAAATATTTTAATTCTGCCCCACACTGCAATGTAAATTTAAATTTTAACATAAAATTATCTCAACATTTTTTGTCAGTTAGCAGAATCGAACAAAATCTGAAAATGTGAAAAGAAAAATCAATCGGAATTAAAACCATTTCAATCATAATATATTTACCAATATATTGTATATTTATAACTAATACCTTGGATAAAAGCTATAAAAATACATTTATATTGGATCTACAATTTAACAAAGTAAAAAATACGTCAAAAATGTTTAACATAAATATTAGTAACATATTCAGCTCAGGAAAATATCAAAAACTAAAATGCTTTAATATTCAACAAAGTTTAACTTCTCCTTAAAGAAAATTCTCTTTAAAATATTTTCCGCTTTAAAAACATTTGATTTCCGTGTTAACAGTAATTCAAATTAAAATATACAAATACAATTTAATTGAAAAAAAAAAATACAAAAAATTGTAAACAAATTTAAACATTATTAGCAAGTTCAATGGCTGGTGAATTTTACATACAGACATACAAACATATGCATTAACATTTTACAAACATGAACATGCACATGGCAAGTAAGTGAGGTGTACATAAATTATACCACTAGAGTGTGTGAATCATCTCATCACTGCTTGTAAGCAGTTATAGATTTTTAACTAATGGATTTTTTTTTTTTTTTTTTGCTACAACCAAAAATCATTTAAGCAAAAAATGCAAAAAAAGAAACTTTTTTTATAACATGCATGTTTACCATGAGTCAATAAGTTTTTTTTTTTTTTTTAATAATGAGAAATAATCAACATTTAACTAAAAAAAAGAAAAAATTAAAAACAAGACGAGAAAAAAAACTTCAATTCAAAGACACGATTATTGCATGTTCATTCATCATATCAGCGAACTGTTAAACTTTTGTAGCACTATAAACATGCATTTCGTTATGGTTTTATTTTACATTTAATATCTTCTTCTTGATGAAATTTATAACTTCTATTACAATTTTCAGCTCTTTTTCTTCTTCTTTATATATTTTTAATACATATTTTTATAATTAAGGTTAAGCATAAGCAGCAGCAATAACAATAAAAATGACATTAAATATATTATGAAGAAAAATAAGCAATAAAAAGTAATAAACTAGAAATATAGAAATAATATTAAAAACCTAAAATAATAAAAAAAAAATATATAAAAGAAAACAGCAACAAGTAAACGGAAACAAGACACTTTTTTAAAGTAATTAAACATTTAATTACACAGTGCAACAAGAAAAAATTGCCTCAATAATTCAAACGCAAGATGAAAGCGTATCAGTAGTTAAGTAGTGCTATGGTTTCAAATGGCTTAAAATTGGCGTTTAATTGAAATTTAAAAATTAAATTTTTATAACAATATTTCGAGTCTGGTGAAACTAGATTAAATTTTGCAACACAAATTGTAAAAAGCAATAATCTGTATTATTTAGTTTATCTGTAGTGACCCAGCAAAAACTTTTTGGTTTTCGGTAATGACAACTACTTATTAAAGTAGTTTCTTGGTAATGAGGCGTCATTATTATTTGCCTACTCTGTATTACATTAATAAGTACTTAATAGTATAACAGCACAGTAATACTGCAATCACGTGGATGAGTTGGCTAGTGCGCCGGATTAACAACCAGAAGGTTGTTGGTTCAAGCCCATTCTGAAGCTGTTAGTTTTTTATAACAAAATGTCTAAAGAGATATTTTAAACTAAATAGAGTTTTTGTCGCTTAGGATGCTATGTGCGAGATGGTGTACTGAGTAAGAGGTTAGTCAGTAAAAACAAATGGTTAGTGTGTGTCCAAGTTCGAGTCTCACTGACGGCAAAATTTTTTGTTTTTTTTTATTTTTGTTTTCTTTTAATTACATATTTTTGAGTACTCCTAGAGTTAATAAATTTGTGGACAAGTCGAACAAAAATAACTAGTTATTCAGGCAAAAAATAAGTAGTTTATTTTTGTTTCCAATTATACCTGCTAGCTTACCAGGAAAGCAAAGTTTTTGCTGGGGAGCTATCAAAGTTTTTCGTGTACAGTGGAAAGAATTGAAATTTCGACTGCCGATATTTTTATTTAAGAATTCTAGAATATAACTTTTATGATGAAATCATCAAACTAGGATATTTTGTTATCCAAAGAGTAGGTTCTGATTTCTGAATATTGTCCGTAAATATTTTTAAATAATTTTTTAAACAAGCTCCAAATTTGGAATATTTTTCATATTTGATGGACCAAATCTTTTATATTAAGCGGTATTGGACTTAGATACGTATATTCAAAAAAAGCATATATTCTTAGCATGTATTTATAAAATAAAAAGCTGTGCATATGTTGCATTTTTTTGAGATATTTCACATTATTTTTTGTAAAAATTTAAGCTTTCTGAAAACAATTATTTAGCAAAAATCATGTATAACTGACTGTTTCAAAGGTATTAAAATATGAAATTTTTATATTAATTCCTTATAAAATTATTCTTTGGTTATTAAAAATATATTTTTCAAATTACTAAACTGATCGCGTATTGCGAAACCGTTCGTAATCGGTTTTGAAATTTGGAAATGTATTTATTTGGTCAAATTTTGCCTTTTTTTACAGTTTCTTCAAAAATCTATTTATTAAATACAAACTTTTGAATTTTATTACAGCAAAACAAAAATCAATACATAATTATCTATCAGCGAACAGAAATAACACATAAATTGGTTAAAAAAGGTCATTACAAATTCGCCCAACTATTAATGTGTCTTAGACTACTTGTATGGGAAATGAACAAAAAATCATTCGAAATTTTTAAATAAAATAGAATTTTTATTAAAATTTAATTTATAGTTATTCACATAAATATTTCCATTTGAAATATTTCACTTTTTTATTTGCATTCACATATTTAAGAAATGTATAAACTACAAAGAAGTCGTTAGGTGTATATCTTATATGGATGCTGGGGCCAATAGTGGACCAGTTCTTTTCATATGGTGAACCCATAAAAAATTTTAAAAATATATTTTTTCTCTAATATCTATATCTATCCATATGGAAACCCACTTAAGGCCATATTTAGGGAGAATGTTTATCTGGGAGATATGTAAAATAATGAACCGATTTGAATCCAATTCACCACAATTAATGCCTAAATAATATAAATATATAAGCAAAATTTGGTTAAGTTATCTTAGAAACTTTCATCTGTACTTAAATCAAATATCAATTAACGACTGACAGAGGGATGCTGGCTTAAGGACAAAAAATCCAAAAATTTCCATATTTATTTTTTTTTCTTTATTTTTTACCCAAATTAATAAAAAAAGTATAAAATAGGTCAATTTAATTATTTCCTGAATTAAACGTAATTTTTCATGCTATTGAAAGCAATGTGGAGTTTCTCAAAGTTAGTTCGAAAATCTCAAAATATCCAAATTTATTATTTTTGTTTACTTTATTTTTTTTACCCAAATTAATAAAACAAAGTATAAAATAGGTTAATTTAAAAATTTTCTAACTTTAGCGCAACTTTTCATGCTATTAAAACCAATGTGGAGTTTGTCAAAGTTAGTTTGAATTTCGGTCTTATGGCCTCTTGAAGTTCGAATTTTTCGTAAAAATAATTTAAGTCATGTAATTTAAATGTTATTATATGTTTTTGTTGTTATAGACTGCTATCATAATTATATTATATTCTTTCTTTTTACGTCCATTTTTACCGTAATATTGTTTACTTTATTTGTCTTGATCTTATGCCTAAACAACTGAGCCAACTAAAATGAAACATGGCACATATATATATCATTTAAGGAAATACTGATTGGATGCTATGCCCACTGTTTTTAAGAAAGGCTTACTTTGCTTCTTAGGAGGAAAATTTCATAAAAGTTAGTTTTGTCATCATATTGTTTACTTTATTTGTCTTGATCTTATGCCTGAACTACTGAGCCAAATAAAATAAAACATGGCACATATGTATATCCTTGAAAAAGGTATAGACCGGATGCTACGCCCACCTTTTTTTAAGAAAGGCTTACTTTGCTTCTTAGGAGGAAAATTTCATAAAAGTTAGTTATATATATTTCATAAAAGTTGGTTTCTATTCCTTGTGTGTGTGTCGAATTGAATGTGAATTGGCTTAGTAGCATCAAGAAAGTAGTAAAATTGATTTTGACTGAAAGTTGGCTAAAAACTGGGCGTGGCACTTATATTTTAGCTCATAATTTTCTCCAAAAAATATTTCATATATGTGCTAAATTTCACTTGAACTTTCAAAAAAAAGTTATTTACAAAAAGTGGGCGTGGCACTTTTATTAATTTTATATCATATATTTCCTTTTGAATGAATCACTATATATGAGTGCAAAATATCTGTCAAATCGGTTGAATAATATGACCACTCATATATTGCAGGCAATCTTGTCAAGAAAAGTGGGCGTAAGATAGAAGGGGCATTTAATAAAAATCTTAAACAATATGTAAGAGAAGCTTTGTGCTTTTGCAAAATAATAAGCAAACATAAATACATTGAAATTTACTAATTTAAATGTTTTCTATTTACACACATAATGGAAAAAGTGTTACAAAATATCCAAAGTTTAAGAGTCCATAAAATCTAAATTTGAACTAACTTTGAATGATGATGTTATACTTTGATTTCATGTGGGAATTATTCAGGCAATATTTGATGTTCCAAAATTTGTTGCATAGTGTTATTGTTAAATTATAGAAATATTTAGTTTGTTACTTATTTAGTTGGAAGAAAAATTTAACTACAATAATAATTTCAAAGTTTAGTTGTTAAACTAAAAATTTTCATATGATTTTAATATTTCTTTAGTTAAATTTGCTGATTCGTAGAAAACACAAAAACAAAAGACTTAAGCAACGAACTTGAATTTAAAAAGCACACAGACACATTTCTTTAATTTGCTTTGGTTTTTATCAGAAAGAAAAACCTGTCTATATTTCTAATTATTTATCATGCTCATTGTTAATTTATTTTCCACCAAATTACAAAACGAAAACGAAAATAAAATAAATCCATCAACGCTTTTCTTCACTCAACCGTTACAAATTCATTAAAGAAAAAAAAATAGAAAAGAAAAAAATTAACTAACGATACGCTTCTGTAAACATATCTTTGTTTATTGTGTGTGTGTTTTTTTTTTTTTTTAATTTAAAATCAAGTAAAAAAGTAGACAGATTTTTTGGTCAATCCAGATCAACAGCTGAAAGAAATATCTTTAATTCAAAAGCGATTAAGCATTAATTTTTTTTATTAAAGAGATGTAAACTTTGCATTAGAAACAGCTCTTAGGTACAGTTTAAATGCTTATTCAATCTATCTTATGATCACTTATATGCAAAGCCATTCATTTTCAAAAGTGTCTTTCCTTTATGTTAACAGTGACTGTGGAAATCTTGACCTACCTTTTGATCGTTTTACGGCCATATTCCAATCCTGGTTGCATTTCTGGGTGATCAGCATATTATTCCTGTCTGCTGATGGGTGCACCAAACTTTATGTTTGCATCTCAGAGGTACTCTATTTTGGGACCTCATAATTCTATTCTTAAGACATCACTACGCAATGGTATAGAATCAAAATATTTTTGTAAATAATTGTGTAATTTCTAATCGCCTATTTTACCAAAAAACTTCATAAGTACAACGAAAAAGTTCGTTGAATCAACCAATTTATTCCCTAATTTTTATCTAGCGTACAGGTATGTACAGACACAGAACAACGTATGAAACAACGTATTGCCATAAGTTAACACTTATAACGTTTTAAAATTCAAAGTACAAGTTCATTTATTCAAATTATCATATTATGTTTTAACGAACACGTCCATTGAATTAAATAAATAATTTCAATGAACAGAATGTTGAACTAAAGAACCAATAACTTGATTTTAATGGACCTACACGTTGTCTCCATGAAACTATATGCGGACATTTTTAACATTTCAATTTTTAACATTTAATTTCAATTAAATGAACTTATACGTTGATCCAATGAACCTATACGTTAAATATATATCACAATAATAGCACTGTTCTGTAATTTTGATATTAATTTTATTTAAAATAACATTATTAAATATATAATTTATATTACACTCAGTTAATATAGGCAAAACTAAATAAAATTTCACATATAAACTGCCTGCAACTTGAATAAGGAATCACATTTTTTTTAATTTAATTAAGTATATCTCCTAAACTAAAGTTCAGAAAAAAATAATTTTTTGCGCAACCAAATTTCAAAGTGTAGGCTTTAGTCTCCTGAAGAAATAAAAAATATACATATTTTGTTATACTAAAATTATGCATTTATTTAAAAGCATGTATTTCTATGCTACTCTTTCGTGTGTCACTTGAATAAGGAATATTTTAAAACTAAGCAAACTGTAATTTCTTTTTAAATTTTAGTTTATAAAAATGAAAGTTATTATCCTCTCGCATTCAATTAGTAATGAGCACTGGCACCATTTTTAAGAATTTTTCGTCTTTCTTTTGGAGTTGTTGCCATTTTCTTCCGCCCTTTCATGTTTTTTCCATATCTTTCCACGTTATTTAAATAATTATACACAACTGACTTTCCTCTGTTAATGTTTTTGGCTATTTGGACTGGATTCTGACCCTAAAATTTCAAAATCAGAATTTTTTCTTTTTCGGAGTTATTAAAAGCCTTACCACGTCCCATTTTGAATAAAAACTATTTAAAAACTATCAAATTAAAAATTCTCTAGCCGTTTATATTGAAAGAAATTCAAATCATAGCCTTCCTGATTAATATTAAAAGAATTCCTTATTCAAGTGACACACGAAATAGTACCACAGAATATATGTATATTTTTTATTTCTTCAGGAAACTAAAGTCAACACTTTGAAATTTGGTTGCGCAAAAAATTATTTTTTTCTGAACTTTAGTTTAGGAGATATATTTAATTAAATTAAAAAAAAAAATGTGATTCCTTATTCAAGTGGCAGGCAGTGTATATTTAATGTAGATACTGTAAATATAATACAATATTTATAATATGTTTTACTTAATAATCTAAATAAACAAAAAAATTAAGAGATTTAATGTTCTTGATACCAATAACCAAAATAAAGGGTTCAACAAAGTTATATTTGGAAGATAACTTACAAATGTGATCGTTAAAAAACTTAGCACTTTTAGAGCTAGATCTAGCATTTTTAAACTCATTTAGCACGGAAAAAAAAAGAATCTAGCACTTTTCGAATTATTTTTAGTATTTTTTTTTTTAGCACTTTTTGCACATTTTTGTTTTTTTAATAATTTATACTATACAAACATTATCAGTTTTTTTTCTAAAAATTAAAACTGCAACTAAAATTTTATGTTTTTAACTACTTTAAATAATACAATTTTTAAGGAGTGTATTTAGCAAAACAAACTTTGTAAAATCGAATACAATTTTGGTAGTTAAGTAAACTATATTCTTTTGTTGTAAGATATAATTAGTATAAAATAACTTATTTATTTTTAAATGTCGATATCGTAAATTATAATAAAACAAAATTTTTAATAATTTTGAATATTATTGAAAATGAAAATATTTATACATAATTAAACAACTTTCTACCCAATTTAAAACAAAATAATATAACATTTTGACCATTAATTTATCAAATTTTAACCCAAAAGTTAAGGCCTAATTGTAGACAAAATGATTACTTTGTGTGAAAAAAATTTCATTTTATATATGGTTATTCTTTAATTCTTGGTTAAAATTTTATAAGGTAACAGCCCTATGATATTTTATTTTATTTTATTTTTTGAAATATTACTGTGGGTATTTTCTTACATTTTGAAATAATTATTTTGATGAAAAACTTTTTCGAGAATTTTATTTTTTGCTAAATATTGGTTTTTGGGCAAAAGTCTGTTTATTTAGTTAAACATATTTTTTTTAATATTTTTACTTACATGGATATTTACAGAAAAGGTCTTAAAAAGCCACAATCTTGTTATTACTAAAAGTTATGATTCATGTCACTCGGTCATAACTCCGTATTCTGTTAACATAGTCACAAATCATGCTTAACATGTAAAGTAAAAATTATGACTTTTCTTGTCAGTTAATTTAAAAATAATAATAATATAAATTTTGTTTAGAAATTTAAAATGTTTATGAAGAAATGGCTAAATCGCAAAACAGATAGCAAGATGCGACGAAAATTAGTCGGAAAAGTGTGTAAAAAAAATATATATATATAACTGCTTGTTCGTTCCTTGGCCCTCAAAGATTTCAAATATGTATGCATGCATTATTTTTTCCGACATAAAATTTTATATATTTTCATATTTTCTATTTTCAATTAAAATGTCTTTTTATGATAGCCATAGCTCTTATGAATGCCTATATATCAGTCTTAATTTTAAAAAAAATATATAACTTTTGTTTGTGAATAGGAATTTTAAGACTATAGTCACAATTTCTGTATTACGACCACGGAAAGTAAGTTTATGCACTTAAAAGTGTATTTTAGGCGCTTGAAACATTCACTAAAAATGTTAAAATATGCCCCAAAAAAAAAACAAATATATATATAATGTCTTATATGGCTGCTAGGGCCAATAGTGCATATTTTGGGACAATTTTTGCATGCGAGTTATATAAAATAAATGATGTATCGATTTAAATTCAATCTACCTCAATGAATGACTAAAATAATATATAATAAATATATATGTAAAATTTTGCTGTTGTCTTAGAAATTGCCATCTGTACTTTAATCAAGCTTAAGAACCAAAAAATTGTAAAACTGCAAAATTTACTTTCTTTACTTGTTTATGTCCAAATTAATAAAACAAAATAGAAAAAGAAATATTTTTTGTCATTTCTTGAATTATGCGCCATTTTTCAAGTTATTAATACCAATGTGCCACATCAAAAGTTATAGCAAATCGTTGCATGAAATTTTTTGTAAAATGAAAATTTTTTGGAACTTTTTTTTTAAGGAACTTTAATACTTATACGGAACAGAAATACGCCTTGTATAAAGAGAACTTTCTGAGAACTAAGGAACTACCCATAAAAGCACCATATTTTATCAGTGCGGTGTCATATTAAAGGTAAGCAGCATAATTTTGTCGTATAGAAAATCGTATCCCAAATAGATTTCGAAATTTATATTGCTTTTAGTATTTGTTACAATATAATAGTTGTTCCAAAAAAGATTTAATTTAAATATATATATATACGAGGGCGGATCAATAAGTCCGTGACTTTTCGAACTTCCCTCGTAGTTATATGAAAAGCAACACTATTCCCATCAAGTACCACCTGTTAATAGACTACTGTCAAATTTTTAGCAAGTATCGTCATTTACTTTGCGTTTAACAGCTGTTAAAAACATAAAACCTCGTGTATTTTTCTAAAAATGAATTTCGAGTGCTCATTAAACATTATTTTATGCGAAAAAACCGTCAATCAAACCAAGACAAAGCTCGATAAATACTATGGGGACTCTGCACCATCGATTTCACTGGTAAAAAAGTGGTTGTGGTCGCACAAGTACAAATGACGCTGAACGTTCTGGACGGCCAATTGAGGTCAGTACATCCGAAAATGTCGAAAAAATCCACGATATAGTGTTGGCCGGAGTAGTAAAAGTGTTTGAGATTGTTGATGCCATAGGCATTTCATATGGCATTGTGGTTTCGATTTTAAGAAAATTGTCCGCAAGATTTGTGCCGCGTTAGCTCTCAATTGACCATAAATGTAAACGTATTACAACTTCAAAGGTTTGTTTGGAGTTGTTTAACCGAGTTGTTTTGTAACAGTGGATGAAACATAGATCCATTACTGTACTCCGGAGAGCAAGCAGTAGTCTAAACAATGGGTGTCTCCAGATGAACCTGCTCCGAAGAAGGCCAAGGTAAGTTTGTCGGCCAATAAGGTGATGGCAACAGCTTTTTGGGATGCACGCGGGATAATCCACATCGATTACCTTCAAAAGGGAAAAACAATGAACGGCGAATATTATGGCAACTTACTAGACCGACAGACTTTATGAGGATTTAAAAAGAAAACGACCCCATATGGCCAAGAAAAAAAATTATTTTTCATCAAGATAATGCACGGGTTCAAATGTGTGCAGTCTCAATGGCAAAACTCTATAAATTAGACTACGAATTGGTACCTCATCCGCCATATTCTCCAGATTTAGCCCCTAGTGACTACCTCCTATTTCCAAACCTATAGAAATGGCTCGGTGGAAAGGGATTCAGCTCCAACGATGAAATGATTGACCAAACAAATGCTTATTTTAAGGACCTCGAAAAATGCTATTTTTTACGCAAAGTAAATGACGACACTTGCTCAAAATTTGACAGTAGTCTATTAACAGGTGGCACTTGATGGGAATAGTGTTGCATTTCACATAACTACGAGGGAAGTTCGAAAAGTCACGGACTTATTGATCCGCCCTCGTATATATAGTTTTGTGTCAGAAACCAATTAAGTAACATATTATTTATTAAGGGCAATTTTAAAACTATATAATGATATTATTATGTCCTTCCGAATGTATTTCCGCAAAATTTAATGTTGACTCCGATTAGTGTTATATTAGCATTTCTCTAAAATTCCATATTTTTTTAAAATAATTTTATCTTTTTTAGTATAACAACATTTTACATACACGCAGAGAAAGAATGTGATTGTTATAAACATAAGAGAAGAGCAGCATATTATGATTAAATTATATGGTTGTTTTAAAAATATATGTAGTCATATATAATAAATTTCTAAAATTCCTTGCATCGATTTACTTTTAAAACCTAAGCAAAAACTTTGTAATAAAAAACTTCATTAGAAAATTTACTGAATATCTAGATCAGAGAAAGAAGTTTCGCCTAAAGGCAAAATTATCAACTGAGTCACACTACATAGTGGGGCTTTTTTGCAATAATAAATGGTAAAAAATCTAGATTTTTTAAACTGCTAAACCGATCCGATGAAATTTGGGGCATCGTCAAAAAGTGTTTTTCTGAGTTTTACTAAACAAAATAAAGAAAAAAATTTCTGTACTTGCTTAAAAAGACATATAAATTCAAAAAATTATTTATTGTTATTATTATTATTATTATTATTATTATTATTATTTCTCATTTTTGACCTTAAACTTTTTGAGTTTTTACCCTATAACTTTTAAAATAAAAATTCGATCACTTCCATAATTCTTTAAGTGCAATTTTTGAAAATTTTGAGTGTACACTCTACATCAAGCAGTAGTCGTAAATGATAAATTTTTGAACAAAAGTTTAAGTTTTATGTCTGTAAAAAAAATTTTAATGATGTTTTTGGCACCTACTCGCATTAAATTAGATAGAACATTATGTTTTTGATGTTTTTGCAAAAAATTGTGACAATATACAGGTAAAATTAGACACAGTAGCCAATTGTCTGAAATAACCCATATTTTCAATAATAAAAATATTGACCTTGAAAAACATACAGTAAAATTTTGTATCCAGGGCTTATATTTAATAAAGGCAATGAAGATTTCGAAAAATATTTTTTCTGTGTTTTGTATCCTTTAGCAGTGGTATTAATTTTGAAAAAATTTTTCTAATACACTTTTTTTTTGGGCATTTTTATGTTTGAGCCATCTACATCAATATATTTTAAAATTAGAAAATATATTTACTAAATTTTTGTTTCGAATAAAATGTTTTATCCAGCTGACGTAATTCTTAATTATACATATACAATAATATTGAAGTCGATATATTTTAGAAAACCAAAAATACGATACTTTAAGGTTTAATATAGGCCTTATAGACAGCTCTAAGATGATAAAAAATTTTAAAATCTGAAAAAAAAAACAAAAATTTGGCAAGAGATTAAAATTTGTCTATGTCAGAGGTACACAACTTTAAGCCTATGTGAAATTTTATGCATATCTAAACAGCCGATTAGAATTTACAGATTAATTTCCAAAAAAAATTTTTGGAAATTTTTTAGTAAATTTTTGTACGCACATTTTTCAAAAATTCAATTGACTTTGTAACGTTTTCTTCCGGACCATTAAACATTTTTGATTTGGTAGATTCTAGCATATTATTTTTGAGAATTTAATATAGGACTTCGAACATTTTCTGACAACACTGATTATAATTTGCCATAAAAAAATTAAAACATGTTCAGAATTACTTATAACATGCTTCATATTAATCTTATAATAATAAATCATTATTCATTAATTCATTTTCATAAATTATATGTTGTTCAAGATAAGACATTTTTTATTAACTGAAATATTTTATAATAGTTAATAAATATCTCACACTGTTTGGATCACCACGAATAAAAAAAAAATCTTGTCTATTTATATTTATTCATATATAAACTAAATGAGAATTATAATGAAAAAGCAAGCGTATTATATTTATTTGTAACATTTTATTGTTATGGGAATAATAATATTAATATGGTTTAAAAACAAGATATGATTTAATTACAAGGAAAAAGGTTAATAAAGGTAACGTTAACGTTCTTCTCAGATAAGGTTCTAGTTGTATTACATGCATTAAACTCTTGCAGTTCCATATTTATATTAATGAAAGATAAAATAGCAAAATGTTTGCTATAGAATTTTAAAACTACGAGAATATTTAATTCCCATTTTCCTGGAAAACTAACGTATTAAAAAAATATTCTCAAGATTGTTATCAAAAGTTAGAATTACAGACTTATAATTAGAAAATGATAAATATTTCTAACTGTAAGAGGATAAGAAATAATAATTTGGAAATTGAAAGAAATATTTGATTTTCCTTTAAAAATTAAACCGGAAATATGATTAAAATTTTCCATATTTTATAAAATATTAGAACAAACAAAGGTAAGATATTTTAAAATCCTAATCCAACTCATACAAGTTGCAATATGGATATCAATCAGTGTAAGCATGGCGAAATAATAAAGATGAAAGCATTTTGACACTTAAATGGGTAAGCAAAAATTGTGTTTAAATGGAGTTTGACTAAAAAAATAATCAGCTGATTAAGTGAGGTCACCTGTTTGAATTCGCCTTGAGTATTTTTTTTATATAACTTATTTTTTACTCATGCTTAATGTCTATTTAGCAATAATAATTAATTTCTTTGGTTATTATTACTTTTATTTTCGGTCTCCATTTTTTCTATAATTTTCCAATACGAAATTTTTCCAAATGCCAACCAAGCGAATTGAAGAAAAAAAGTGTGGAAACACACTCACTACTCTTCAGTTTTTAGCATTTGTTGCTTCATTATTATATGTATTGCTACACACTCGTTCGACACGCAATTAATGTTAATGGTCAAAAATTTTCATTTCTATCTGTAATAGTTTTATTTTATTTATTTTCTTTTTCATTGAAATTAAACCACAAAAAAACTTATATTATTCATACATATAATAATAAAAATAATAATAATACTCGTAGCAGCTACTAAATTGTTGCTGCCACTATTGCATTCCATTTGATGAATCCGCATGTGTCTGCCTGTATAAGCCCAGATACTAAATTATGACCGATATTTTCTTTTAATTTTTTTTTTTTTTTTGCAATAATATTTTGGTTTAGTTTTCTTTGCGGTGAGTAATACACCATAAAACGAAAATTTAATATGAAGGTATGTATGTATACACAGCTACTAACTCAAATTTACATCAATTATTTGTGTACAACTTCATTTATGAAAATTTTTATGTGATGTATTTTTATTTTAAAATTAAAGTAAAGAGTAATAAGAGACGAAACTAATTATCAAAATCCCAAGTCGGTTGTCAAAAACCTAACTCATGCATCAACAAAATACATGTAATCAAATACATTCTGTTGTTTCTAAAACAAATAAAAACATATATGTTTTTCTACAAAACAACAATTCTTTTCAATTGCCAATCAAAGGTTTCGCCTCTATGTGAATACTCTCTGATTTAAAGTTTTCAAAATTTATTTTAAAAAGAAACTTCAATTAAGCGAAAAAGCACAGTGGTTTAAATGAAATAAAATTACTTAATAATAACAAAATACCGTATACATTACATAGAAGCAGTTTGGTAACTATTTACTTATAACCCGGTATGTAATTAATTATTTATGATCAGATTTTTGAAAATGCTACTTTTTATTGATTGAATTTAGCAACCAAAAGAAAAAAAACTACTTATTTGGAACTTAAAATGTAACTAGTTCCTATTGCTTTCACTAATAATGACTTCTGTCATTATTAAAATGGGTTTTGAGTAGCTTGGAAATAATTAGTTCTTGTAATGACATCTAATTAATGACTTTCTAAAATACCTACTTGTAATAATATGAGGTAAGTAGTTGCCTCTAATGTCATCATCGTGTTAAAATAATGGGTTTTTCAGTTAATATGTAAGTAGTGAAGAGCCATTATATTAGCTTCTTAACTCATTACATGGCAACCAAAGTTTTAGCTGGATACTTGTACAGATGATAGAGGAATAGAGGAATATTCTTCATAAACCTTATAAAGTATAATATTCAGCTATAAAATATATGTATTCTGGGTCATTATTGGTAGGAGAGTCGAAACAACGATGACTGTCTATCCGTCCGTCTGTTCAAATTAACTTTCCAAAGTACACCGATAACACTCTGCTACAGTAAGAAGATGAATTATTTTTAAAGAATTTTTTTTTTTTTTTTTAACAAAACAAGATTTAGTTAACAAAAACTATAGAATTTATTCGATTTTATCTCTATTAACTTACTTAAACTTTAATTACATTTTTCACTTTTGCCCTAAAACATAAAATAAAATACTTTGTCTTAAAAAATATTAAGAATTTTTTGATAATGTTTAAAAAATGTTTATTCTCATTTTATTCTAAACAAAATAGCATTTATATAAAAATATGTTAAATCTTAAAAGAATAAATATAATAAAAAAATGACATCGAAGTCAAAATTTTGAAAAAGAAAAATAAAATAAATTATAAATATTATATAAGTTATTATTTATATCCAATATGCACATATATACAAGATTTCAATACATCTAAAAAGCTACATTCTTCTGCTTCCTAAATCAATTTTAAGACCAAAATTGACTTTAAATTTAAGGAACTGCTGCATCTTTTGTGCAGGAACTACCTTCAAAACGTTTTTTTATTATTTTTAATATCGAAATTTTGAAATTTTTGAAAATTGTTATGCAATACCCTCAAAACAATATTTTTACGAGTGAAAATAAAAAGTGTCAGTTTCTAACAGTGCATATTTACGGCATTGTCACTACAACAATATTATGTTCTCATTGTTCATCTTCATTAATTTTAATAACACTGTATTCATGATAACAATGTTTTTGTTTAAGGTTTATCATTTAATGTTTACGTTCAATAAAAATTTTAATTGACTAAAAACATTTTTGGTTCTTGAATATTTTTACGAGAAACAAAAAATTTCTTAATATGAAAAACTATTATTATTTCTACAACCATTACGCATTATCAATCTTTTTTCTTGTTTTTAAACCATATCTTGTTTTTAAGCCATATTAATATTATTATTCCCATAACAATAAAATATTAAAAATAAATATAATACGTATGCTTTTTACCAATATGATTTATCATAATAAGATTAATATGAAACATGTTATAAATAATTCTAAACATGTTTTTATAGTAAATAATATAATAAAACCGAATCATTTTATGATAAAATCAATTCATAATATGAAAAACTTTATCATAGCGTGATAAAGTATTTAAATACAACTCGGATCATACTATGAAAAGTTAGATTATTTTATGATTAAAATATTCATATTTATTATTAGATAAGACCACAAATATTTTTAAAGCAAATATATAATCTAATCATAATATGTTACTATTCATTTATGTTTAACACAACCATATTTTTATCTCTGTGAGTGTAATTGAGAGATATTTTTTATACATATTTTTAAAGCAAATATATAATCTAATCATAATATGTTACTATTCATTTATGTTTAACACAACCATATTTTTATCTCTGTGAGTGTAATTGAGAGATATGTTTTATACATATTGTGATCAAAGAGTTTAAACAGTCATCCTTGAATTATTAGAGCATATAAGTGTGTTTTAAATTAAGTGAGGTCATCTTTTTGAATTCGCCTTAGTTAAGATATTTTCTTTCTAATGCCGTTTAACTGTTATTCGAGATAAAAGTTTTATTATATATATTTTTTTATATAACTCTCGATATTGGGGGTATATTGAAAATTCTAAAAATGGTGTAATAATATACTCATCCATATCTACAAACTACACTTTGTTTCATTTCAAGTGTTTTTTCACTGTACCGTGTACCTTTTTTTGGTTTTATATTAGAAATAAATATACTTAACAATTCCTAGCCAAAAGTAATTCCTATTTACCATGTCCTCTACACCCGGTTATTAAGTAATGAAGATCTTGGCTGGATGCTGTAAAATATTACAAACACTATTTTAACGTTTTTAAAAATACTGTGGGAAAGTTGAATGATGATTGTATGGTTAAGCTTACCATAGAATGATTTTTGCTGCTCTTATGGTTAATAAATATCTATAATAACAAGAAAGAATATCCATGTATTTAACGAGTGTCTTTCAATTTTCATAAAATTTTTAAAACACATATTGATATCATTTTCGCGAAATTGCTTTTTCAGCTTTTAAAAAATATTGAAAATCTCAAAAATATATGATATTAAAAATCAGTATTTCTGCGAAGGCTTTGTAAATTTTAATAATTCAAATTGTATTTATAACAGCTTTAATATGAATATTCCAAAAATTAAAACCACTTTTTTAAAATACAATTTAATGCAATTACATTTTTCGTTAAATATGCTATCTCAAATTTTTAATTTCAAATTCACAAAGCTTTTCCAGAGACATTTATATTTAAAGTTACACACTTTTGGAATCTTTTTAGTTTTTTAAAATAATAAAAGTCGAGTTTTTACAATTTCTTGAAACTGAAAACTGAAGTCGATAAATGGTTCAATTGACTTTGTCTATATAATTTTTATGGAAATTTAAATCCGTTTCCTTATTATAAATACTTGAAAATATTGATCTAACTTAAACATTTAGAAGAGAAAAGTATTTCCTAAAACTTTTTTTCATCAACACCATTCTGATAATTAATTTTTAAAGTTTCCATTCTCTATATTAAGAAAGGAAGTAAATAATTAGTATTTTTAACCTAAACTAACCTGCAATAAATTATTTTGCGTCAAAACATTAAAAATATACATTACATTTAGTTAGAACATAAGATTACTTTTAAAGAAAAACTATAATTATAAAAATGTGACAGACCAATTTTGATAAAAAAAAAAAAAAAATATGACGAAACAACAATTATAATAAATAATACAAATTAATAAGTTATACGTAAATAAACTACATATTAATTTAAATTTTAAATACTTAGTTGCAAAGTATATACTGATCTAATTTAAAAAAATCTAAATCTATTGAATAAATGGGGTAGGTATATTAAATGAAAATTAATAGTTTCTATTTCATATACACACAGAGAAAAAATATGGTTGTGGTGACTATAATCTAAGAGCAACATATTATGATTGGGATATATGATAGCAGTTAAAAATTATAATGATTATAAATAATAATAATTATTATTACATTTTATAATATGTGTGTCAGGTTTTATAATTATATGATTTGACTTTATAATATATTAGTAAACTATTTTATCATATTATGTCTGATTTTATAATATACAAATGTGTTTCTATTGTATTGTGATTCGACTTTATCTTATTCCAATCATATTTTATCACATTATAGTGTATTTTTTATCATATTATTAATACAATTTATCATATTATAATTCTCTTAAATCATATTATGTTTTCATATTATAATATTATTATCTAATTTTTTCATATTATAATTTGATTGTATTATATTATATATAATAACTGTTATAGTATGACCAAAAATTATATGTTTCATGTACTAAATTTGTTAAGATAAAACACATTAAAATTCGAAAGTAGTTTTTCATTAGTCTGTTATATATTTTATAAAATAATAAAAAAAAATTTTTATTAGAAATTAAAATTAATTTCTATTTTTATAATTTGCACAATAATTAAAATTAGTAATAATTAGTAGTTATTTACATAAAAAATTATATAGTATTATATTATATAGAATTATATTATATAGAAACCGAAAAATAAACATCCTCGGAAGTATGTTATACATTATCTTAGTTTTTAACGTAGTATAGAATGCCATTTTCAAGTTTTAATAAATACATTAACATACAAAAAAAACTGATTGCTTATTGACAGACTATACAAAAATGTGTATCCAATAGTTGTGGAGAAAAACATATGTTTTACAAGTAAACACTCAATAGTTGTAGGAAACAAAAAATGGTCTAAAACAAACATTCTATCTTTGAGGAAAATATAACATTTCAAAAGACACACATTTAACAGTTGTACAAAAACAAATATAAATAAAAATATTGGCTGCACTTAATTGTTGTAGAAATAACAAAATTTTTGAATGTTTATAAATTTCTGTTTCTGGTAAAACTATTATTCAAATATAATTTTTTTGTAGTCAACCATATTAAAGATTTGATTGAGGGTAACCATTTAATTATCAACCACAAACAGAAACGTTTTTATCATGAACACATTATTTTTAAGATCAATAAAACATAACTACGAGAACATTATACTATTTTGATGATTATGCCGCAACTATGCTTTTCTCTGCGTGTAGAAAATTAAAACTTAAAATGGTTCATTTTAACTAAATTTAAAAATTTTAGTATTAAGTCTTAGGATAGGTATAATATACGTTAAAAAGCATTATTTTCCAGAAAAATAAATACTTTTGCTTTGTAAAAAATGTATATAAAATTACAAAAATTAAATAATTATAGTTTTTATTTAAACATTTCTTATTTAAATTAAAAAAAAAGTTAAAAAAAATAAAACTGATCTCAAATTTGTATATATATTTTATAATTCTTCTATGAAACTATTCTTGTAAATTTCCTTAACTAAAAAATCTGATCATAAATAATTAATTACATACCGGGTTATAAGTAAATAGTTACCAAACTGCTTCTATGTAATATATACGGTATTTTGTTATTATTAAGTAATTTTATTTCATTTAAACCACTGTGCTTTTTCGCTTCCCTGAAATTTCTTTTTAAAATAAATTTTGAAAACTTTAAATCAGAGAGTATTCACATAGAGGCGAAACCCTTGATAGGCAATTGAAAAGAATTATTTTTTTGTAGAAAAAAATATATGTTTTTATTTTTTTAGAAACAACAAAATGTATTTGATTACATGTATTTTGTTGATGCATGAGTTAGTTTTTTGACAACCGACTTGGGATTTTGATAATTAGTTTCGTCTCTTATTACTCTTTACTTTAATTTTAAAATAAAAATACATCACATAAAAATGTTCATAAATGAAGTTGCACACAAAAAATTTATGTAAATTTGAGTTAGTAGCTGTGTATACATACATACCTTCATATTAAATTTTCGTTTTATGGTGTATTACTCACCGCAAAGAAAACTAAACCAAAATATTATTGCAAAAAAAAAAAATTAAAAGAAAATATATATATTTAAACCACTGTGCTTACTAAAAGTGTAAACATACAAACAAATGTAAGTGTATGTTGAAGACTAAATTGATTTAAGCCAAAATTTAAGCAAAACTTCACTTACCACTACTTACGAGTTCAACTACACATACCACTAACTAACTGTTTTCTTATGTATGGACTCAAAGAAGCATTTCATATACGACTACAACAATTCGTCTTTTTACACTTCGTGTATTTTTAAAGTACGTCTTCGTTAAAATTGTTGTTGTCGAAACATAACGAATGAATGAATACACCACATCCATCCATAGATCGTTAATGAATTTAGCTTTTAATGCTTTTTCTTTTTTGTTATTTTTATATATTTTTTTTTTACATTACTATTTTTTTCAGCCAAGTGCAATGGAACACGATCATACGATTTATATAGCAGTAAAACATGTTTCTTTTGTATTCAGTTGCAGATTTTACTTCATTCGAGTCGGTTGTTCGTTTCCCCCCATATTTTTTGGAATAAAAACTTAAAAAAATAAACATTAATTTTAAAATTAAATGTAACATTCGGTAACGTTTGTTTAAGTAACCAAATCTTTTTTTGCAACAAGTTCCTGCTACAGCAATATTTGGATTATCCTTCCAAAGATCACATATAATTTCTGGATTAATAAAGAAATTTTTTTTTAATTTTCTACCTTAATTAACCAAATAAATTTTAGCTTTCAAGGTAAGGATGATAAAAAAGAAAAGAAAAATAAAAAAGAAAATTTTTAAAATATAAAAAAGGAAAAAGAAAATAAAATGTGTATAATAAACTTAGAAAACAAAAAGATGAAAAAGTAGTTGATTTTATAAAGCCTGATAAACCTGAATTTCTCTTGGTTTGAAAAAAAAAAAAAGTAAAGTGGTCTGAGAAAAGAGTGTTTTAAAAGAAAAGTTTATAAAATTAAATTATAAACAATAAGGAAGAAAATAAAATAAATATAAAATACTCAATTTAAATAATTTTTTTTTATTTTCAATATAACATTTCTTTGGGAATTTTAAAATAATTTAAATTATTTAAATTACAAAGAAATATTAAATTTTCAAAATAACTGCAAAGTTAAATGAAAGTATAAAAAATACCCTACCTTTGGTGTGAAATTTTAAAGAAATTTTTAAACAACACAGTTTTTTTCTAAACCCGCCAAAATTTATTCACATAAAGATCACTAAAAGCTCGTTAGATGTACTTATTTTTAATTTAAAAAATTAAAGGAAAAAGCTGTAATTTGAAATCGAAATGAAATCAAGATTGAAAGGATTTTTTTCTTTTTAAACTATGTATTTGTATTACTTGAAATTTATCACTTTAATTGAAATTATTTTTAAATCGCTTTATTCAGGAAGTTTTTTAAATTGAGAAAACAAGATTTTTTATTAATAACTTAAGCTGCACAGATTCTGAAACAGGAGATTTTTCAGCCAATTTAGATACAAAGATACAAATGATTGTGGAGTTCTAAGTCTATAAATTACTTTGTTCAGGTTTTCAAGATAAACCGTTGCATTGGAAATTAATCATGTGGCACAATTTACTGCAACATATCTCGATAACGAATTGACTGATATGGTTTAATCGTTAAAAAAAATACAGTTGTATTTATCTCCAAGTTATAGCTACATGATATTTTAATCTGCTTAATAGTTTTGGAGATAGTAGAAAAAAATTAAAATTTTTGTATAAAAAAAAATTATAAAAAATCTAAAATCACTAAAAAAACCTTTATTTAAAAAGTAAAATTCTCACAACAAAAATAGTTTTTGAAAAAATCGTTAAAAATCTAAAACAACTAAAAAAATGTTTCTTTTTCCTTTATCTTAAATTTGCATATGTTAAAAATAATATGATCTATTGTTCATTAAAATCGATCCTTAGATGTCGACTTTCTTCACAATAAAGTGACTTAAAAAATAAAATCATATATAGAAAAGTAAAATTTCTTACAAAATTAAAATAGTTTTTTTCAAAAAAATCATAAAAAATCGAAAATTTCTAAAAGTGTTCCTTCTTTTTCATTCATCTTAAAGCTGCAAATAATATGAGCTATAGTTTATTAAAATCGATGCATTAATGTCAACTTTATTCACAATTATATGAAGGTATCACTTATAGGTTTTTTTTTTTAATTTTGTTTTTTAACTTTTTTTTTAATCTCTAAAACTAATACACATGCATTTTAACTACTTGTTGACACTGAACTTAAAGTTAAAAAATGTCCAAGAGTGAAGTTCAATACGTTTAAACCGCCTGATCTTGTCAGACCATTTTGATCATCAAAATGATATAAAAAATTAAAATTAAATGAAGAATTAAATGAACACATGATTGTTCAAATATCAGAAATTACCAGCTTTTCACGAGTTTTAATAATTTATTGTAAGAAATTATTTAAAATTATAATAAAAATTTTCAGCAAATTAAGTACTACTGACAATTGGGAAAATCAAGAAGTTTACTGATCTTTTTTTTATGAGATAAAGTTAAAAACTCTGCATTTATTTCCTAGCAAGAAAATATAACAATCCTGCACTGTTCAGAACTTTGTAAATGTCTTCTCCCTCTTTTCTAAAAATAACAGAAATACATTCCACTTTGCCTTCCAAAAAATCCATTACTACTTCTTGCTTCCCTTTAATTAGACGCTAAATAGAAGATGTATAAAAATCTCTCAATGATTAACCGCTAAAATTTCTTATTACGTACTGAAATAATTTGAGCGTTACTGAGGCTTAAAGAATTCAAAATCATTTAATTTCATTTTGAGTATCGTTACATCAGGTAATCTGTATATTTTTTTTTTAATAAATTAAAATTCCAAGCTCTTTTTAAATAGCATTGCACATAAGAGATCAATTATTTAAGAGCATTTGCTTCTCTACTCGCTTCTTTTGGAAACGAGAAGGCAAGCCTTCAATGACAGAGTATGTGGATTATAATTATACAACAGCATGTATTATAGCATACTTTATCTGTATTCGCAATATGTTTTCTACTTAAAACATAAAAATGGTATCCGCTTTGACATTCGAACCGAATTTTTAACACAATTAATTTGTGACTATTTATTGCCCTTTTATCTGTATTTGACGGTATCCAACCATAGTTTATGTACCATACATAATTGGACAACAGCAGAATGAAATACGTATGTATTTTATATGCCACAACACACTTCATTAGTATTCAAGATGTATTTGTGGTTCTTCGAACCGTATATCTAACATAAATAAGCTGCAATCGATAATTAACCTATAACTTGACACAAGCAGGAAATAATACGTATTTTATATGCCAGAGCACACTTCAAAATCATTCAAGGTGTGTTTATGGTCCTTCGTTCGTTTGTTGCCCTTATTGTCTCTATTTGGCTGTACCTAAGCAGAATTTGATGGACTACAATTAGACAACAGCAGAATAGAATACATATTTTATAGATTACAATATATTTCATGAATATTCAAAGTGTGTTTGAGGTCCTTCGAGCCGGATATCTTATTGTGTCCGCCAGATGGAACCTAAACAAAGTTTGTGGAGTATAATTAGATAACAGCAGAATGGAATACTTATTTATAGGTTTCAATATACTTCATGAGCATTCAAGGTGTGTTTGTGGTCCTTCGAACCGGATGTTTAACATAAATGAGTTGCAATTAGATACCACCAGACAAGCAAACATATTTTATATGCCAGCAAACACTATATCAGCATTCTTGTGAAATTTCCTCATATTTGTGCTGAAATATTTTCTATTATATTTTCTTTTATATAAACTTAATTATGCTGAAAACTTTTAACAGGCAAAATATGCATACATATTAAAAATCGCTTTACTTAATTTAAAATATACTTTAATGAGTAATTAAAAATATGTTTATGTAAATTATATTTCAAGGACATGTGATAAAAAAAATATGAATCAATATAAAGTAATTTAAGCCATTGGGGTAATAAGAAGAGTATGTAATAAAAATGCAATTAATAAATATATATACATATACAATAACTGATGATGATAATAATGATAATGGGTTTTAAATTAACAGGCTGTTGGGCAACATAAATATAAATATATTTTTATATGTAATATATATAAAGTTAAATGAAAGCTTTTTTGTAAAACAAACAAAAAAAATTTAATGAAAACTAAAGGGAAAACTTTTAAAATAATTATGTAACAAATCTGGTAAATTATAAGATTTCACAAACTTCCAGTTAAAGAGTTAAAGTTTAAATAAATACCAATTACCAATTTACCTTAAAACATTTCCTAAAAATTTTCACTTAAAATAACAAATTTTTTTTAAATAGTTTTAATTTTTTTGCATAATAATTTTCAAAGTCATAATGTTTATTCAATGATTCAGTTGAATATTCGATCCATAAACACCATATTGCCAAGACAAATATTAAATTTAACATGTTGCAATTATGCTGCAAAACAAATTGCCTACTGTATCTATATATATATATACGATGATGATAAATCAATTTTTGTTAATTTTTTACCATACAACAAATTTTTGTTTAAGCTCTTTTTTGCCACAAAGAGGAATTAAATGTAAAAAAGTCACAAACTTACACACGTTATACAAACATAAATAGAATTAAATACTCTATTGTATAGAGTGTAAAAATAAATCCAACAACATTTTAGCTAAACCGGTTTAATGGTGGATGTTGCAACATTCGATGCTGCAACAGTATAAACTGCAAAGTCTGCAACAAGTAAACAAAAATGAAAATAAAATGTTATTCGCAATTAGTGTCATGAGTGTGCAACTCTTGAAGTGCAGTAAATATTTAGCAGGCATTGAAGCATTTTTTATAAAAGAAACTTTTTTCGTATTTGATCTGGGGTTACTAGAAGAGTGATTATTTGCTGTTGGCAGAATTAGAGTTTAGAAAATTAGCTAAAAAAAAAAAAAAAAAGATTTTAATAAATGATTTTATTTTTTGAGTTATATTGTTGTATTCTTATTTCCGTTTTAGCATTAACACTTCCGCTTTAAATTTAAATTTTGGAATGGTTACCTTGTTTAAGCAATAGTTGAGTTAAGAAGTTAATTTGCCAAACGTTTTTTATTTAAGAAAATGTATATTTTTGAAAAATGACATAATCCGACGAAGAATTTTCGAAACAAATATGTTCGAGAAAATATCGAAAATTATATTAATTGGGATTGTTCGTAGCAACGAACTTCTCTCGATAATTTCTCTATAGTAAACATTCGCATAATTTTCGAAAATTTAAAAAATATCAATATCATAAAATTCAACTTTTTTAAACAAAATATCGAAACTAAATGTTTCGAGAAAATGCCTAATCTACTAAATTTCCAGAGAATTTCTTAAGTAAATAAAAAAGCAACATATTTTCTTGTTTGTGCATGCAAAAGACTAAAATAAAAAATATTTAGTGTCATTCTTGAGCCATAGTTAATAGCGATCGGTTGTAATATATTGCGCTATAAAATGTATTATTATAATAAAATTTTAGAAAAAATAGTAAGTACTGTCGCTACTGGACTAAAATGATTTTCAAAATAGCATATTTATCTAAATATTTAGTATATGTTTTTTTTTTTTTTGCAAATTAATTCAGATGTTAATTTGATCAACAAAAAAAATTAATTAAAAAGAAATAGAAAAAACATTTATGAATCCTCTGGGCGAAGTTACCACTCTTATGTAAATGACTTAATTAATTTTATTGTTCATTATATGAATTATGATTTTTGAAAAGAAATGTAATTTATTATGTATCTATACTATTTTTAATATTGGATATACTATTGTCTTAAGTTTAAAATTAGATCATTAACTTTAAAAATTAGATCAGTTTTAAATTTTAGATTGGCAACAAAATGGAAATGAAACAAAATAGAACAAATATCGTTTTCAAATTATTGCCATTCATAATAATCACAAGTTGTTAGTAATATCAATATCGTATAAATTTCACACTTTTTTTGATATCGTAAACGAAACGTTTCACTATTGATATCGCTAAAGGTTCATTATTAATACAATAGACGAACATTTGATATCGAAAGATTTGCTGCCACAAAGTGATCCACGGCTGAGCTCATATTCGGATCGCCAACGATAGCCGTTCTCGAATGTTTTGTCAGAGAAATGTTCGTGAAATGTTCGAACGGAATCTCATTATCAAAGTTTGTGGTCAGCTGGGAAAGTACTTTAAAAAAAAATTCTTTCTGTAAATTGTGATTTTTTGTTGGCCTTTTTTTAAGGACATTATTTTTCTTTTTTTTCAAAAATGGTACGTTTTTCAAAACTAAACTATTTTGAAAAAATAGTACTTTATGAATTTTTTAATGGTGCTTTAACAATAATTGTGCTCGAAAAGTATAATTTTGTTGAAAACAGTTGGTTTTCTTTAAATATGGCGCTCTTTTGAGTAGAAAATGGTACGTCTCTGAAAAATGCTATTTTTTTAAATAATTTACTATGTATAAAAATAGTACATTTTGAAAAAAAAAAATATAAATGCACTAAAAACTAAAAGTAGAAATTTCTGGAAAATAGTAATTTTTGAAAAAAAGGAATTTACTTTTTTAATAATGGAACTTAGAGGTAAAAATGCGGAAACTTTTATTTCAACGGTACTATTTGGAAAAATAGTACTTTAATTGAAAATGATACTTTTTTGAAAACTGTTGATTTTTTAGAAATTAATTTTTGGAAAATTACTCTTTTGCTTTGCTTTAAAAATAAAATTTTTGGCTAAAAGTAATTTTAAAAATTGGTTTTAACAAAGTAATTGTATTTTGAAAACTGGAAAGTTTTTGAAAAATTGTACTTTTTAAAATAATAATTTTTTTATTTTTAATTCTTTAAAAGTTATACATTCTTTGAAAATTTTGTATTTTGTTTTTTTTTTTTTTGTGATGTACTTAGTACCTTTTGATTTTTTTACCTTTAGAATATATATATATATATATATATATTTGAACATTTCAAAATATTTACGCTTTAGCATAATTCTCCTTACTAAAAATAGCACTTTTTGAAAAATGGTACTTTTTTGAAGAATAGTACTTTACTTTTTAAACAAATTGTACTTTAATGATAACTTTTTTTTTTAATAAATGGTTCTTTTTTAAAAAATATAATTTTGTGCACTTTACGGAAAAATGCTACTATTTTTAATGGTACTTTTTATGAAATGATACGTTTTTAACCAATATAATTTTTTTAGAAAATGGTACAATTTTTTTTTTTTTTTTTTTTTTTGTAAAATTGTACTTATATTGGAAAATGGTATTTAAGAAAATATTTGCTATTTTGACAAATTTTACGTTTTTATAAAAGAAAGTAATATATTATATTTTAATTTTTTTCAAAATGTATAATTTTTCAAAAAATTGATATTTAATTTCAAAATTAATACTTTTTTAGAAAAAAATAAAACTCTAGAAAATTTTAACTTTTTTAAATAACAGTACCTTTTAATAATATATATATAATAATATAATATACTTTCGAAAACTACTACTTTTTTGAAAAAAATTCTATTTCCGAAAGTATTACTCTTTTAATTTTATTTTTTTTTTTTTGAAAAATTAAAATAATTTGAATAAAAATAATTTACTTCTTTTAATGATGGCACTTTTTTTGAAAAAATTTCAATTTTTGGAAAATACTACTTTTTTGAAAAAAAAAAGTTCTTTTATAGTTATTTTAGAGAGAAAACAAATTTTTTCGAACAAAAAAGCACAATTTTTGAACTCACCTCCTCAGATTTTGATAAAATTTGGTATACTCACTTACTACGTCAATACAAAATTCAAAGTTCTTTAAAATTTTAAAATTCGTTGTAGTTTCGTTTTTATTAAGGCCCAAAGTTCACTTTTTTCAGTAATTTTTTAAAAGACATGGAATTTAAATTCATATATCTTTGGCCCTATTTGTCCGATTTTAACAAACTTTGGTTCAAACTGATCCCTAGTATATCTAGTTTCTAATTATTTTTTTAAAAACACCATTTTTGAAAAGAACAGGATAAGGAAATCAATATTCGGCCTTGTACCAAAGATATTTAAAAAATCTTGCTTCCATTCTTATAATTAATTATTAAGATATTAATTTCAGAAAAATTTATTTACATATTTTTATGCACAAAATAAAAATACATTAAAAAATATCAAATTATTATTGAAATAAATGAGTTTTTTACTAAAAGTTAATTTTCTCAACATCCCCTCATGATCCCGCTCTGAATTTTGTATACGAGTATGTTGTTTGTAACACTTTAAGGATCATTTAAAAAAAATATAAAAATGGAAGATATGGATTTTAAGTATACTTGAGACAAGGACGAATATTGATTTCAATATCTCTGTATTTTAAAAAATGGGGTTTTTATAAAAATAATTAAAAACTAGATTTATTAGGAATTAATTTGAGCTCAAGTTTGTTTTAATCGGACGAATAGGTCCGAAGATATATGGATTTAAAGATCATATATATGGATTTAAAGATCATATATATTCAAAAAAAAAATATATATATATTCATATATATATATATATATATATATATATATATATATATATATATATGAAAAAAGTGAACTTTAAACCGCGATAAAAACTAAACTACAACGAATGTGAAATTTTTAACAAACCTCAAATTTTGTATTGATGTAGTAAGTGTGTTGACCGAATTTCATCGAAATCGGTGATGTTGATATTCGACGTTTGTTCGAAAATGTTTGTTTTCTCCCTTTAATAAAAATTTTAGTTTTTTGAAAGTTTATATGCTTTTAAATAGTACTATACCAACTTATTTTACAAAATTTTTGCAAAATTATACTTAGCAATTTCTTTAGAAAGTTTTTACTGTGAATCTTATAAATGAAATGAACAAGGTGCTCTATTCCAGTTCCCTAGTGAAATATGGACCAAATAGCTGATTTTTATAAAATTTTAAATCTTAACTTTATATTTATTTTTGCAAATTAATTCTGTTTGTGTCCACTTTATAAAGTGTTCCATTAAGAAATTTGACAAAATCGTTACCACTGCAGAAACTAAATAACAAATAAGAAGTAGATGTTGGTTAATGTTGGCGTTGCTTAATGTAATTGGTTAATGTAATTGGTTAATTACAATTTTCTACCTCATATGAGAAAATAAAGCAATATAAACAGTAACTAAAAAGAAATAAAACTAAATCATAAATATAACTTGTTTTTTAAAGCCACAAATTAAATTTAGTTTTGCAAATAAAATTCAAGTTATGTGGAGTAATTATTCAGATTTAAATATTTAATTTAGCTTCTTTTTTTCTTTTCTTTATTAGATTAACAACCTAATTAATCACTTTTTGAACACACTTTCCCTTTATTCCCTTTTTATTAAAACACATTTCTTCTGCATGTCTCACAAGTTGCTTAATTTTTTCCTTATGCAACAACAACAATTTGTTAACAAATTATTGTGAAAAAAATAAAATAAAGTGCAAAAATAATTGCCCATAAGAAATTACAAAAAATTTTGTTAAAATTTTCAGACAAGGTTATTATTAACAAAAACAAAATAATAAAAAAATATTTACTTACAAAAGCCGCTTAAGAAAATGTCATAATATAACAAATATATTAAGTAAATATTTGTCAAAACTCAAAAAAAAAAAAAAAATACTACAATTAGTTATTATCATCATTATGATCTTAATGTATCACTACTGTTTACTTTTTTCTTTTAACAAAATAAACAAAAATATGGTAATAAAAATGCTTTTAAAAATATTTCAACAATTTTGTAGCTTTTATGTTTTGTTTTCTTTTGACAAGCTGTTTGAACTTGGTATCCATTAAAACTGAAAAAAATGAGTTAAGTAAGTCAGTAGGAATTTATTTAAAAATGAAATTTTATGAAAACAATCTCAGTTTTCATTTCATATATATAGTTTTTTTTTCTTTTAATTGACATCATTTACTATTGTTTTCTTTTAATTTGTTACATGGGAGCACTTCATATAATTAATCATTTAAAGTCGCGTGTTTTAGATCAAAATCTAAAAGTAGATGTATTAAATATGGACACTTTTTCTCCGTTCAAATTGTTATTACAATTTGTTGATTTTATTTATTAATTACTTATTAAATGTTATACATATAACAGATATCTAATAGTTTAAAATTTAATTTGTTTAACAATAATTTTAATTGTTTAAATTGTTTTGTTATTTAAATTTATTATTACAAAAAACTTGTCTATCCAGACCTATTAATAACAACGTAATTTAATTTTAAGTAAAATTGTTTTATTTAAAAATGATTTAAATAAATTTCTTTTAATAACTTCCTTGTTAAGGTTATACTAAAAATATAAATTTATTATTTCCTAGCTTTTTTACTCGTATTCAAACAAATGTCGAATAGCAGTCGGCCCCCGAAGGCAATGAGCGCTGGTCACTGCTTTAATAATTTACAATAATTTTTCTAATGTTCAATAGGACTTTAATTAAAACTTTAAGCAGAGTTAATAAAAATGAGCTTCAAATTTCCAAAATTTACACTTAATTTAGATTGAATAGAATTCCCACTTAGAAAAACTCTATATAAATCTAGCCCTTAAGTTTATTTTTAAACTATTAAATATATGAAATTATCGTTAAATGGCTTGGAATCCATATAATGTTTAGATTTCCAAAAGAGATGAAAGAATTTATTCGCTACAAAAGAGTCTTAGCAGCAGCCTAACTATACGCGTTAATACGATTTTAACTGCTGCTTTTTATATCTTTCAACCATATAAATCATTTTATTATTGTCACAAACTCAGCGTGAAAGGCTATGTTATGATCTGGCCATATTATTATCTTATATAATAAAATCCCTGCCCCTATCGATGGACAATTTTTTAATCTTAGTAGCAGCCTGACTATATGTGATAATACGAATTTAACAGTACTTATTAACAATTTAAATCCCTTCGTTATTATAACTTGGAAAACTGTGTTATTATCTGACAATATTACTATTCTATATTACAAAACTTCTGTCCCGATCGATGACCAATTTTTTAACCTTAATAGCAGCCTGAATATATGTAATAAAATGAATTTAACAACTGTTGTTAACTCGTTTCAATCATTTAAATCTCTTCGTTATTGCCACAATCTCAGCCTGAAAAACTGTATTATGATCTGACCGTATTATTACACTACATCACAAAATTCATGTCCCGATGAATCACCATCGGTGTATAAATAGATACCTGGATTAGTCATAATATATTTTCTATTAAATCGCATTATACCTCTTCCGATATTCTTTATTTAGAACTCCAAGAAAATAAACTAAATACATCGAGGTCAACAAAAAAATATCATATAAAAACAACGATATATCTCCAATAAAAGCTTCAGCTACATAAACATAACCATTGTAGTATTTTTCAGGTGAAATTGATGGTCGCTCAATTACTTGTAGGTAGGGACATACCTTACAATGATTTTAAAATCTATTCGAATAGACAAGCGGCTCTTAAGAACTTTAGGGCATATATTCTATCGTCCTGAGAGGTTCATGAATGCTGCTGGTCTCTGAACGAGATTTGCTTGGTAGCTCAATCTGAAATGAATTTGGATACCAGGACACAGAGACATAGTTACCCTTTAGTTTAGCAGACAAGCTCGTCATATCTTTCGGAATGAGAAGAATGTCTACGAATGAACCGCATGTTAGAAAATTAATTCTTCGAGAGGAGTTGGAATATTCGTCAAATTGTCAAAAGTCTCTATACAGAGCGCACTTCAAACCGATCTAGAATCTTATTCCTGGAGAAATAAACTCTCTTGGGTCATTGTCTTATTGGTAAACAGTCTTGGGTCAGACTTGGGGTCATGCATAACGTTTTCTGCAGGAGCCGCTTCGACAAGCAGGAGGTATCTGACACTCACCTTCTTTGCTCACGTTCGGCTCTATCAGAGAGAAGGTGACTTTTCTTAGGTGAAACCAATTTTGAAGTTATTGACTATCTGAGGAGCCCAAATGTTAAGCGAATCTTGTATTTTATTCAAAATTCGAAATAATTCATGGTAAAGATCTGGGGGTTTTCTAGCTCTGCACTTACTGTGCCACAAAGAACCCAATTGTTGGCCTAAATGAATTTGGACTTCGGCCCAATGACCATTACAGCCTAACCTAACCTAAATAAATAAATTGCAATCATAACAATTCAAACTTAAATGGGGTTTAGTTTAACTTTCTTTGAATACTTTAGACAACTCAGCTATTTATAACTGTTAATTACAAAACTATATTCCGTAGCCGATTAGTGGTAATAGATAATCGACTAAGGCTACAAAATTATCCCTTAAGGAAACTGTTGTAATTAAATACTGAATTTTGATGATTACATTCGCGAGGAAAAAAATTAAACATTTGAATTTAAAAATTCACAGCATTTCAAATATAAACCTTCTTCATATTCATAGTCCAGTTTAAAACACCTTTAAAATAAAAATAAAAATATTTTTTAGTTTGTGCTAAAAAACTAAAACTTTAGCAAAACCAGTAATTGCTTAATTTATTCAATTTAAAATAAATGCCATTTTTGACAATAAATTAGTCATGTTTTATAATATTTATGCAAAAAAAATAAACAAAAACTTATTAAAATATTTACTTGACATTTTTAAGACCAAAAAACACAAAAAAAAGATGTTTTTATCTTTCGTTTCCAAAATAAAAAAAATATTACTTAATAACTAAATATTAAGCATTACAAAAAAAAAACAAACAATGAAAAAGAAATACAAAAAAATAATATTTAACCTACTGACACACACTGAAAAAAGTGTAATTTAAAGCTTTTCTAACTCAGCAGTATATATTACGACCTTCTGCTAAATACTAGCTAGTAGTTTTTAAATATTCATTGTAGTGCTGGCAAATTCTACTACTTTTAAATACTCGATATTAATCAATACTTTTCATTTGGGTACTCGATACTACTCGATACTTAACGGAATTATTAATTTGAAATATATATTTTTAATTAAAGTTCTTTTATTTAAAAATATAACAAATATATTTAACCGATTAGTATGTAATTTTATAAATTTATTTATGTAAAATATAAAATAAATAAAAATGTTAATATTAAATTCAACGTTTACAAAAATCAATAAAATTATTTTCATATATTTAAAAATTAATTTGAATTATAGCCGTTATATTTTGAATATATATATCATTAAATATATCATTAAAAATTTATCATTAAAAAATTAAACTCTCAAAGTTTTGAGTAACTACTTTACAGTATTGAGTACCCAAAAAATGGGGCAATTACTACTTACTCGATACTTAATACTCAATAATTGCACAGCACTAATTCATTGGCTTGAGTTCTTTGCTATAACTAAATTTTTGGCTAACAGCTTCATTTCCAATTTGTATATGTGTTATTGTTCTTTTTTTTTTTTTTTTTAGAACAAATGAAAAATTTGTTTAGCTCTTATTTCATTCTATTTAAAAAAAGTTAAGAAAAAAATAACAAATTGAAAATGAAAGTATAAAAAAAGAATAAGCTTTTTTGGGTAAATGTTATTATGGCTGCTAATATTAATGTGGATTTTGTGTTTTTTTTTTTTTTTTTTTCAATATTATTTAAACAAACAAATAATTTACATAAATTTAAGACTTCTTTTTGTTATTCTTGTTTTGTCAATATTTAAATTTAAATAATTTAATAAACTTTAACAATAGCAGCAAAATAATGTTATAATAATATTGTTATTCTTTCAAAAGCCTAACATTGTCATCATACACTTTTTAAATGATTCAGACTTGTCTATATATTTTTTTTTTTCGGAGGGACGTAAGAAGGGAAGTAAGAATAATTTAATTAAACCTGTTATATAAATGCAAAATTGTAATTATTAAATATAAAATGCGTAAAATTAATAAATTTATTTATATAATAAATTTAGAACTATTGTAAGTATTAAACTTTCAATATTATGTAAACAGAGACATTTTTTGGTACTTGCTAAAACCCCTGAAGAGTTTCTTCTTTTTATGTGTATTATTTTGCAGACATACTCATTATTTCCAGCATTACCTATTAGCAATTTTGAAACAGCATCATTTTAATCACCGCATGATCCAATTTTATACTTAAACTATTTATCGACAATGTCTAACAAAAAAAAAATAATAAAAACAAGTAAAGAAGGTCGAACAAACCCGACTCGGAGGAGTCTTATATTAGATATGTGGCCAGTTTTGAACCGATACTTGTATTAATGTAATGTATTAATACATATAATGTATGCGTTATATTATATTCATTCTAACATGTATATGGGACATATGTACTTAAAGGTGATTACCGGAATTGGGCCTTATATGGCAACTATGGTCAATTATATACCGATTCTCATCAATTTATTTGTGTCAAATATTATATTGATACTAAAATTTCCATTGAATTTATTTACGTTTCAGATTTATATGGGAGCTATGATTTATGCCTATAAAAAACTTATTTGTGCTGAATTTTATTAAAACATTAGTATATAATTAAGGCATTTAAGATCTTTAAACACCTATTCCGGGAGTACATATCTATGGGGACTAGATTAATCATTTTTTAATATTTTTGCCATATTTCATTGATATCTACTGTCTGTATTTTGCGCACAATTTATATGTACATCCAGCCAGACGGACGGATATCGTTAAATCGACTCATAAAGTGATTTTTCTGTGCATTACAAACATCAATTTTCAGTTAAGTCAGTTATATTTTTTTCAATTTAGTTTAATTTAGGCAAGAAATTTTGTACTGTATTTGATCCAATCAATCACTTTTAACAAAAATTGAAAGTAGTACTTTTTTATTATTTTTGACAAAAAGTGAGAGATTTTTTAAAATAATTTTAATAAATTTATTTAAAACATGAATAATTACAAATTTTCTTAAAACAAAAGATAATTTACTTAACTTTCTAAAAATAATCATAATAATAATCACTATCTGATCTTTATTTGCGTAAGATTTTTTTTCTTTTCTCTTTTCTTATAAGTTCATTTAATAATTGAAACTAGTTTAAATTGTTTACATACATAGTGTATTGCACTTACAAATATTACATAAGATGTGTGTAAACAAAACATATTATTACATGTAAAAATATTTAAAGCAACAAAATCATAAAGTTATAATTTTAAAAAACTACTGATGCGTTTCAAATCTAAGAAAAACTTAAACATACACATACCAAATATAAATATTGAATGAAAACGATTATCTAAGATACATATTAGCTAATATGTATTTTAGTATTTTAGTGTAAAATTACATAAAAAAGCTTTAAGAGAAACATTTATTTTTTAAAGCAAATATTTGTCATCAATATTTTAGTTCAAAATAAACAGACTATTAATTGAACGTGATATTTTCATTTTTCTACCTTCCAGATGATGCTCGTACAACCCACACCTCAACAACGTGTTACCATTCGCGAAGAATTGCGTGAACCCGAAAATGTCGAAGAGATTGAACGCGATGTTAAATTGATACGTGAATGGTTGGATACACAACCCCATTTGCCCAAAGATATGGATGATGGCCGTTTGCGTACCTTTTTGCGTGGTTGCAAGTTCAGTTTGGAAAAGGTGAAAAAGAAGTTGGATATGTACTATACCATGCGTAATGCTATACCTGAATTCTTTTCAAATCGTGATATCAATCGCGAGGAATTGTCTATAGTGTTGGATTACGTGTAAGTGGAATTTTTTTTTTATGAAGATTTTGAAAATGTTGAGACAAAGTTTGTTTGTTATATTTATTCCATTATGTTTTTGTTTGCATTAGGAAATCAGGACCTTATTTTTTAGATTACCTTTTTTAGAAAAGAGATTTGGACTTTAATTGTAATCAGAGCAGGTTAAAATATTAATAAAGCTTAAAATTAGTTTTTAATGCTTTACCCGAAAACCTGTGAGAAATTGTGAAAAATTGTTTTTAGTGAAGAAGTTTTTAAATGAAATCTTTCTTAAAAATTTTGTGAAATAAATTCATCGATTGAACTTTTTACCGATCAAGGGATTACTTTGACATTTCCCTTCCTATTTATTTTTTTTAATAGTGCAATTTTTACACGTAAAATAATATCAACATAAAATTTTGTCTTTAAAAATAGTTACTTTCCCATTTTTAATGATTATTAAGCTCGATATAATTTGCTTGAATGATCAAATTTAAAAATTTTCAGAATGTAACATTTTTTTACCCTATATCACCAATACATATATGGTACTTATTTTAATAACAAAAAAGTCTTCAGATCCTTATCTTAAAGCAAACCGTTTGGCTTAGATTCGATTAACGATGTCCGTCTTTCCGTCTGGTAGGCTAGCTGTTCATTTGAATGTCCCGAGAAACTTGTTTTATGGGATTCTAATTTTGAAAAATCATGGATCTCATACATTTAGGTCAAAACAAGTTTAAATTTTTCCCCCGAAATGGGTCTCATAAAATTCGTTATTTTCAATTTGTTGTGGAAAAAATGTTTTTTTAATTTTTAATTTTACCCAAGTAAATTCTGGTGAACAATTTTTTTAAAAGCTCTTTATGATGGGCTATAATTTCTAGAAATCAATTTATACTTATAAAAATTTCAAAAAAGAGGGTATCATATGATTGAGCATAACCGAATATAACTTTCTTATATCCACAAAATTTAAAAAATATGCTCTTAATATATTATTTTTTCTGGCTAAATTTTAAATTACCTGTTATTCGTATTATGATTTTTATTAGCAATTTCTAAAAAAATATTTTCTTTTTGTATTTAAACATTAAAATTTAATCAGAAAATTACAAAATGTCTATCAGTTTATAAGATGAAAATTATTAGGGAATCGGATTTGTGTGTTAAAAGCTAAGGTGACAGTAAAAAGAAAATTTTGATAATAACAAATTATCTCAAAAATTCTATTGAGTACTAAATATGCAAAGTTGCTCTCTTAATTATGCTCGTTAGTGTTATATAAGCAAAATTATTCTTTTAAGTATAAAATATGCAAAAATATGTCATTTAAATTGTTAAAATATGCCCTCAAATAAGAATTTTCTACGAAAATATGATCCAATATACTGTTGAGGCCAAAATATGCAAAAAATAAATAAATATCAACTCTTTTACATAATTTTCCAAATCATACTCAGCATTTAAATTCTTGTTTATATAAAACACAAAATTTAAATCCTAATCTTCTCTGTCCCTCTCTTTTCTTTTACAGACACTGCCCTACCTTACCCGGTTTAACTCCTAACGGACGCCGCATCACTTTCATTCGCGGTATCGATTGTGATTTCCAACCCAGCCAAGTTAATGATGCCATGAAAGTAGCCCTTATGATTGGCGACGTCCGTTTGTTGGAAGAAAGTGTTGGTATTGCTGGTGATATTTTCATTTTGGATGCTGCCGTTGCTACAGCCACACATTTTGCCAAATTCTCTCCTGCTGTTGTTAAGAAATTTTTGATATGCGTGCAAGAAGCCTATCCCGTTAAGGTTAAGGAGGTTCATGTAATTAACATTTCACCTTTGGTCGATACTATCTTTAAGTTTGTTAAGCCTTTTGTCAAGGAGAAGATCATCAATCGTATTACCTTCCACAATGACATGGAAAGTTTGTATAAGTCTGTGCCCAAAGATTTGTTACCCGAGGAATATGGTGGTAAGGCTGGTTCTATTGTTGAGTTAACTCAACAATGGAAAAAGAAATTGGCTGAATATACCCCATGGTTCACTGAACAAGAGGAGAAAAAGGCCAATGAAGCCTTACGTCCCGGTTCACCAAAAACCAGTGATGATCTGTTTGGCATGGAGGGTACCTTCAGGCAATTGAATATCGATTAAGCTGTAGTGTGTTGTGCAATTGGGTGAAAGCCATAACGTTAAACTTCGCTTTAGACCTCATTTGAGATTATACGTACTACTCTTACGTTTGTTCGGTGGTTATTAATTTTTTTTTTTTTAATATTTTTTAATTATTATTTTTTATATATGTATTTTCAATTGAAGAACAAAAAAAAGAAATGTTTCGTTATCGCTGTTTGTTTAGGAATATTTGTACTCATTTCGTATTATAGTTTAATTTGTTTCTTTATTTTTTTTATAAAACAATTTTAAAATTATTGCATTCTACACACATACTTATGTGTATGTAAATGCTTTCATTTTGATTGGTTTTCATTTTTCATATTTTACGCAAGCGTTTTTCCATTATTTTTTTTCTCATAATTTTATGTTTTTTATATAATTCTAAATAAAATTGACCAAATAAATGAAATAACGAATTTGATTTTTTATTAATATTACAAATTTTACGAGAGAGGTTTTTCAAGAATTAATACTTTTTAATTGAGTTTTTCAACAGATTTTTATTGATTTTAAATAGCAAAATTCTGATGATTCTGATTACATTGATATATTGAACAGATGAATGCACAATTGGGACGATCGCCAAAAAAATAAACAGAGCAGCTCAAAATAATATTTTTTTCCTGGTCTTTAATGAACCAAACTGTTAGTTATTTATCTGTTTCGGAATATTTTAAGAATTTTGACATCAATTTGTTACAGCATATTTTTACATATTTTTGCATATGTTGGTCTTAGAGGCATATTTTGTTATATTTTCGTAGAAAATCCTTATTTTAGAGCATATTTCAACAATTTAAATAGCATATTTTTGCATATTTATTACTTATATAAAAAATAAAATTTTTCATAATTTACCATTTGTGAAATTTTATTTTTACTGTCACATAAGTTTTTCAAATCCGATTCCCTAATAATTTTCATCTTGTAAATTGATAGAAATTTTATAATTTTTTGCTATAATATATTCGCTTTGAATGTCTCTTTATTTTTAAGCAATTGCTAATGAAAATCAAAATATTTTTAGCATAAATAGTAGATAATTTAAAATTCAGTCTAAAAAATAATAATATTTTAAGTGCATATTTTTTAATTTTAATGGCATATTTTCCGATTTTAAGAAAATTTTTATGCGCATAAAACATTTTTTAAGGCATATTTTTGGTTACCCTGGTAATAAATCCGTATCTCCGAAACAATTAATCTAATCGAATTGAAATGTATAGGAAATTTCTAGAGAAGGTCTTAAGCAGTGTTACCGTTGAGTATTTTTAAAAAGTGTCCATAAAAGTGGATTTCGAAAAAAAGGGTATTTTTCTAAAACTGCTTTAATACCTAAAATCTCCTTTTTAATAAAAACTACTAAATTCAATTTTATTATTAACAAAATAATTTATTTGTAATAATTTTTATTATTGCAAAAATAAAGATTTATTCATAAAAATAGTTAACATAGAATTCTCTTTTTATTAATTAAAATTCTATACCTTTGTACGAGGTCTCTACTCGGACTACAATCTCACAAATTTCCGTCTAATAAATTTAGAACTGAAAGCATAGATTCACAAGTGTTGATCTTAAGTCTGTTGGACAATTTATTTTTTATTAATGATAATTTTGAAAAAAAGAATCAAAGTAAAAATATAAATTAGGATATAAGTATTCTTCAAATTAATTTTATAAATTTCCCAATTCAGTCCAAAAGGAGTCGGCATCTGATATTTTAAATAGTAATTCATAAACTTTATCACTAGCTTTAGTTTTTATAGTTGTAGTTCATTTATAAATTCTTCGGAATCTTTTTTTACATCACTAAATTGTGAAACAATCTCAAAATAATTAATTTCTTCGTTTGGATTAATAATAATAATAATAATGGGTCGAGATATTTCAAACAACTTAGTTTCTCATCATTTAGCACACAGTCTTAAAAAGCCGCCATTTAGATCCATTAAAAAAAAGGGGCCAAAAAAGTGGCCAGGTGGCTGAAAAGGGGACAATTGGCGACTAAAAAAGGCAAAGGGTAACACTGGTCCTAAGCTTTCAAAAAAAGTGATATTGATGATGGCAAATTTGACCATCTTGAAATCGAAAAAGTTTTTAACTGCTTCAAATTAAAGCCGTTTTTTAACATTTTTACCGAGATGTATGATTTGAGGCAACTTTATTTGCTTTTTTTATCAGAGTATATAGACATTATGCATATTAGTGAATAGGTAAATAAGTCTATTTTGATAATATTTTTTTAAATACTAAAAAATTTATGGATTTTAGCTGAAAATTTAATAAATGTTAGTATTAATAATTAAAAACAAATTGTTTTAGATTTAAAAATGTGTAAGAAAGTACTCACTTAAGATAGCAAAATGAATTGCACTTAAAAAAAATTAGTCTGAAAATTTTTCTATTTTCATAAAATATTCTCTTCTTTCTACATTTTTGACCAGGTGGGAACCAGTTTAGTGCCAAACCGGTCTATTTACATGTGGTTATTAAAATTATTATTTCAATTTAAAACAAATCTCGTGTAACTTTTTTCCTAACCTGATGAACTTGAAATTTTGTTAACAAATTCACCAGTTTTGACCACTGTTGGACGTAGGGTGCAACTCTCAATCAAATCAAAATTTCTTTCCTAGCCATTTCTGATGTCTTTTGTTTTGAAATATGTAAAAATAATATTTTTATTGCAGGTGCATTACCTACTAGTTTATCAAAAGCTCTGAACACTATGTTGCACCTAACACCTTTAGACCTACACATTATTGAATCATCAGTCAATAGTGCGATCTGCAACGGAAAGCTGGAGATCAAGAACGTATGGGCACGCGAGGATATTATGTTTAATACCCCCGCAATTCAATCAATTTACCGACTATATGGACTTCGGAAATACTACTAAAGTCCTATTCCCCACCAGGAGTGAATGGAGAAGGGGAAATCTTCTTGAACAATATGGAACTAGGATATACACTGATGGCTCAAAGATGAACTGCGGTGTCGTCTCTGGTGTCTTCTCTAACGATCTTGGAATTAGACACTCATATAGACTCCCTGACGAGACAAGCGTATTCCAAGCGGAAATACGCTTATTCCAAAATATGCAAAAATATGCTGTTAGAACCAAGATATGTAAAAATTCTAAATAAATAACATTTTGTTTCATTTGATTCTATAGCGATAAAATTACATAAAAAACAAAAACACTTAAAACTATATTTTAAAATTTTTTGTCCATGTTCACAATCAATTGCTACTAAGAGAATTCAACTGTTAAAGAAATTTCCAACATTCGTTGCGAATTCACTTTGCAGAACCTGATATCTTTTCAAAATATAAAAACATAAAACTGTATAATTTTCAACTTTGAACATCTGTGAAAATATTTTTACACATACTAGCTGATGGTGTCTATTATACAAAAATAGTGATTGTACTGTTTTTTACCTGAAATGTTCTATTGGCCAAAATTCTGGTTTCATGACCCAACATGCTATGCTGTATTATGAGAATTATTTGCGAATAACAAAATTAAGTCAAATGTTTGTAGAAGTTACGAACTTTTAAATGTTTTGCATGCTCAAGGAACTTTGACACCCTGTATCTCATCCCATATTATAACAGGGTAACTACAAAATTAGTTTTCTTATGAAAGCTGTAGAGAGAACCTACAATTTCTTTAGATTTTAATTCGATGCGACCAGTCGTTTTGGAGATACAAATTTGTTACAAAAATTTCGTTTACCATTTTTTTTTTTTTTTTTGTGATCGACCCCATTGTGAAACGGACGGAAGGACAGATAACCCTATATATAAGAACTCAAATGGATATCGTGAAAATTACAAATGGAATATCGAAGTAATATACATCCTTGATATCTATAGTGTAGAGTATAATAATAAAAGAGTAAGGTCATCAAAATTCGAAATAATAATTTGTTTCATAATAAACGTGAAAAACAAAAACTATCAACATTTCTATTGTCAAAACTATTAACAATACGAAGAAAAACAAAGAAATCATATATTTTAATGTTAGCTGGACATTGAAAGAGATTCTTGTTCAGCATAAATCATATACATTCATATTTATTCATAAGGAACAAAAAAATAATAAAACGTTTTTATTCGTATACTCTGTATAATTTTGCTAGTTCTCTTTTTTTGCATACAATGCTTTTCTATGGTTAAAAAAAAATAAAATAAAATCTGTCATTTAGATTTCTCGTGTTTTTTAACCTTGTCAGCTGCTACAAATTGTTTCTATATACAACATTTTATGAAAAAAAATTTAAAAAATCATAAAAACCATATGTTCATGAAAAACAAAAATTTACTACATTTAAAAAAACTATAACTAGTAAATGCTCTACATAAGATAACCCAAAGTTGTGTATTTCGTTGAAATTTAAAATTTTTATACTTTAAAGTTTAATTCACTCAATGTTTTTTAACCATAATGAATATTGTATATAAAATTACACATGAATATAAAACACAACTACTACAACTGCTACCACCACATATGCATATTTAGTAATTTAAATAAAGATTGTTTTAATTACAAATGTCCTGGTGATGATATAAAGCTCTTTTCATACACTTCCATTTATGATACATTCATATGCACACATGATGGCTGCTTTATAAAAATTATATTCACACACATATTACGCATATGTATGTGTGTGTGTGTATTTATATGGGTTTATAGTCTTACATCCGATTAAATAGAGGACATTGAAAACCTTATGCAAATCCTTTTAACTGCTTGTTACAAGTTTAAATAACATTTGCCAACTTAATGTAAGAGAAAAAGAAAAAGAAAAATATTTTATTTAATATCAGTCTCTATTGTACTGGATAATGTACCACATTTACTTTGTTTGTCCACTTAATTTGACTGGGTGCTGCAGTATAAAGTGTTAAGTTTAAAATTGGGTCAAATTAGTATTAGAAATCTTTTATAGTTTTGAAATCAAATTGCTGAATAAATTTAAATTTAAACTCTTATTCAAACACCTTGTTTAAATAGTTCTCCATTGTTATAGTTACTTTTTAAAATGCAGATGGAAATTTTAAATATTTAACTATATTTATTTAATGATGTGTAAAATGTGGTAAGGAAGGATATAAAATTTTAAATCAAAGACTATAAATTTATTTTATTTAGTTCAATGAACAATTTTCCAAATTGTTATTATTAGATGTAATTATATTTTAGCACAAAAAAAAATTATTTAATTTATAAAGATAACTAGATATTTCTGTCCGGCGTTGAATTGTTTTTCTAATATGTATTTAAATAGCAAGAAAAAGTTTGTTATTACTACTTTTATCTATTATAGGGACTGAGCACGAAAAAATTGGTACACACTTTAAGGCTTATACATGTTATTATGCTTGAAAAAATGTAGTACCGTTAACTTGTTTATATTTGTTATTATTCTCAGTAACTATGTGTTCACTACATCTCTGGTTGGCATGCAACTTAATATACCCTACACCACCATAGGTGGTTGGTTTATTATACTTTTGTGCTGATATTTATAATGCATAGAAAAAGTTATCCAACATCCGCCTTAAAGTATAACAATCGACTCAGAATCAATCGATTTAACGATGTCCGTCTGGCTGGTTGGACGGCTGGCTGTCCATGTAAACCTTGTGTTTTAAAGATAATTAAATGAAATTTGGCACGTAGCACTTTTATCATATGAGGACAAAGCCTATTGAAATTGGTTGTGATTGGCTCATTATTTCACCTAGCCGCCACAAAAATGTTCACCGGAATAGAATTTAAACACTCAAAGATGCCTTAAAAATAAGAATATTTTAATGAAATTCAGTGCAAAGAAGTTCTGCACAATTACGAGTATCAATCTTTGTACCAAATTTTATGAAGATCAGTCCATTATTGACCATAGCTCCCATATAAACTCGTCTATCAAAAATCACTTTAACGTGCATTAATTCCACAGTAATGTTAGTACCAAGTTAAAATTCGACACAAATAAGTTTTATGTAAGTAGAAACAATATTGTCAAATTTTATGAGAATCGCTCCATAATTTACCATAGCTCCCATATAAACCCACTTCCAGGAATCGTAAATTGTAAATTTTATTTTACATTTAATAAAATTGACCACAGGTGTAATATAAGTCCTCTTTCCGAATTCTGATGCTCGTACACAATGGTGTAGGGTATCATATAGTAGGTCTTGACCGACTATATCTTTTTTTTTTGTCGTTCATTAAATTTCTTATTATCTTTTATCAAAAAAAGTTAAAAAATGCTAGCCTTAAGACTCACAAAGTAAAAAAAAGAAAAAGTTCCTAATAGAAACGCTAGAAAGAATGTGGAAGCAAAGGAGAATGAAAATGGTTGACACGAATGTTTTATTCTTCTTTTTTTTTCAAAAATATGAAGTCTGTCTAAAGGGCAATAAAAAGTACGTACTGATGAACTTTTTACAATATCCTATTCAGAAATTCCATATCACAGATATTATGGGAAATATAGCAGATAATTATCATCTAAAAAAAATCAAAATTGTCGAGCAAATGTTTGGTCTGGAAAGCCATTTGTACGTGCGGTGAAAAAACACTTCATTCGTAATAAATAGCACTTTTAACAGAAAAATGTACGCAAATGAGTGCTCTCAGAATAGATTCCTTGATATCATTAAAAAACACAACGATTTATAATTTTTCTGGCCTAATCTCGTTTCTCGTCCATACAAAAAAAGAAGTAACTGAATGTTATGAATACACTAAACCGTACAGAACTTCGTGCATTTGAAATGTAATGCATCATAGTAAAATATATTTGAAGGATACTCATAGCTGAGTAAAAAATAAAATAGGGTTTAAAAAGAAATGGGCTCATTCCAACAAAAAAGTAAACGAAAAAACAACAAAGCTCTTATGGAAGGTATTCCGGAAAATATTAAATATTTTATTAAAAACTAATAAAAGTAATTTTTCTTTAAAATTTAAATCTTGCATATAACAGTCTTTAATACAGTAAAACTTCAAAAATATTGACCCATTGGTTTCATTTTTATAAGCTGAACTGTATGCACTAATTTTTTAATTCGCAGTCCTTATTTCTATTTCCGATTATATACTGGACAATTTTAGTAGTTGTCTCTTAGAATCAGTGTTGCCGTTTTGGTTATAATCAAAACTGGTTATTTTATTTTCCAATGTAGAAATGGTGACATTTTTTCCCTCTTGGTTATTTTTTTATTAAACCTAAATTTGGTTTTTAAGAACTATTCCAAAGTACTAATTAAATTACTCTGTAAATCTCGTGTAAATTTTGCAAGTAATAAAATAAACTTGAAAACAAATTTGTGATAAAATGTCAATAGAAAACGAAAAAACACAATTTTAAGGACATAAAAAATGCTAATGAATTATGTTGCGGCACAGAAAATACGCAATACCTTGTCTAATTATACTTCACAAACTCAGTTTTGTTCCGACGAACAGACAAATATTAGGTCAATTTTGGAATGCAACTTGTTTAATATTAGGTTGGTTTGGTACATGAACGATATCTATTGAAGATCTAATCTTTTCACAAAAAATCCCAATAAAATATCTTTAACTTTAAATCTTTGACAAAAAGAAAAAGTGCTTCCAAAAAAGAACATTTTTACCACTTTAAAGGTAGAACTAACAAAAAACTAGATTTTTCAGTTAATGATGTAGAAATAAATAAATATTCAAGCTTTGTCTTCCGTAAAAATATCGTGTACATATTTGTTATGGTCACAAATATTTCTATTAAGGTAAATGGCATTTGAAAACTTTGAATGCGATCTCTACAAAATTAGTCTTTTTTTGAGTTATGACGTTCTTGAAGTAAATGAAAGAAATGTATTTTAAACGGGAAAAAAGGTTAACAATTTCTAAGAAAATTAAAATTTCACAAATTTAAAAGTGTTTTATATTATATTTTAGCAAAGCTAAAATAATATTTTTATTGAAAAATTTTATAAATTTTTAAGAGAAGAATTTCAAAGGCAATGAATATAAATCATAAAAACAGAACATTCTACAACCATGGCAACCATGACTTAAAAAAGAAGTTCTAAAGCTCTAAGTCGTTACTTTCACTTACGACACAATGTTAAAATCAGAACTTTTTCATTTTTTTTTTTTTTTTTTTGCTGGGAACCGTAACGACACATTTAGAAGAAAATTAAGATTAGTTTTACTTTATAACCGATATTAAAAAATATTTTAAACCTGAACAAAAAAATTATATTAACTTTTACATAAATAACTTCAACAATTTTAATTTTCTAATTTGGTTCATTTTTCAAAATTTTGGTTACAAAAAAATTTTTGCCATGGCAACACTGCTTAGAATCAAAGCCATATCGCATATTTAAAGAGCCATTACATTAAAAACGTTCACATCTTGTAGGAATAACTTTCTATCAAATTGCACAGTTGGATAAAAAATGTACTTATTTACTACCATAGGAACTCACAAGTCCCAAAAAAAAATATAGAAAATAACAAACACTTCATTGAGTGGAAGTACTTAGTGCTGAAAAGAGCTACAGAAGTTCGTTTTTTTTTTTTTTTTTTTTTTTTGTTGTCATTGGTAGAATGTTCTTCTTTTATGCTTCTTGTTCATTGTTTTCGAAGTACTTCTCTTCAAACTATATTTATACAATTTTTTAATAAAAATATGGTTTTGGCATTTTTAATAGATAATAAAAATACTCTTCAATTTGTGAAATTTTTATTTTCTTAGAATTTATTCACCTTTTTTCCTGCTAAAAATACATTTATTTTTGGAATTAATTTTTATTAACTTCCAAAAAAGTGCAAATTATGCACTTAGTTCTACTTTTAAAGTGGTGAAATAATTCTTTTTGCTCCTGCTCTTTTTTTTTTTTTTGTTTCTGGGATCTAATGATTTAATTTAATTAAAACTGGGTCTAACACAATCCGTTCTAAGACTTCAACAACAGTAGCGAAGTGATTTTCATGTTGATCAACCTCCAGTAAACATGGTTAACGTAACTGAAAATTATTTTTCCCAATGTTGTGATACCAATCCGAATCTTGAGCCTAGTGCTTCGTATAGAAAAAATGAAGGATGTGAGCTACAATATGTCGATAGGGTTTGCACTCCTTAAAAATTTGGAGGTCTTTACCAAACATTTTAATCGGTTCGATATTAAGGAAAGTGACATTCTAAAATGTTAGCTGATTACTATTCGACACTTTAAAAAAAATGTACCTATTACTGAAAATATATTCTTCTTCATTAGGTGCAATTTTAAACCGTATTTAATAAAAAAGAAGAAAGCTGTTTCAAATTTGGAAAAATTTAGTAGGAAGTTTTTTGTTTGGAGTATCTCAATATTGTATCTGTCATATATTCTTTGTTAGTTTAGATATCCTGTAATTATTAATTATTATTTGGAATAATGAAGTACAAAAAAAATTAGATTTTAACAAGAACAATTCTGACAATTTACAAAACTAAATTTTCCTCCTATTAAGAAATTAGGCCTGATTAATTCTTAGGACTGAACTCCATAAAGTACCCGTATAAAATATTTATATTTTATTAAAGAAGTTTTTATTTAATACAAGTCAATGGTAAAGCACTTTGAGAACCCACATATCTATTCCGAATGGGTTTGTGGGATTCGAAACAAGAGTTTTTTATGTTATTAAGACCGACGGATTAAAAAATTCATATTTATTTTGTCAGTTGTTCCAACTTTTGTAGTCACCAGCAGACTTATGAAGCATGGATGCTTAAAAGGTCATATAAAAAAGAATACGGGAAATTATAAAAACTTCTGAAAACTTTTTAAATTTAGTCAATATCTGCTAATGATATAACCCAGATGTATTCCTTTACTAATATGTTGCATACAGAGAACAAAAATTCCCAGTTGAAATTTAGAAAAAAAAATGGCCATATATTCCTATATTTGGCTCCAATATTGTTGAATAGAAGTAAATGTTGTCTGTCTATCCAGAAGTTTTGTTGAAATTCTATTGTTAGATATTAACAATTTTTAGCGATTTCTTACGAATGGCTAGAAGTGGCAGTATTATATAAAAAGACAAATTCATTCGTCTAAAAATGTCCACAAATACCCCGTTACTCTTAATCTTATGCTTCAAATTAATTCAGTTTGTTTAAAAGGTGGGCGTATAACGGTGTATAAAAGTGAACGTGGCACCTGATCACGAACGACCTATAAAATAACTCGGAGAATCTATAATTGTGCGATAAATAACTTTAACGGCAAAATAGTACGTCCAATAGAAAAATTGTATAAATTTTTGTTCCTCCAAAGATATACATAGATGAGTCAAAAATTATGTGAATTTAGTAAAATATTCCTTTACAGAAATTCTGTTTGCTTCGGATTTGGTAAAACTTAAAATTCCTTTCAGAGAACATCACAACTTTGCCCAAAATATTATGTGCATCCGTTTAGTAATTCTGACATTAGGCCGAATCAAAAAATTAGAGATTAAGTATAATAATTTGTTCGAAAAATGGGTGTAAATAGGTAATATTTATAAGCCATAATTCCTTCCGAACTATATGTGCTAAATTTTATGTGTATCGATTCAGGGGATGGGTAAAAAATCAAAAAAATAATGTCAAAAAATTTTTTAGAAAAGTAGACGTAAAAAGGGGCGTGGTATCCAATAAATAAGTCGTATAAGCCATAGTTTCTTCCCCACTATATGTATACAAATTCATGCAAACTAATTCAGTGGTTGACTAAAAAATTTTATAAAATTAAGTGAAATAATTTTTAACAAAAAGTGGTATGTTAATTTCACTGTGAACTATATGTATATATGCGAAATTTTATATAAATCGAATAGCGGAATGGGTCAAAAATGAAATAAAAATAAGTAAGATATCATTTTTACAAAAAGTGGGCGTAAAAAGGGGCGTAAAGTACACTCAGGATCAGATATAGCCTAAAATTGCTTCCGGATAACAAACTATTTGCGTGCCAAATTTGATGTAAAACATTTCAGTTTACACTCAGTATCTTTTGTATTGTAGATATTGTTTTAATGTTTTAATCCAATGCAGTTGCACAGTGTTGTGGTAGGCCAATCTAGCTGGAAAAAGTCATAACTTCTCTTTGGCAGCTTGAAATTTTGTATTTCTTTTTGAAAGCATTCTTTGTGACAAAAATGGGCATTATAGGTAAAGTGAGTGTGGCACTTCTTGTGGAAGCTTAAAGAAAATTTTTTAAATTATAAAATTTCAACGGATTTATATATAAATATATACAACTATAAGTACTTGTAACATATGTTGACCATTTTTTGAGTGACGCCTCTATGTGCAGATCAGCTAAATCAACAAATGGTTTCGGATACTCCTTTATAGAGTAAAATGAATGTTATTTTACTAACTAAAACTGAAATCTTTGTTTCGAGATTCAAGCGCTTCCTCCGACATCATTCCAATTGAAAGGGCCGCATTTTGAATTATGTCTGTACCGTGAATCAAAATTTTGTGGGCACTCGATGGCATACAGTACCATGAATACAATTCTACATATAATTTCACAGTGTCTATCGTATACACTCGGAATGCTTCCACATTACTGTATAGCCATTTATATTCATTTATATTTCTCATAATAGCGGCAGCATTCGTCTTTAAAGATTTATAAAGGCTGGCACCAGCAGTGAAAGTTTAATTACTAGAGCAGACATTTCCAATAGCTTTCTTTTTTTCAATTTAACTGAAAACTCTGATCGAGGTATACCAAAGTTTGATGTTGACGGTAGGATCATTAACTTGTCTGGAATATTAAATGAGTTTGCAGAAGGAAGATGAAATAATCCATCCAACCAAACTTCATTAGTGCTTTCGAAAGCGTTTTTATTTCTTTTTGCTTTTATTCACTTTCCGTTTATTGAATACATTAATCTCCGTACAGCTAACCTAACTTTATTGCAATAATCTTCTGTTCTGGACTTCTGCAACCCACTCTTTACAAACAAATAATTAATCACAGCGTTTGCCTTTTCTTTCCATTTCGGCAATCCACACTTTAGAAAGTCCTGAGTATGTTATCTATATTTGCATATTTAAAAAGCGGAATGGCACGTATTAGCAGCAATTCTTTTTTTTTTTTTTTTTTCTAAAGTAAACATTGCACAGGTAAATAGACGACAATTAATTTCAAGGGAATCCGCGCGAATCCCATTTAAAAGTTACACTAAATGTCTTACAATATAAAATGTTTACTACACTAAAAAAACATATTTTATATTTCAATTAAACAAGTGTTTACATTAAAGCTAATTCATACCTGACATAATGCAGTAAGAAAAAAATAAGAAAAAAACTGTGTTGTTTTTCTTATTACGATCACTTCAAATATGATCCTTAAAATATACTGCGCTTTTATAACAATTACGACAATTCTATTGATCATTTTTCAATCAGCATAATAAATAAATAATAAATAAATAAAAAAATTATACACCGTTATGAACAGTGGTTAGTTCTTAAAAAAATTACCAAATAAATTAGGGGAATTTTGACACATAAAAAATTGACTTTTTCCAGCTAGATTGGCCTGAGGCAACACTGTGAAGTTAGATTACTGCCAACTTTCAACATCACATAATAAATAAATGAATAGTTTGTAGTTGAAAGTAAATAGTTGTGGGTGTTTACAGCAATTAATGTTGTGCTAGATTTGTAAATTTTAAAAAGTAGTTTTGTATAAAAATTATACAAAACTATTAGCTATAAACTTTTATTTTAATGTTCTCATTAACCATTTTTTTAATACATTGCGTTTCGCTATACTTTTATAAAAAATAATTAAATTGTTCTTTGAATTTGTAACGGACTTTTGTTAAGTACACTTAATAATAATTCAGCGTTCAAATAACAAACCAATAAACAGTTTCTGACGAATTCTGAGAAAGTGTACGATATTGTTTCGACTATTGCGACAAAAATTTTAACAATTATAAAAGCTGATAAGCTCAAATGTCCTATCCACAACACAACTTTGTATATCCTTTCCGCTATTCAATCGTCACTCCCGAGAAAGAAAATGTAGCGTCATTTATATTCCGTATTTTAGCAGATAAAATTTTTTTAAAATTTGATTTACAGTTTTGTCTACAACTTAACAATTTAGTCTTAGACACGGTTAAATACACAAGATAAATTTTATTTAATTCCGCTGGTTCAGATTTTCTGGTTAGATGAAAGAACAGACAGATATAGTTAAAATGAATTGCGAATGAATAACATGGTAGGTTCTCGTCGTAACTGATCCGAGTGATATTAGAGCGAATAAAAAGTTCCTTCAATTTTTTATTAAAAAACAATTTATCAACATAATTTTATTTTATTTTATTTTTTTTTTTTTAATTTTTTATCTCTTCCAAAGATTCTCAAATTCTGTTTCTACTAAAGCAGTTTTTTTTTGCAAATTTTAAATAGTTACTGTATTCTTAATCTGGATAATATGACAAATGTAGTTGCACTGCTCAATTTATAAAACGACGATAAAAAAATATTTTTTTTTTCTACATATCGTCCGTAAACCGTTTATTGTTATTTAATAGAGTTTGCTTTTATAAAGAAAGATGTTACCTTCTTACGGTACAACACTATTTAAAAACTACCCTCACTCTCATAAAATGGTACCCTTTTTAAGATTGCAATAGAACAAAAATGAGTGATGAATTCTGTAAATGTCTTATAAATTTATAAGAAAAATTATTTTAAACGAATCGGTCGAAATCGTATTTTTGTGTATATTTAGAAATTTCTTTAAAATTTTAAATTTTTGATGAAATTTCGAATTTTTGGTGAAATTTCATAATTTTTGGTGAAATTTCAGAATATTAGTGAAATTTCGAGTTTTTGTACAATTTCGGATTTTTTGGTGAAATTTTAGATTTTTGGCGAAATTTTTTCAATTGAAATTTTATGTTTCTGGAGAAATTTTGAATTTTTTGGTAAAGTTTCGAATTACTGGTGAAATTTAAAATTTTTTGTTGAAATTTCGGATTTTTGGTGAAATTTCAGAATATTGGTGAAATTTCGAGTTTTTGTACAATTTCGGATTTTTTGGTGAAATTTTAGATTTTTGGCGAAATTTCAAATTTTTTCAATTGAAATTTTATGTTTTTGGAGAAATTTTGAATTTTTTGGTAAAGTTTCGAATTACTGGTGAAATTTCAAATTTTTTGTTGAAATTTCGGATTTTTGGTAAAATTTTTTAACTTTTAGTAAAATTTCGAATTTTTGGTGAAATTTAGAATTTTTTCTGCATTTCGGTTTTTTTTTTTGGTGAAATTTTGACTTTTTTGGAGAATTTTCGGATTTTTGATAAAATATCAAATTTTATTGAAATTTGGATTTTTGGTGAAATTTTTATAATTTAACGTCTTAAATCAGGCGCGAATTTTTTTTTTTTGTTTGTTTTTGAAAAACTCGAAATTATGTACGAGAATTTAATAAAATTTAAAATTAAATAATAAAACTTTAATTTGATAAGTGGCGATCAAATTTTATACAATTTATATATAACTTTTATACGTTTTTTTTTTTTTTTTTTTTTTTTTTTTGAAATATCTCAAAATCTTGTAGCTACCTACATTTTAAGTCAATTTTGAATTAAATTGAATTAAGTAAGCACAAGAACATAACTTTAAACTTCATGTAAATCTTTTGCTTTTCTATTTCAAAATAACACTAAAGATGTCAAATATTAAATGCCATTTCATTTAAAATAAAATGAGTCGTCAATCTTTAAAATCGTTTAAACACAGAGAAGAGTACATAAATATATAAATTTTACTTTCATTGATTTCAGTTCATAATATTTAAGCTTAAATTCTTAAGCATTAAAACTTTTTTTTATTTTTTCAAATGAATCAAAAGTCAAGAAGACTGAAAAAAATTGTTTAAATTTACATTTATATTTTCAATTTGTAAAAAAATCTTTGAAATTTTCTTTGGAAAATTTTAAAGTTTTTTATGATTTTTAGCTACACTTTGGAGCAGAACAGAAGCGCTTTTTATCAAAATGATGTGCTGCAGAATGCGAGCGAAGTTATGCTAATTTCTAAACATTATTTTTCTACAGATTTTCCTTGGAATTTTGCTATTTTCAGGCGTTTTTGTTATTATTTTCATGCATAACTATTTTTAATTACCATTTGCTATCAAATATAATAAAACTAAATCAAAGATTTAACAAGATTTTTTTCAAATTTTCTAAAATTTTCATTATGAACAATTTAAAAATATTAATAAAGTTTTATTTTTTATGAAAAAAATTTGGGAAAAAAAGTTATGTTCGATTCATAATATTTATGAAAAAAATTTTAAAATGTATGTATTTTTTTCGCTGTGAATTCTCAAACAATTAATAAAAATTTCAAAACTTTATCAAATTTTTTTAATATATTTTTAAGTAAATCAGTTTATGCTTTATTTGAAAATTACTTGGGACAAAAATAAAAACGTAAATCATTCCATTTAAAGTAGAATACCTACTAAAATTTTCCTACAATTTAAAAGAAAATAAGTCTTTAAAAAATATTATATCGTTGCATAACCATTTGCAAAGAAAAAAGTCACCAATCACCAAATACACTGCCTGCCACTTGAGTAAGGAATTACATTTTTTTAATTTTAAGTAAGTATATCTCCTAAACTAACGTTCAGAATAAAATAATTTTTTGCGCAATCAAATCTCAAAGTGTTGGCTTTAGTTTACTGAAGAAATAAAAAATATACATATTTTGTTATACTAAAATTATGCATTAACCGCCAAATTGCAAGGAAATTAAAATAAAAATTAAACAAACACCAATAGCTTGTATTTATAAGCAGGTGGAAATTTTAAAATTTTAATTTTCATTAAAAATGACAAACATTATTAAAAAAAAAAAAATAGGATATTTTGTAGAATTTAAAAATATTGAGGTGACTTTTGGATATATTTTATATACCAATGGACATGCATTCCAAATACCTTTCATTTTTTACGCGTCGTTTTGGAAGAACATACAAAAATAGTCAAAAAACTGAAAAAATACCTTTTTTAAAAACGTCCCAACTCACGAACGGTCATCAGTTAAACCGTAGTATTTTACAGTGAGGTAACAAAACCGTTTTTTTTCCTTCCATAGGGAGTGAGTCGCCTTAATGTATATATATGAGCCATTATCGAAATTTTTTGACCTGAATGAAACTGACTTTAATCTTTAATAAGTTTTGTGATAGTATTAATTTAAATAAACTGCTTACAGACCTGAACTCACAAGACTTGAAATTAATAGAGTGCAAAATTTTGGCACCATAAGTTTAATTTTTTAATCATGATTGTTCTACACTTTTTGTTCACGTTTTTATACTTTTTGATCTCATTCGATCTTATATAAGCTAATCGAACTTTATAGATAAATTCTTCACCTTCCTTGTTAATGTCCAAACTTTTAATAATTTAAATTTTTTGAATTTTTTGAAATAAGGATTGATGGTGGTTGTGCGTATTTGTGCGTATTTTGCGCTATATGTCGTTGATGTGTCCAGAATAGCCAAAGCAGTAGTTAGTCTCAAAGTTTAGAAAATAAAAGCGGAAATTTTTCAAAAAATCAGTTTTTCAAGAGGCACATTTACACTTTCTAATGGTACAGTATGGACTACTGCGTGAACTTAGTTTTTTTTTTTTGTTGTTTTACACAACAAAATCGGAGAAGCATTAACGAAATTGACCATAATTGGCAGAAATAGTTGGAGTTTGTTATGCTTCAATGAAATGTAGGGGCGCATCAAAAACTTTTGAAAGATAAAAATTTTATGGACCAAAAATGTATTTGGGTTCTTTGTAATAAACTCTACTAAAATATATTTTCGTATAATATATGGAGAAATAACTTAGATTCGATCTGCATTTTTCGAAAAATTTTTAAAAAATATCGATTTTTAGTTTTTTTAATTTTACTAGGAAGCCCTAAAATATGCCACACTAATACCAAACAAACTCTGAAAATATCTTAAATTTTATTTACATTATACATAAACTTCTAGTTTGTAAAAATATTATTATGTTCAACTTGCAACCGCTATAACTTTCGCGCCCCCTGCATGAAATATCAAAAATTTTTGAAAATTAGTTTGGAAATCTAAAATTGACTTACAATTTTGAGATCTATAGAAGACATATTTAATGCGGGAACTATTCTCGAAATGTTTTTTTTTAACTTCTTAAAATTTAGAGTGTTTCGGGATTTTAGAAAATTGCTATGTGATGTAATTTAGAAGATCTACTTCCTATGTTATAATTTTCGAGTGAAAATAAAAATGAATCAAAATGACTTCTCATTGATCATTACCAACACCATATATAGTATATTAGGGTGGTCCAACATTATATGAAAAAAAACCAAAGCACATTTAAATGTATCTTAAATTATGAAAGGAACATCATTTGGAATATTTTGGCCAATTTTCGACTGATTGAAACTGGACGCTAAGCAGTTATTTAAGTTCAAGATTCCAAAACAAATCTTCAAAAATTTATTTTCATAATTTTAGAAACGTTTAATTGTAGATTTAAAAAATTCATGCTTGTGTTATTATCTGTAAATTTGACATGAAAGTTATTATTGATGTAAATCATTTCAGCAACGATCTAGCATTTTTAAAAAATTTTTTAAAACAGAAAAAACTTTAAAATGGTTAAAACGCAAAATTTCGAGGCTAATAGTAAAATAATAATGGTTAGATTTATCTAGCAACACTGGTAATAAATGTATGTCTTTCTTAAAAAAAGCATAATTGAAAACCCACCTTAGTTTTCTTCGGCGCCTCCATGTTTCATTCATTTTTACAGAAAAATTAAATTTCTTAAAAAAAACTTTTAATTAGAAGTTAAAGTGCTATATTCGATTCTTATATAGATAGATAGATAAATAGATAGATAGATGAATGGATAGATAGATCCCGAAAGGGTATCGCCAGAAGCCGATAACGGGAGTAACGACCCCGCAGACCCTAGTTGTGGCAGACATGGAGAGCGTACTAAAATGGTGCAAAAACTTTTCTGTTTTTCTTGGCTAAATGAAGCGAAAGAGGTATGCATAAACGCGATCGGGCTTACGTCATGCTTTTAGCATCAACAATCATGCGCAACTCCCAACAGTCATCACCATTTCGTGAATTTTGTTGGATATAGTGACCACAAATAAGATAACTGATGCGTGAACGGCCATATAGGTACTCCCTGACTCGAACTTCTTGATTATCCCTTGTATAATCTTGCGAAACAGAAATAGATATTTAGATATTCTTTTTTTTTTTTTTTTTGATAAAGAAAAAGTATTTGAATTAAACACAGAGCTTTCTTAACTAATTATGAACTTCGTTAATCCAGACAACAAGAACAAATAGTGGTTGCAAGTTGTTTAAATATATAGTCCACTAATTTAGATTTTACTGTATTGAAAAGTTTAAATGCACATAAATTACTTAATTTTTTTTTTATATTTTTTCAGACTTTATCGGACAGCAATATATGTAACATACTTTTAGGCTGGCTGCACAATGTAAAACATGTAAAATTCTGTTGTTGCGAACATATTTAATTTAAATAACTTTTAGTTAATATTATTTCGACAAATAATACAACAAATACAGCAAAAATATATAAAAATACTAAAAAAAATATCTACATAAAATATCTACATAAAGAAACAAAAGCTGTACAGAATATTTAAATTACAACTCTAATTGACCTAAAACTATAATCACTAAAATAAGTTTTAAAATATATTTAACTCGTACATTATTAAATTTAGATTAAAAAGGGATTTTTACTATGGGCATGAATACAAACACCTACGAACAAATGCATGAATTATTAATAAACATAAAGTTTTGTTTTACAAATAAATAAAATTAATGTGTTTAAATTTAATAAGAGGTTTTACAACTAAATATTTAAATATAGGTATTAATTTAAATACAAGATATTTAAAATATTTTATTTAAATAAGAGTAACTAATTAAAATAAAAATCAAATAAAAGCAGAAACCTTTTCCATTTAAATATACAGTATTTCATTTTAAATTTACCAACAAACTTCCTATTAAAGAAAACATGGACTTGGTCGAGGTTAAACGTAGAGATCTTTTTACCTTTATACGTTATACCATGTATTACGCCGATATGCATTCTCTACATTTGGAAAAACGTTTTCCCCATTTCCTATGTACTGCGGGAATTTTTTTAGAATTACTATTTGAAATATTTCTTTATTTTGTCACTATACACATAGTGATTTTATATATGTGTACAATTTATTTGAATTATAACAAGGGAGACTTGGAATTATTGGTGAATTGTTTGATACAGACAATTATTTATTGGTGGACCATTATTATGAAATTGTATTTTCGCCGTTTACAACCAAAAAGTCTGGAGGATTTAATTGATTTTATAAATTTAAAATACAAAACACGTTCGGCCATTGGTAAGTGCATTTACTCTCTACTTTACTCCAGTATTCAATCACATACTTGGTACTTATAAGCACTCTTAGGAAGCCATTTTAAAATTCTGTTGCATATGTGTGATTCTATTTAAAAATCTGTGTTTGTGTGTTTATACTTTATTTTACTTTGCACATGTTATAAAAAGGATTTACGTACGTGACTATGGATGGTAGTTTGACCATGTCCAATAAGTGGATTAAAATGTATGTCTACTGTTGTTTCCTTGCTACCATATTCTGGCTCATTTTACCCATTGCATATGGCGATCATAGTCTACCCTTAAACTGCTGGTATCCTTTTGATTATAAGGTATGTATTAAATTTAATAGAAATAAATATTTTATCAAATTGTTTTAAAATAAAAGTAATTTTCTTTATTTTGCCAGCAACCTGTCATTTATGAAAGCATGTATTTTCTACAATTTGTTGGCCAAATACAAGTAGCAGCTGCTTTTTCTGCCTCTAGTGGTTTTCATATGGTCTTGGGCATTTTAATATCTGGACAATACGATGTTTTATTTTGTAGTCTAAAGAATATCTTAGCAACTGTTGCTTTAAAGAGGAATGCAACTAAAAGTGAATTAAGGTGAGAAAGGTTATTCAATAAAAATGAAAGTTTGTAAATTGGCTAAAGGTAACATTCATATCCATTTCACCATTGTTCGACGCCTATATACCTCAGGGACCGATTTCACAATTGCTCAATTCACAATCACAGAGGTTGTGAATTCAGGCAGTGTATTGTTTTAAATTTTAAACAGACATCCCAATACATTCGAATTTAAACATACTCTCTTAGCGCCGATCGTTGGTGTAATGGTAGCTTTAGACAAACCTAAGCATCTTGAACTTTGTGTAATTTTCTTTTTTCTACAGAAATCTCTATAAACTCCAGGAATTTACTTCACCCGAAATAAATGAATTTTATTGTTCCGAGGAAATTACTTGTGATATCGATACTTTGGTTCAAATAACCAAAACCACAGAACTCCAAGATTTCCAAATACAATTTCGCAATGCATTTAAAAAATGTGTTGATCACCACCGCTATATTGTGGAGTGTTTAAATAAAATGGAAGCATTCTATAGTCCTATATGGTTTTTCAAAATGGGAGAGGTTATATTTCTCATGTGTTTGGTGACATTTGTATCGGTTAAAGTAAGTGTATATGACAAAAAATTATTTGCAGCATTACAAACTAAAAAACATTTATCTTATTCTCGCTTGATTTTCCTTTCAACTCCTAGTCAACCACAGCTAATTCATCATTTATGAAAGTTGTATCATTGGGTCAATATTTACTTTTAGTCGCCTGGGAATTATTGATTATTTGTTATTTTGGTCAAATAATTTTTATTAATAGTCAACGCTGTGGCGAGGCTCTTTTAAGAAGTTCTTGGTATATACATATGCGTGAAATGAAACATGATTTTATTTTATTTTTGCTTAATTCGAAAAGGCCATTTAAGTTGACAGCTGGCAAAATTTATACCTTAAATAATGAACTTTTCAAGGCTGTAAGTATGATGACATGAAATATGAATGATGTGAATAAAATATGAATGTGAACTTACTTACCTACTCATAAAGTTTATTTATTTGCAGATTATGATGACAGCATTTTCATTTTTGACTTTATTGCAGAAAATGGATCAACGTAATCAATGAAAATCCATGACAAAAATAATTTTATCCATATATTCTGTAGAATATTTGAGTAACATATTTAAAAATAAAATTAAATAGGTACTAGAAATTGTTAAGAAAACAATTAAAAAATTAAATAAAATTTCTTAAACAAAACTTTTAATTAGAAGTTAAAGTGCTACATTCGATTCTTATATAGACACATAGATAGATAGATGGATGGATAGATCCCGAAAGGGTATCGCCAGAAGCCGATAACGGAAGTAACGACCCTGTGAACCCTAGTTGTGGCAGGCATGGAGAGCGTACTAATATGGTGCAAAGCTTGATGAAGTCCTGTGACAAGGCGAGAGGATACCGCACTAAATTAGGTATCCAACCACAGGGTACCCTCTAGAGAGGCGTAGTTAGGAGTATGACGACTTCGTGGTCCCCAAGTCCTTACCCATGGAATTGGGTATGTTTTTTCTCGCCGAAAGGCATTAAGACCAAGACCAGTACGATCTTAATTATGGTATTTCTGGACGAATGGAATTAGCTGTGACATAACCTTGAGACGACTCCCGCCTAAAAGTATTAAGATCAATCCCAGCACGGTCTTAATTATGGTATTTCTGGATACTTATTTGGATCTGACGACCCCTGAGCTGATAATTGTGGTATTGTAGGGCTTCAGTAGGTGGAAGTAAAATTCCATCGAAATGGCTCCTAGGTTAATATCACAGTTGCCTCCGTCTCGATAAAACGTAGCGAGTCTCGAAGTACGTTCGATGTTTGTCACCATTGACTTGGTGGTGTAGGTTCAGATGCTAGTTCCAGATTAGCACAGATCAAGCTCTGACATAGGACCCCATAAGGATTCTATGTCAACCTTCGCATGGCCTTCCTGCATGCATAGATAACCATGGGATCTATACGTGACTACACTTCAAACTGAGATAGCGGCTTTGATTTGAGACCCAAAAGAAAAATTGCAAATAACAACAATAACAACCAAAAACAGGCAACAACAAACAAGGAAGACAACCCTTTTAGAAAAAGCTCGGTAATTATAAGATCACCGCAAACAAATGTGTTTGGACAAATACTAATCCACGATAATGTGTGTGATAGTAACGTCGATGCTACACAAAAAGGCACGAGCTCACCTGTGAATGCTCTAATACACGTAGATTTGAGGATGAAATGACACATCTTACTAAGTTAAGACAATCGGAAGAGAAAACGTTTATTGAATTGGGAAACAAACTAAGTGTGCTAACTGTGCTCTTGCACTCTATCAGCAATTAAGAGAGTACAAGGAAGCGATAGGCTTTAACCCAGTTGTTGTGAGAAAGTGCAAGTTATGAAGGATACTCCCCCAGAGAAATCCAGCAACAGTGAAGCAACCCATGTGTGGAAAACAGTGAAACCCAGAAAGAAACCCCGAAAGAGAAATGAAATGAGGGATGTTATGATCATTTCAACGAAAGGAGAAGTAAGTTATGCTGATATATCAAAGCATATGAAGTCCTAGCCTTCTTTTAGAAATTCATAAGTCCAAGACTTCCAAGGAAAGGTGCAAAGTTTGGTAGGATTACAGGCAAATATCATATCGCATACCCCAGATATTATGATAGAATTTAAAGATATCGATGAGATTACAACAAAAGCAGATATTAGTGAAATACTTGCTAGGAGTTTCTGAACTAAGGGAAACTAACGTAAGGAGTCTAAGGAGGGCACACAGATAGCAAGTATTATTGTACCGATAGAACTTGGCCGTAAACCCTCGAAATGGCGAAAGTCATGGGTAGTATGTCGCTTAAGGCAAAAGATGCTTGTCAAAAAATGCTTCAGGTGCCTGGAATTTGGACATATTTCCTCATCGTGTGCAAATCCTCACGACAGGTCGAAACTGTGTAGAAGGTGTGGAGAAAGTGGACATATTGCGAGGGACTGTACCAAGGATCCAAATTGTATGTTGTGTAAAAAAGTGGAAAACGCGGATAAAAACCACGTAGGTGGGAGCGGAAGATGTCCTGTTTTTAGGCGGGCTCTTAGTAAATTGCGTAAATGAGGTTTTTGCAATTAAATCTCAGTCATTGTCAGGCGGCGCAGGACTTGCTTTCACAAACTATCTGCGAAACTAGTGTTGATGTCGCCATTCTTTGTGAATAATATATATACAATTGCTATGCCCCTCCTAGTGCAACAATTGAAGAGTTTGAGAAGACGTTAGATAATCTGTTAAGAGACTCAGATAATCATAATCCAAAAATTATAACAGCATTCAATGCATGGGCTGTTGATTGGGGTAGCTGAAAAACAAATACTAGAGGAAGTATTTTACTCGAAGCGATTTCTAGGCATAACATTCTCTACTGGAGCAAGAATCTCTGTCGTGGATCTAACATTCATGAGTAATTCCTTGGCAAGGGAAATGAATTGGAGAGTCAGCGAACAATGCACTCACAGTGACCATCAAGGTATTATTTTTTCAGTCCATAGGTTGCGTAGTAGACATCCTTTTCATGAATAAGATGCACCAAAATATATAGGTTGAGCCTCTAAAAGACTTAACAAAGAAGTGTTTACCCAGGAATTTGGAAACAACTTTGAACAGCACTGGAAAAAGTGAATCAAATGGTATCGAGAATCAAAAGAGCGTGTGACGTCGCTATGCCAAAACGAAAAATGAAGAGGAGCTATCCCCAAATTACTTGTGGAACTCAGAAATCAACAACCTTCGTGCGCTGTAAGAGCTAGAACACAAACCAGACGTCTTAGGGGCCAACTTGAGTTCGAAGAAGTGTGTCGAGAATTTCAAACCTATTACTATTTCAAGAAGCAAAAAAATAGCTTAAAAAATATATATAACGATCCTCGGAGAAAGGCGTACAGGGTGGTAACCTGACGCCTAAAAAGCAAAAAGTCCCCACAGCCAAGTTGTCCCATCTTAGTAGGGAAGATAGGCAAAACTCTGTTCCCAGAACATGGAAGCAATATAAGTTGGGGACAGAAGAGGAGCTGCTTCAGATAACAGAGAAAATCTGAGACAACAAAACTCTTGGACCTGATGGAATTCCAAATAATTCGCTTAAGTTGGCAGTTAGAACAGCAACGAAACCGTTCGTGGATACATTTAATGAATGTCTAAAGGAAGGAGTATTTCCAAACTTTTGGAAAAACCTAAATTTGGTGCTAATTCCGAAACCCAATAAACCACAAGGCGATCCCTCTGCGCATAGACACAAAAGGGAAAATTCTGGAGAAAATCATACACAATCGATTGCTACCCATTGTAGAAGAAAGAAATGATCTGTCGAATCAGCAATTTGGATTTCGAAAAGCTAGATCGACCATCGATGCAATTCATATGGTAGTAGATACAGCACAAATGGCGATAGAAGGCAAGGGAGCAAGTAGGAAGTACTGTGCTATCATAACTCTTGATGTAAAGAACGCCTTAACTCTGCTAACTGGGGAATAATAATTCAAAAGCTAAACAGAATCGGCACACCAGCGTATCTAA